>JARHVA010002539.1:627500-1080000 GCA_037957365.1 Torreya grandis | reverse complement strand
TTAAGAGACACTACTTTGATACAATAACTCCACAAAAGAATGGATTTTTTGAATGGAATAATAGGACCATCAAGGAAATGTCTATAAAAATGATTAAAGAATATAACTTGTCAGATGGTTATTAGAGAGAGGTAGTCTATAAAATAGCATACATCTTGACCAGAGTCCAATTGAGAGTAAACAGTGACAAGACTTCATATAAACTATGGTATGGAAAGCCTACTTCAGTCAAATATTTTAGAGTGTTTGGAAGAAAATGATACATTCAAAAGAATGAGAAAAATCTAGGTAGTTTTGAGTCAAGACGTGATGAGGGAATATTCCTTGGTTATTCCATTCATAGAAAATCCTATGTTTACTACAACAAAAGACTGCATAAGCTAGTGGATAGCATCTATGTTAAATTTGAAGAGATCCTCAAAGAAGAAACTAAACCTATAAAGGAGATTGAAATTGAGGAACTAAAAGAAGAAACAAAGGATGAAATTTCAAATAACGAAGAAGAGATAAAGAGGACTAAAAAGGCACCCTCAAGGTTTGTTCAAAAGGATCATCCTAAGGAGTAGATCATTAGAAACATGAATAAAGGAGTCTAAATGAGAATAAGGGTAATAATTAGAGAAGAATAAGTAATTTTTGCTTTACTATTTGAAATTGAGCCCAAAATCTATGTTGAGGCTAGCAAAGATGAGAATTGGCAAAGGGCCATGGATGAGGAACTAAGTCAAATAGAAAAGAATAAAACCTAGTAGCTAGTTCCGAGATCCATAGACAAAAATGTCATAAACACAAAATGGGTCTTTAAAAACAAGTTGAATGAAGATGGAGCTATTTTGATAAATAAAGATAGACTTATTTGAAAATGATATGCTTAGATAGAAGGAAGAATTTGAGGAGACATTTGATCCAATGGAAAAATTAGAAGCCATCAAAATATTTTTAGCATTCTCAGTCTTTAAGAAGTTTAAAGTCTATCAAATGGATGTTAAGTTAGCTTTCTTGAATGGAACCTTGGAAGAAGAAGTCTATATTGAACAACCTAAAGGTTTTTAGCTGATAGATGAAGAAGACTATGTGTTCAAACTAAAGAAAGCACTATATGGTCTAAAATAGGCACCTAGAGCATGGTATTCAAGGCCGGATCAATATTTGAAGCAACAAGGATTTATCAATGGATGTGTAGATAATAACTTGTATGTTAAGTCTGGAAATGGACATATGTTGATCATAGTTATCTATGTTGATGACATCATTTTTGGTGGTAGCAGCAATAATATGTGCAAATAATTTACAAATCAAATGCAAAAGGAGTTTGAAATGTCTATGTTGGGAGAAATTTCATTTTTTCTTGGTCTACAGGTTTCATAATCCAAAGAAATGATATTCATATCCCAAACCATGTATGTGAAAGAGATGCTCAAGAAATTTTTTATGGAGGACAACAGACTAATTAGCACTCCCATGATAATTGGATGTAAGTTGAGCAAAAAATATGAATCCACCTATGTGAATAATACTATGTATAGATCAATGATAGGTAGCCTATTGTACCTAACTACATTAGGACCAGACATCGTACAAGTTGTATGCATGGTTGCAATATTTCAAGCAGCTCTCAAGGAATCACATGTCAATGCTATGAAAATAATCCTCAGATACATCAAGAGCAAAAATAACTATGGTCTATGGTACCATACAAGTGAATATCTCACTTTGATTACATATGTAGATGTTGATTGGGTAGGAAGTGTCGATGATAGGAAAAACACTAATGATGGTACATTCTTCCTTGGAAATAAACTTGTGTCATGGATGTGCAAAAATCAAGAGTTGGTTATACTTTTTACAATAGAAGTAGAGTATGTAGTAGCAACAACATGTTGCACCCAAGACTTGTGGATGAAGAAAAATCTCAAAGACATCAAAGTAGAATACCAAGAACTTATTTCTATCTTTTGTGATAACTCAAGTGCCATAAACATATCTAAGAATCTAGTGATGTAATCTATAATGAAGCATATATCCATCAATTATCATTTTTTGAAATAAAAGGTTGCAGATCTAGAGGTTAAAATTGAGTATGCACCAATAAAGGACTAAATTGTAGATATATTTACCAATATTATTCACAAGGAGAAATTTGAGTATTTAAGAGAGAGGTTGGGAGTAATGGCTCCCACACCACATCACTAGATTTTTGTGATAGGTCATGAATCTAGGGGGAGCATTAAAGGAAAATTAATTGCTATTTGCTAACAAAAGAGGTGACAAAGGTGTGTTGGATCTAGATCATTATGCCTATCTATACAGAGTTATGTAGATTATTGATTGGTCTTTTAGACCAATGCTATATAAATGATCATTTGTAGAATACTAGAGCCAAAGGAGATAGTTTTAAATGTGTCTATATAGATTTTAGGCAAATGAGCCATTTCCTAAGGGAGAGTTCCTCACAAAGTGTTATAGTCTATTAGGTCTAAGGATCAAACAACTAAGATGTCAAAAAAAGAGTAGATTATTGACATATTATGGTAGAGATTCTTTGTTATTAATGTCTAAGGGGGAGAAAGTAGAATGGAGACATAGAAGTAAAGTCATTCTAATGAGGTGATTGCCATCAATGACAAAGGGGGAGATTTTTGGACATAGTCATTGATGTATGAAGGATTTTCATTGATGTCAAATGCTTTTATGTATTTATGACAAAGGCATTGAGTTGAACAAACTTGTTATAGAGCCCCATGGAGTTGTGTGTGTACTTTGATTGCAGATCCCCATGGAGTTTTGTATGTACTTTTAATGACTATCATTTGCAAGTATCTTTTTGTGGTCTAAGTTCTATGTTATAAGGATACATAGATAAAATGTTACAAATTCATAAGTTTGTGTGTGCTAATGTTTCCATCCTTAGTCAATTTTGCACCTTTGTATTTATCTAGGGAATTCTTTCAAATAAAGTGACTCAAGAAATTCCTTCACAAAAATGATTTAGACTTTGTTAGAAAAATTGTCTGGAACAAAGTTTCCAAAGGAAATGAATGCAAGTTAGAATTCTTTCAAAGAAAGTGACTCGAGCAATTCTTTCAAGAAATTTTTTTTGACCTTGTCAGACAAAATGTCCATAATAAAGTTTTTTAAGGAAATGAGTGCCATTTGGAATTCTATCAGAGAAAGTGGTTCGGTGATTCCTTTAAAGAAAAATGGCTAACTATTTATTTGAAAAAATCTAAAGGGTAAGTGGACCATTCAAAAATTTTAAAGGGGTATTTGCATAAATCTTGAAGGGTACTTTGCAAAAAGTTTGAAGGGAAAGTGGACCATTTAAATTTTTTAAAGGGATCATTTAAAAAATGTTGAAGGGTAATGAACCATTCAAAGCCTTTGATGGGATCTTTTTGAAAATATGAAGGGTGCTTTATAAAAGTTTTGAAGGGCATGTGACCCAAATAATTTTTTTGAAAGGACATTTTGAGAACCCCCAAAAGGTACATTACAAAATTTTGAAAGACACTTGGTATTTTATCAAGTAAATTATCCCAAAGCCCCTTAAATGAAAAGGACTAAAATAAAAATTGCATAGGATACATTGTTAAGGCTCTAAAGGGCATGTGACCCAAACAAAATCTCAAAATAGCTCACTCAGAGAAGATTCAAAGGACACTTTAAAAAGAAGGGCATTGATGAATTCTTTTAGAGAATTTTTCTAAGGCAAGTGGACATTTACAAAATCTTGAAGGGTATGTTGCAAAATTTTTGAACAACACTTTTGGGAGAAGGGCATAGATGAATTCTTTTAGAGAAGAATTTGTCTAGAGAAAGTGGATAATTACAAACTTCTTTAAGGATACTTCTGGATGGAATGGTCTCTTACAAATTTTCTAAAGGATATTTCAGAAGAAGAATAGGTCACTTACAACATTGTTGAAGGATAAGTGTGGAGTCTCGTAGGGCATTTTAAAAATGTTGAAGGGTCAAGGCATGTTAAAGATGAGGCAAGTTTGAAGAGATCAAAGGAGTAAAAGTAATACATAAATGCCAAATAAAATAAGATGAAGCCAACATTCCAAAGTTTAATGACCAAGCCAATATAAAGATCATACATCTTCAAAAGATCGAATAGCACATAGAGCTCAGATGGAAAGATAGAAAAACATGTTTCAAAGTTGGAATGAAAAATAAATGAAGAACCATTGAAGTGAGTTAGTTACATGAATCCAACAAGACAATTTAAGGATATAAACAATAATGGTTCAACTAAAATGATCATTATAATTTTGTGAGTGTGGAAATTGATGTGATAAGGGAAAAATTCAAAGAGGATCAGAGAATGAAATTCAAAAAGTCATTTATTTGGAATGAGAAGAGACAAGTAATTAATGCAAAATGTATAAAGTAAAGAGACTCATGTAGGTTTTGATTGATGAAATATTCCAAAGTGATGATGAGTAGGGAAGCAAAACCATCATTTTTTCATTTTTGGAATGAGAGGATTCGAGAGGAGTCAATCCATAGATACATAAATATGAGACTCATCTAAGCATAGAGGAATAATGGTCAAATTAGAGAATACCAGAGTGTCAAATAGATAAATTTAGACATAGAGAAAGGGTGTAGAAAGAGTGAAGATCACATAAGAGTGTTTTGAATGAGAAATGAGTAGTTTTAGATTAAACATGCAACATAGAATAGAAAGTTGGATTCATGTTCGAATCTAATTCATGAATTTAAAGTGTAAATATTTGATTGGTTGGTGCCATGAAATTAATCTAGGTTGGTGCTCAGTATAGGGAGTGGGTGATTCTTTAGATTTGGTGCTCTTAAAATAGAGGATTGGTGTTTCCTTGGGATAGGCATCCTTAAATGTAACTAGTGAGGTTCAGTAAGTGAGAAGAACTTTGTGAGGCTAGATTAGAATAGTAGCTTCTAGCAACATTCTCACCATGATTTTTCCATTTGGGTTTCCATTTATAAATCTAGTGTTATGTGTTTTGATTTTATGCATGTGATATATTTAATTTATTTGTTTAAGATTGTGTATGTTTAAAATTAATCTTAAAAGTTGTAAGTAATTCATTTTTTAGATCTACTGATTCACCCACCCTCTCAGTATATAGGTGTGTTCAACAATGCCCTTTGTGATTATTTCCATGAGACAAAGACCTAAGTCAATAACATTAATCCCTTTAAAAAATAAATTTTCATATACTTTATAAATAATTTCAATTCCCTTGAAATACCTAATATCGATGGTTATATTATTTTGAAACTTAGAATAAATGATCTTAAGATATGAATTTCTAAAACTATAAGTCATATCATTTTAGAATTTAGGGTAAACAAAATTTGACATAGGAACCCTAGTTAAATAAAAATTTAGGATTAATCATTTAGAACATAGGATTCCTTTATATATTAAAGAAATGATTCTCTCAAATCTTGAATCAATCCAAATATTATCAAAAATTCCATTATATCATGACTAAATTCTGATTGAATGGGAACCATTTATCAATTAATGGATTCACATGACTTTTTAAAGTAAATTTTATGATAAATCAAATGACAGATCTGATTTGAAAAATAATATAATGAAAGGCCTTTCCAACTATAGAAAAAATATGATTAATTCATCACCATAATCATATAATACTTTCAACCATCATAGTATCCTGTTTTTGCTACATTATAATCTGATCATGAATTGCAAAGCAAGATAATTGATCACAAACATTCTCAATTATATATATATATATATATTCAAATTTTATTCATTTATCCATTTATGCTTTTCAAAATCACTTAAAATATAAACATGAATACATCAACCAATCATCATCAAATTATAATTGAATATATGCATCCAAAAATTCTACTAATTGACCAAGTCCCTAACACAGTTTTAAATTTGATGACTAGGTTATCACTATGACAGAGTATGAATAATAGCATATTATTTTAGAAAAATTAGGGGTGTGAAAATTAGGCATAACACTAACAACCTTGCTAGCTAGTTTCAATTATGAAATTGGGTAGCAATAAAATTACTTATTATAAAAACATTAACTTGAGAGTGTGATGCAAGTAAATCACTTCTCAAGTAGCTATGCATGAACCCATTTATAGTTAAATTCAATAAGGGATGAGATGTTTAGATAGCATGACATGAATAAAGGGAATGATATAATGGGGATGTTTAGGCTGGATGCACACACAAATGCAAATGTCTCAAATACAATATCTAAAAATAAAGTATAACTTTTAAAAACTAGTTATAACTCAGAATATGTTATTCATGTATAAATAAAACTAAATTTATAACAAGTAATATCTAAAAATAATTGACACTTATAGCTGAATTACAACATATTTGCATTCTCCCTCATAACATGAAAACTTCATCCACTTGAAACACTTTTTGATATTTTCAAAATTATAATTCAAATAACAATAGGAAAACAAACAAACAAGAAAAGAAAAGAACACAAACTAGAAGGGGAAAAAAATCAAACATAAAAAATTGACAAAATATTTATAGGCCAAAAAGAAATAAATCATTAACTAACATCAAAAATCATCCAATGTGGGATAAAATGAAGGATACACCAAAATTGGATAACAATGAAATTAGAGAAATAAAATTTAATCAATAAGGGAGGTTTAAGAATAAATGATATGAGATATCATCCAATATGATTATGATGAAAGACATAATTTTTTGCATGCAAATATCCATGATAAATTAAGCTTTATGATTTAAAAAGAATAAAACAACATGATAAACACATTAAATAACCTTGAATAAATGGAATTAAATCATAATTATGCATGTTTTTAGCCATTTCTTGGTTTTGTATTGTATATGAATGCTTATTTCTCTAATTTGGAGTGAGATGGATATTTTTGAGGTTATGATAGAGAGAATCTTGATTAATAAATTGACTTGTTTATTCATATATCTCTAAATAATTTTGTATATCTTCTGATTTAACATATTCAATAAGATATATTGTTTCAAACTATAAAGGGTCATATAATTTAAAACATTCATAGTCAGTGTTATTTAATAAGTCTTTTGATTTAAATTCTATATAAGAAACCTTATAAGAAATATCATACTCATTAATTTTGTATTATGATTTGAATAATATAGAAAATCAAACTTTTCATACTCAACATCAATCAATTAATTTTTCATCTTGATGTCTGTAACATCATGAACATATTTCTCTATTATTAATACATTAAATCTAGCATCAAAGAGATCATCATTTTCATTATTAACATGATATTTTGAATCAAAAGTGATAGGATAGTTATTAGAAGGACTCAAATTAGATTTGATATTGTTATAGAAAGTGATAAAATTATAAGTAGATGAATAAGTTTGGTTGGTAAAGTAATCAGATTCAAAATATAAATAAATTTATATATCTAATTCAAGACTTTCTAGTTCAGATATTTTCAAAACATCATTATCTTATTAATTCAATATGTCTAAAAAAACTAGGAGTAATTTTATCTTAAAAAGAGTCATTACAAGAAAATAAATCAAAATTGAGAGAAAATATGTTATCATATGATTGATCAAATTGACTAAATGATTTAAATTTTTCTAATTTTAAATCTGATAAAAAATCAAAATTAGAATATTCTAATGAACTATCTAAACTGTAATATAATTATTTAGAATTATTTTTAGTATACCATGTCATGATTTGATCATAGATAAAAAAATATAATGTTTTTTTTTGGGAAATTCATGTTCAAAATACAACATTAATGTAGAGAATATTTTACATTTGAACATATCATGATTGATTGAATAAAGTTTACAAAAATCTTGATTTTGTCTTCAAATGTGAGGAAACTTCAAGGCTGAGCTAAATTCAACATTACTATTTTTATAAATAATCTGAATGTAATTATCAGGTAAGTTATTCTTCCAACAAAAAAATAAAAGATCGCCACTTTGTAGAAAAGGAATATAAATTTCATTCAATATTGAAAGAAAGCATAGTAAATATTCTCCTATGGATTCTTTTTCTTTAAAATAAAGCATGAACAAAGCTATTAGATGTTGATCTAATTTATTTTTAATTTTTATTTTGATGTAAATGCATTCTCAAGTGAGCGCATCCATATTTTCCATAACTAAGCAAGAAATAGTCATGAGACTAAAATCAAAATCTAAGTGATTAGTTATGATAACTATGAACTAAAAATAGGTGACTAGTTATGGTAAGGTGAATCATTGAATAAAATAAAGTATAAATAAAGAGTCTTTATTTAAATTTCCCTAGTGGAGTCACCAAATTTATTGATGGTGAAAAATATCACACCAATGAATTAACCCATTTTCCTATCATGAAGTTCAAGATGAAATTGTACCAGTTTAATTGTAAGAGACCTATGGTTGAAAATTAATCCTAAGGCATGTAAAGGGGTATTTTAAAGTTATATGTATTGTCATTATCAATAATAAATCTAAATCAAGATTACAAACATTTACTAAATTGATCAAAGACAACATGAAAATCAACTGTGTCAAGAAGATTACTCATAAACAATGCTTTAATCCAAGAAGCTAATCATTCCTTCAATACTATATAATTCAATCTAAAAAATGTTATAAATTGTCATTTGACCTATCTAATAGAGTAAATTCTATGAATTATACAACCTCTTGAAGGATAGAAAAATAGAATACTGAAAGGTGTATCTGATGTTCATGATTATAACATAGAGACGGAAGTAATCAATGATAACCAAGAAGGAAGACAAACTCTAAACAAATAAAAACAACTAATAATATAAAACTATTTAAAAAACTCTCTAAACTAACTAAACCTAAATAATCTAACTTCACAAAATCTAACAACTAAAATCTAATTCCGATAAATCCAACTACAAAGGAAAGAATCTAATCTAAAAATAAACATACATAATGGAATAAATAGTCTAAATCTAAAATAAAACTATAAACTATTAATCTAAAATCTAAAAAAATATAAATTTTAATCTAAACTAAAGTTGAATCTATAAATTTAATAAACTCTAACGAATAAACTTAAAACTATATCTAAACTATAAGAAGGAACTAAATAAAAAAAACAAATTATCTTATAGAAAACAAACAAAAAGATCTATAGAAGAAAACATAATATAAATGAAGAGTAAACTAAAAGATAAAAAATATTAAACTGAGAAATAGAAATAGAATATATTTATTAAATATTAATCTAAAAGGAAATAAATTATATTAAAATTAAAACCAATATAAAGTACAATAAAATTTATGACTCTCAAAAGAGAGAGTTGCCTTAATAGAAAAGATAGATTTTATTTAAAAAACCAACATCTTTCTTTATAAACACTTTATAAACAACTTTTACAATCAAAATAGATCAATGAGATGTCCCAAATAACGAAGTGTTCATCATTGTTTGGGTTGAATACTTAAATTCTACACATAGGGCTATAAATAACAATCATTATAAGATGTTAAACTTGACAAACCTTAGATAATTTGTTATAAATAATAGTATAAAAATTGGATATAACTATGTTACCTAAGTAATACTGAATTGTCAAAAAAAGTATCATTGGGTCTATCTACAAAACTCATTCTATCTCAGAGAAGCTACATAGAAAAGAGAGAGATGAATGATTGACTTCACAATGTATAAGTCTTCAATAAATGTGTTGTTCTTCCTCAAATGAATCCTTGATCTCCTTTTTATCCTTCAAACTTAGTTGAAAAATAATTTATAACTAACCTTAGTTATTATTTTAATTTAACTAATTAACTTTAAAATTCAATTAATTATAAACAATTATTAGTTAAGGATAGGTTTAATTAAGACTTAAAAGTCTTAATAAATCAAGTATTTTACTATAGACTAGATTCTATCTAATGAGAGGGGACCCTAATCAAATAATAAAATGGAATAATATATCAATAAATAAATAGATAAATAAAAGTCAATAAAATCCCTATTTTTATCAAACCATAATGCATATTACAAATTTAACATAGGCATATATATTTGAGAAATCAAAGTATTATATACTTTCCAAAATATTATCCATAAATATCAAAATCTAAAAGTTAATGTTTTGAAACTGAAAGTATAAAATTATGCCATCTAAAAGTTCAACTAAAAACAAAAGTTTATCCCCTAGACATCAATTAATCATCTGAATCTAAAATCACTTCAATTACAAGGTTCCATTATTCATTGACACATTCATTTTACTCTATTTCAATAGTTGGAAGATGAACTGCATTTATACCTATATTAGTTGAAGGATCATTATCATCAATCTCCAACTTAATCCATTTGAGCACTCTAACTTCAATAAGAGTATCTATATTATTTTGACTATCTAAACATCATCTAAGAAGATAAACTAAATTGATTTCAAAGAATGATTTTATGAATTCCATTTTTGACTAATATTTCTTAATTTATAGGAACTTATTTTCCAAAAGTTGCCTATAAAAAACTGATCAACTTATGATTCCTTGAAATATAGACAACATTGTGTCTCAAAACAATATTCTATCAAAAATTTCTTATTACTATCTTATGCATGTATTATGTTAAATAAATCTCAATCGGAACTCTTCAATGAAGGAAATATTTGACATAACTATTTTCTTTCAAATTCATTATGTCTCAAACAAAACAAAAACTTGTCACAGTTTTTCAAAATCACCAATTATTTTGACCCTTAGCTTCAAAATAAAACCCAGAACTTCAAATCTTAGGTAAATTTTTAGAAATAACTTCATTATTTAAAAAAAAAATCTTATTAAATTTCTATATGTAGATCTATATAAATTTAGTTGCATTTATATGTTAGAACCATTTTCTAATATGCCTCCTCTATATTATGGTCAACCATAATATTTCAAAATTTCTCAAATATGTGGATATAATTCACTTTTACATGGAAACCATAAATAAACAAAACATTAAAATTCTATAACTGAGAGAATATTGTCATTTTGAACATAATCTCATTGATCACTTATACATCAGACCAATGACCCATTAAAACTTTCCAAATTAAATAATTAATCAGGGTTTACTTCTATATAAAGTTGTAAATATGAATCTTTACTATAGAATCTTATTAAACCCTGAAACCTTTTAATCATAATAGATTCTATAATATTTCACACTTGGCAAAACCCTAAGATGCATAGACTTGTAATTTCAAATATTGAGACATCACAAATTTTAACTTGATAACCCATCAAATCTCAAATTGAACCACAAAATCCTAAGAAAACCTTCATTACTTTCAAAGTTCATTGTGACATATTTCCTCACAATAACATGTAGATAACTAAAAACAACATATATGATCATAACCTATCAATTATTTCAACTATCCATGAATAGATGAGTAAAGTTTATTCATAAAACTAAAATCTCAATAAAACCTTTTAACCCTAGATATTTTGAAACACACCATTGAATATATTTTTGGATATGTTAAGCATAGAGCTTCAACACTATGCATTTTTAAAAAGAGAAACCTCAAATATTTCAATAAAACCATCTAAATAAGAAGTTAAAGTTATCTCATCTTACAACAAGAAAAGATAAGACAATAACTATTTGCTTCAATATCTCATGCATGGAAGTGACAACTAGAAAACCATAAATTTTCTTTACTCTCCATCATACATGCATAGACATATGCATGTTAAAAACTATTTATTATCATATAGGTGAAAAATAATAAAAATATCAACAATAAATTTTTCAAAACTTATTTATCTAGATCGTGGCATACCTAAAAATTCTTCCTTGCTACCTTTCTACCCAAAATCTCTATCTACAATTCCCAAATCCAAACTTCCAAAGGTTCACTTCTGCAAACAAGCTTCATGAAATGACTAGAATAACAAAAGGATATATATTTATAATTAAATTCCCTAATCATAACTACCTTATTAATTTTTTCACCTCTTATTGGTTCATCTAAATCAAGGACGTATTTAGTAATTACACTAAATAAGTTAGTAAATGATCAAACATAGTAATTGTTAAATTGCCTACCAAACCCCTTACCAACTTCCTAAAATCAAGTCATTTACACCTTACCATAACTTATTTATTTCCATCAAATATCTAACTTAATTTGGAAGCATTGAGATCATGCTCTACATTAAATTCCTTAGCCAACTTAGTTCCAAGACATTTGCCAACTACACGACTCTACCAACTCACCATCCTATGTCATGCAGGGTTTAAACTTGAAACAAGTCATCCACAATAATTATGGCATTTAAAATGATTTTCATGAGATAAAGACCTAATTCAATAATATTAATCCTTTCAACTAAGACTTTTTATATAGTTTATAAATCATTTTAATTCCCTCAAAATCACTAGAATTTGATGGTTATATTATTTTAGAACTTAGAATAAATGATCTTAAGGTAGGACTTTTTAAAACCATAAGTTATACCATTTTAGAATTTAGGGTAGACAATATTTGACATAAGAATCCTAGTCAAATAAAAATTTAGGATTAATCATTTAGAACTTAGGATTCCTCTATATCTTAAAGAAATAGCTCTACCAAATCTCGAATCAATCTAAATATTTTCAAAAAGTCAATTATATCATGATTGAATTCTGACTGAATGGGAACCATTTATCAACTAATGGACTCACATGATATTTTAAATTAATGTTTGTGATAAATAAAATGATGTATTTGATTTTAAAAACTATAAAATACAAGGCCTTCCCAATTGTAAAAAAATGATTGATTCATCACTATAATCATATAATGCTTTCAACTATCAAAGTATCCTTTTTTATTGCATTATAATCTAATCATGAACTAAAAATCAAGATAACTAATCACCAACATTCTTAATAATAAATATATATATGCACATTTTATTTATTTATCCATTTAATCTTTTCTAAACCACTTAAAATATGAACATAAAATTCATCAACCAATCATCATTAATTTGTAATTGAAAATATGCATCTAAAAATACTACTAATTGACCATGTCCTTGACATAGTTTTACATTTTATGACTAGGTCATCACTATGATAGAGAATGAATAATATCATATTATTTCAAAAAAATTGGGGGTGTAAAAATTAGGCATAACATTGGTGACCTTGCTAACTAGTTTCAAGTATGAAATTGGGTAACAATCAAATTGATTATTATAAAAAAATTAACTTGAGAGTGTGATCTAGGTAAATCATTTCTGAAATAGCTATGCATGAACCCATTTATAATTAAATGTAATAAGGTATGTTAATTTTGGCTAGAATGACATGAAAGAAGGGAATGCTATAACATGGAAGTCCAGATTGGATGCACACATAAATGCAAATGCCTCAAATACAATATCTGAAAATAAAGTATAACTTTTGACAACTAGTTATAACTCAGCATATGTTATTCATGTATAAATAAAACTAAATTTATAAAGAGTAATATCTAAAAATAATTGACACTTACAATTAAATTTCAACATCTTTACTTTCTCCCTCATAACATGAAAAAATCTCCACTTGAAACACTTTTTTATCTTTTTTAAAGTAAAGTCAAACAACGATAGGAAAAAAAAACAATAGGAAAATAAAATAACACAAACCAAAATGAAAAAAACAAAATCAAAACATCAAACATTAAAAAAAATATTTATAGGCCAAAAATAAATAAATCATTAACTTACATAAAAAATCATCCATTGTGGGACAAAATGAAAGATACACCAAAATTGGAAACCAACAAAATTAAAGAAACAAAATTTAATCAATAAGGGAGGTTTAAGAATAAATGATATGACATCTCTTCCAATATGATTATAATGAAAGACATTATTTTTTTCATGCAAATATCCATGATAAGTCAAGCTATATGATTTAAAAGAAACAAGACATCATGATAAACACATTAAATAACTTTGAATAAATGGAATTTAATCATGATTATGCATACTTTTTGATATTTCTTGGTTTTCTATTGTATATGAAAGTTTATTTATCTAATTTGGAGTGAGATTGATATTTTTGATGTTAAGATAGAGATAATCTTGATCAATAATTTTAATTGTTTATTCAGGTATCTCTAAATAATTTTGAATATCTTCTAGTTTAACATATTCAATAGGAACTATTGTTTCAAACTGTAAAGGGTTCATAAAATCTAAAACATTCATAGTCAATTTTATTAAATAGGTATCCTGATTTAAATTTTATATAAAAACCTTATAGTAAATATCACACTCACATATTAATTTTGTATTGCAATTTGAATAATCTATAACATCAAACTTTTCATACTCAACATCAATCAATTATTTTTTCATCTCAGTGTCTACAACACCATTAACATAATTTTTTTGATTGTTATAGCATTAAATCTAGCATCAAAGAGATCATGATTTTCTTATTAGCATGATATTTTGAATCAAAAGTGATAGGATAGTTATCACAAGGATTTATATTAGATTTGACATTGTTATAGATAGTAATAAATCATAAGTATATGAATATTTTCTATTGGGAAAGTAATTAGATTCAAAATATAATGAAATTTCTATATCTGAGTCAAGATTTTTTAGTTCAAAATTTTTCAAAACATCATTATCTTATTTATTAGATATATCTAAACAAACCAGGAGTAATTTTATTTGAAAAATATTTATTACTAAAAAATAAATCGGGATTGAGAGAAAATATGTTATCAGATAATTGATCAAATTGATTGAATGAATTAATTTTTTTAATTTTGAATACGATGAAAAATCTAAATCAGAACATTCTAATGAACTATCTAAATTATAATCTACTTCTTGAGAAGTATTTTTAGTATAGTATGTCATGATTTGATCATAGATAAAAAAATATAGAAAATGCATTGATAAATTCATGTTCAAAATACAAAGTTAATGTAGTGAATCTTTTGCATTTGAACATATCATGATTGAGTGAGCAAAGTTTACAAAAAGCTTGATTTTGTCTTTGAATGTGAGAAAACTTTAAGGCTAAGCTAAATTCAACAATACCAATTTTCTAAATAATCTAAATGTAATTATCAGGTAAGTTATTCTTCTAACAAAGAAATAAAATATTTCTATTTGGTTGAAAAGGAATATGAATTTCATTTAATTTTGAAATAAATCACAATAAATATTCTCCTATGCACTTTTTTTCTTTCAAATAAATCATGAACCAAGATATTAGATGTTGATCTAATTAATTTTAAATTAATATTTTGATGTAAATCCATTCTCGAGTGAGCTCATCCATATTTTACATAATTGAGCAAGAAACAATGATGAAACTAAAATCCAAATCTAGGTGACCAGTTATGATAATTATGAACTTAAAATAGGTGACTAGTTATGGTAAGGTAAATCATTGAAGACAAGAAAGTATCAATAAATACTCTTGATTTAAATTTATCTATTAGAGTCACCAAATTTGTTGATTATTAAAAATTTCATGCCAACGAATTGACCCGTTCACCTATTGTGAAAGTCAAGATGGAATTGTACCAATTTAGTTGTAATGGACCTATGGATGAAAATCAGTCCTAATGCATGTAAAGGGGTATTTAAAGTTTTAGAGATTATTATTCATAATAA
The DNA here is from genome assembly GCA_037957365.1 of Torreya grandis. Lineage (NCBI taxonomy): Eukaryota > Viridiplantae > Streptophyta > Pinopsida > Cupressales > Taxaceae > Torreya > Torreya grandis. The sequence continues at coordinate 1,064,354 of JARHVA010002539.1, read as the reverse complement.
TAAATATAAATAAAGTTTAAAATTTTTACTAAATCGATCAAACACAACATCAAAATCAACTATGTCAAGAAGATTACACATAAACAATACTTTGATCCAAGAAGCTAATAATTCCTTCAATATTACATAATTCAATCTAAATAATGTTATAAATTATCATTTGACCTATCTAATAGAATAATTTTTTGAATTAGATGATATCTTGAAGGATAGAAAGTTAGATTTCTAAATGGTGTATCTTATGTTCATGCTTACAACACAGAGATAAAAGTAATCAATGAAATCCAAGAGGGCAGACAAACTCTAAATAACTAACAATAACTAATAATATAAAACTAATTAAAAAACTCTATAAACTAACTAAACTTAAATAATCTAAATTCATAAAATCTAACAACTAAAATATAATTATAAATAAATATAGCTACAAAGGAAAGAATCTAATCTAAATAACTAACATACGTAATAGAATAAATAATCTAAATCTAAAATAGAAATATAAACTATGAATCTGAAATCTAAACAAATATAACATGTAATCTAAACTAAAACCGTATCTATAAATTTAATAAAGTCTAACAAATAAACTTGAAACTATTTTTAAACTATAAGAAAGAATTGAACAAAAATAAAACTAATTATCTTAAATAAAACAAATAAAAAGATTTATCAAAGAAAACATAATAGAAATGAAGAGTAAACTAGAAGAGAAAAGATATTAAACTAAGAAATAGAATGAGAATAGAATATTTAAAGATTTATCTAAAATGAAATAAACCATATTAAAATTAAAGCCAATATAAATTACAATAAACTTTATGAGTCTCAAAAGAGAGAGTCCTCTTAGCAAAAAAGATAAATTTTATTTGAGAATCCAACATGTTTCTTTACAAACACTTGAGAGATAACTTTTACAATCAAATAGATCAATGTGATGTTGAAAATAGTGAAGTGTTCATCATTATTCAGGTTGAATACTTGGATTTTGCACATATAAATGCAAATAACAATCATAAAAAGATGTTAAACTTGACAAACCTTTGATAATCTTTTATAAATGATAATATAAAAATAGGATATGCCTACATAGCCTTAGCAATTACTAAACTATCATAAAAAATATTATTGGTTCTATCTACAAAATTTATGTTATCTCATAGAAATTTCATATAAAAGAGAGAGATGAATGATTTACTTCAAAATGTATAAGTGTTCAATACCTATGCTGTTTCTCCTCAAATGAATCCTTGATCTCCTTTTTATCCTTAAAACTTAGCTGAAAAATAATTTATAACTAACCTTAGTTATTAGTTTAATTTAACTAATTTAATTTAAAATTCAATTAATTATAAATAATTATTAGTTAAGGATATGATTAATTAAGACTCAAAAGTCTTAATACATCAAGTATTTGATTATAGATTGAGTTCTATCTAATAGGTAAGGACCCTAATCAAATAATAAAATGGAATATGTATATTAATCAATAAATAGATAAATAAAAGTTAATAAAATCAATATTTATATCAAAACATAATATATATTCCAAAATTAACTTAGGCATATATATTTGAAAAATCAAAGTATGTTGTACTTTCAAAAATATTATCTACAAATATCAAAATCTGAAATTTATTTTTTTGAAACTGAAAGTATAAAATTTTGCCATCTAAAAGTTTAACTTAAAACAAAAGTCTATCCCCTAGACATCCAATAATCATCTGAATCTGAAAGCACTTCAATTACGGGCTTCCCTTATTCATTGACACATTCATTGTACTCCATTTCAATAGCTATAAGATGAATTATATTTATGCTTATATCAATGAAAGGATCCTCAATCTCCAACTTAATCTATTTGAGCACTCTAAATTCAATAGGAGTATCTATATTATTTTGACTATCTAAACATTATCTAAGAAGATAAAATAAATTCATTTCAAAGAAAGAGTTTATGAATTCCATTTTTGACAAATATTTATTAATTTATAGGCACTTATTTTCCATATGTTGATTATTAAAAACTTATCAACTTATGATTCCTTGAAATTTAGATAACATTGTGTCTCAAAACAATATTATGTCAACACTTTCTTATTACCATCTTATTCATGTACTCTCTTAAATACATCTCAATAGGTACTCTTCAATCAAAGAAATATTTAACATAACTATTTTTTTTCAATTCATTATGTCTCAGAACAAAAAGAACTTATCACATTTTTTCAAACTCGCTAATTATTTTGACCCTTAGCTTCAAAACAAAACCCAACACTTCAAATCTTAGGTATAATTTTAGAAATAACTTCATTATTTTCAAGATTTTACTTTCTAAATTTCTATATGGATATTTATATAAATTTAGTTGCATTTATATGTTAGAACCATTTTTTGGTATGCCTCCTTTATATTATGGTTGACCATAATATTTTAAAATTTCTTGAATTTGTGGATAGAATTCACTTTTACAAGGAAACTATAAATAAACAAAATTGTAAAAGGCTACAACTAAGAAAATATTTCCATTTTGAACATAATCTCCCTTATCACTTATACATCAGACCGACAACCACTTAAAACTTTCCAAAATAAATAAATAAGTAGGGTTTACTTCTAAAAAAATCTATAAATATGAAATTTTGCTACAAAATCTTATTAAACCTAGAAACATATAGATCATAACAGATTATCCAATATTTCACACTTCACAAAACCTTAAGATGCATAGAATTATAATTTCAAAGACTATGACATTAGAAATTTTAACATGATAACACATCAAATCTCATACTAAAACACAAAATCTTGATAAAACCTTCATTACTTTCAAAGTTTAACATGCCATATTTCTCAACATAGCATGTAGATAATTGAAACTGACATGCATGATCATAACCCATTAATTATTTCAAATATCCATAAATAGATGAGTACAGTTTATTCACAAAACTAAAATCTCAATAAAACCTTTTAACCATAGATGTTTTGAAACACACCATTAAATATATTTCTAGATAGGTGAATCACAAAACTTCAACACTATGCATTTTGATAAAGAGAAACCTCAAATAGTTCAATAAAACCATCTCAATAAGAACTTATTTTTATCTCATCTTCTCTCAATAAAAGATCAGACAATAACTATTTACTTCAATATCTCATGCACGGAAGTGACAACTATAAAACCATTACTTTTTTGACTCTCCATCATACATGCACAGACATATGCATAACATAAACTATTTCTTATCATACATGTGAAAACTACTCAAAATGTCTATAGGAAATTTCTCAAAACTTATTTATCTAGTTTTTAGCATACCTAAAAATGCTTAATTTCTACCTTTCTTCCTAGAATCTCTATCTATAATTCACAAATCAAAACTGCCAGAGGTTCACTTCTATAAACAAGCTTTGTGAAATAACTAGAATATCAAAAGGAGAGATATTTTTAATTACCATACCTAATGTAATTACCTTACTAATTTGTCCACCTCTTATTGGTTCATATAAATTGAGGATTTACTTAGCAATTACACTAAAGAATTTAGTAAATGATTAAACCTAGTAATCACCAAATTGCCTACCAAACCCCTTACCAACTTCTAAGAATCGAGGAATGTACACCTCTCCATAAATTCTTTCTTGCTGCCAAATATCTAACTTAATATTAAAGCATCAAGATAATGATCTAAATTAAACTTATTTGCCATATTAGTGCCAAGTCATCTACCAACTACATGACATCCTCCAACTCAAATGCTAACTCACCATCCTATGGTATATAGGGTTTAAACTTGAAATAAATCATCCACACTACTTATGCCCTTCAATATGATTTCCATGAGATAAATACCTAAGTCAATAATATTAATCCTTTCAAACAATACTTGTTTATATAATTTATAAATCATTTCAATTCCCTCAGAATGATTAGGATTTGATGGTTATATTATTTTAGAACGTAGAATAAATGATCTTAAGATAGGACTTTTTAAAACCATAAGTCGTATCATTTTAGAATTTTGGGTAGACAATATTTAACTTAGGAACCCTAGTTAAATAAAAATTTAGTATTAATCATTTAAAACTTAAGATTCCTTTATATCTTATAGACATAATTCTCCCAAATCTTGAATCAATACAAATATTTTCAAAAAGTCCATTATATCCCACCTAAATTTTGACTGAATGGGAACCATTTATTAACTAATGGACTCACATGACTTTTTAAAGTAAAGTTTATGATAAATCAAATGATGGATTTGATTTGAAAAACTATAAAATACAAGGCCTTCCCTACTATAAATAAAATATGACTGATTTATCACCATAATCATATAATGATTTCAATGATCAAAGTATCCTTATTTTTCTAAATTATATTCTAATGATGAACTAAAAAGCAAGATAACTGATACATACATTCTCAATGATAAATATATATGTATATTTTATTTTATTCATTTATGCTTTTCAAAACCACTTAAAATATAAACATGAACTCATCAACCAATCATAATCAATTTATAATTAAAAATATGCATCCAAAAATAATACTAATTGATCGGGTCCCAGACACAATCTTAAATTTTATGACTAGGTCATCACTATGATAGAGTATGAATAATAGCATATTATTTCTAAAAAAAATTTGGGTGTGAAATTAGGCAAAACAAAGCCTCTAGACTCCAATATAGGTTAGCATCTTTCTAAGTTGTGTAAGAAGATGTGAAAAAGGTGTAATTTGCTCATAAAAACTAAGATAAAAACCAATGTAAAATTCTAATTTTGAGAATGCCTTTTATGGGTTGATAGGGTGATGTAAGAATGGGGGGATGTGATATGACACATTTTGAAAGTTTATATATTGTAAAAACTAACCAAATAAAAAATAATAATAATTCATCTCTTATATAGGTGGACTTGATATGAAAGTACTAAATTAAAAAAAAAAAAATAGATGCAAATATTTCATAGACTCACCAAACTCATTTCCCTATAGATTGCATAATTGATAAGATTCATTTTTAAAGTATTTTATCACTAGGTAGGGGCCTAACCAATTAGGTATAAACTTCTACCTAACCAATTAGGTATAAACTTCTACCTAACAAATTAGGTATAAACTTATGACCTTTTCCTTTATTTTTGTCAATTTAGCTATTGATCCTAAGGATAAGGTATTCTACATAGATTTGGTGATTAGAAGCATAATTTTAGAACTTATTATACTATTGGTAGGGCATGATTAAATATAGTTGCCTGACCATGGTACTTGGTAGTGTGAAAATAGGCACCTTTGAGAACTCAATACTCACTCACCATGAGGCTCTCCTAGTGAAGGAAACATTTTGATATAGTCTTCTATCCTAAAAAACTATTAATAAGACATGACTAATTTTACATATTTTAATGCTAGGTTAAAGTACATAAGTGATGGCTTATCAAGACACATTCTAGTATTTATTGATTTTGTGATAGGAAGAGGTTACTTATATTTGAGAATTTTTCATTAATCATGGGGATAAACATTTATTCCTATGGTGTCTATAATTAAGGTATGAGCCCTCTCCTCAAACATAGGTATGGCCAATGGAGTACAAACATCTTAGGTAGCTGATCTAAGGTCAATGGGAAAACTTAAGCTATCACCTAACTTTTCATGGTGAAGCATTAGATTATTAGATGGTAAAAGTAGAATGAGTCAACTAAAACCCCATCATCCCCTAAACTTTCTATCATATGTATGTTAATATTATGGTTGTCATGAGGCTATTAAGGGATAAAAACTATTACCCCCTATGATTAGTTACTCTATCATCAGATGTCTTGGGAATGAGAGTCTTTATTCTTATCGAGATTATGAAATTAGACTCCAACATTATTGGATTTTGGTCAAGGTTCAAGGATGAGGCAACCATGGAATTTTAAAAATATTTATTTTCCATAGGGACTAATTATATAGAAATGAATTTAAATTATTTCATGATTTCATGCACAATGGTCATGTAGAGATGAAGGTGTTTAGCCTTAGATTGATAGACTTTAGAAATTTAGTTCATGACTAATTGCAAGTCACACTAGATCCTTAGTTTTTGAATGCTTAATAATTTTGTAATGAACATGCCAAGCAATAGGTCATCATACTCCTCTCCATTTTTTGTACACTCAAAGTCTAGATTGAATCTAAGTGGCACAACATTCCCTTCAATATAAATGAGAATGAATCTTACACCAGTGCCTAGGTTGAACTTGGCCCCATTTTAGTGAAGGACCCATTGATCATGTGTAGAATGGTGTAGTCATTAAGTGAGGTTTTTAGGTCTTATGCTATTTTGGCCATATGGATACTAAAGATGTCTAATAATCCCATTTGGGGTCATTCATTTTGATACTTGGGAAGATAATGATTCCATCCTTTGTGTGGGGTGAACTGAAGGGATTGTATAGGTGTGGATGGCTCAATCTCATGTTGTGGATGAAATAAGGAAAGAACTTTTTGGAACTTTAAATGTTTCTTTCTAATATCTAGGTTGAGGTAGGTAAGGATCTATGAAAATTTATAAGGTTCTCGGTTTAGATTTTTCTTTAGAGTGGGAAGTATTCCATAATAATTATGATCTCACTTCAATATATGAGACATGTAGATATAGTTATATATCTCAAAATACTATGTGTAGGACATGGGTATCATTTTTTGTAATATCATTGTATATGGGAATTCCTGCATGAAACAAATAAGCAACTTTGTAGGGTCATCCTTCCTTATGATGGAAGGAAGATACCCATCCTTAGGAACCCATGGCTAATAATTAACTTTGATTTTGAATTTTATCATACCTATCACATGGTATGAATCTTTTCCCTAAGCACCAGGATAACCTAAGGAGGAAGAACATCCTAGCTAATTGTTGGTGGACCTTTAATGTGATTAGAAATAAGACTAGGCATAGGTTGAATGAGAATTATAAACATCTCTATAGGAAGAAAACTATATTGGTTGGGGACTCTATAAATTTGGTACAACCCTATCATATCATAATCCAAATTAGTATAGAAGTGACAAGGGTGAAATGTGAATCATGACTTGTTTTTGTATGTTTCACTTTAGGTTGGTTATAATGATATCCATTGGGATGGTTTTTGTGAAGGGGAACATCTCATTCTTAAACATATATATCATATAAAGGTCTAATAGGACTAACCCCTCTTAAGGCTACTAACCTTGAGGCCACGATAATTCATAGGTCCTTATTCCTCATGGATCGAATGGTAAGACTGGAAGAGTGTCCTTCTCTAAGAAGATAATGATTTAGTTTTAGACATAGTGGAAACTACCACACCAATGACTAGTTCTAATTTAGGGTTATTTTCAAAAAAATGTCCTTTTTTGTGGTATATCCTTTAATAAGTCCTTGGGTATCTATGCCCCTTTCTTTAGGATGACTACTTTAGGTTTTGAGGATCTAGTAAAATCAACCAATTATGAAGGATTTTTAACCCATTAGTATGTAGGTGGAAATTGATGTGTAACCCAAGTTTCTTGTGCATGGTAACTTGTAGTTTATCAAATGTTTTAATATCACCTTTTTCTACACAAACTTTTCCCATGTGTAGGAACTAGATTTGATAGAATAAGGTGGAGGGGATATAATTCATTTGATGTATCCAAGGTCTTCCCAACATAATATTTTAATTGGTGTCCTTGTCTATGATAAAAAAATTATTACCAAATTAGGACCCAAGGTGACCAAGATTACAATGGTCCCTATAGAAGTGGATTTGAGATTTTTTATCCTTATAGTGTGTTGTGTGTTGAAGGGAAGATAGTTTCCCTGTAACCAAGTTTTTTAATAAGGAAAATGGGTTGAATGTTGACAATATCTCCATCATCAACCATGGATTTATTCACATAGTTATTGTATACCATACTTATAAAAACAAGTTTATATCTTCTCTCTTTTCCATATTAGACTCAAGTGGAAGGGCTTTCAAATAAAATAAATAACTAATATCCTATGATTCCTAACCAGGTGAGAACATGTCCAAATCAATGTGGTTAATCTAAGAATATAGAGGAGGAGTAACACTAGATAAATGTCCCATTACTAGGGCATCAATCAAGGATAAATTATGATCAAGAGATTTATTGAGTAAGTTTACTAATGAAATGTGGGAAATTTTTTTGGTTGAGGAACAAACTCTATTTCTAGCATATTTAAGGGGTGGAAAGCCATTAAATGATACTCTATAGTGTGTGTAATGTTGTTCAACTCCTATTTTACTTATAATTCCATGATTCATATGACCCTAGTTTTTAATTTTACTCTTAGTTGAGGAGATACATCATTGTTTGTAGTTCTTGAGGTAGAATCATCAACATCATCAATGCCTATCATCATGGATTGGTTATATTGACTTGGGTGGCCCTGTGGGTTACCATGTTATTGATTTTGAGTAGTGTGTGTTGTTGGAGGTTATAGGTTACACCTTATATGAAATTACAAGTGTGGAAGTCCTACTCTCAAACCTATTCCAACATGGGAATGACCCTAGGTTTTAGATTATGGTCATGCAAAAAAAAACAACTTTTGAAGATTCATCTAAAGGTCCCTGTTGCATGACTAATTTTTTGGGGTTAGTAAACCGGTTGCTTTTCTAGCCCTAGTTACTGAGGTTGTTCAGCTTGTTGAAGTAGTTGGCTAACTTTTAGATCAGTGTTTTGTCTACTATTTTTTCTAGGTAAATATTTTGGTTAATGTCCCTATAAAACAGGTTTTGGTACTTTTATGTAAGCAGGTTCTTTTGTTAACCTGGATGTGCATGGTTTATCTTCAACTTGTTGTGTAGGGTTTCGAGGTCCCTTCAAAACCTATTTTTACCTTAATATAAAACTTGTAGTTTATCAAATGTTTTAATATCACCTTTTGCTACACAAACTCTTCCCATGTGTAGGAACTAGATTTGAAAGAATAAGGTAGAGGGGATATACTTCATTTGATGTATCCAAGGTCTTCCAACATAATATTTTAATTGGTGCCTTGTCTAAGATAAAAAAAATTAGTACCAAATTAGGACCCAAGGTGACCAAGAGTACAATGGTCCCTATAGAAGTGGATTTGAGATGACTCAGCAATATCCTTATGAACACCAACCAAAATCTAGCTTAGGTGGATCCTCCAAAATAGAGAAACCAAAGCCTCCATGACCACTGGCTTATCAAAGATCAAGTTTATATCTTCAGTCTTTTCCATATTAGACTCATTTAGTGGAAGGGCTTTCAAATGCGGCTAAATAACTCAGTATCCTATCGATTCCTTACTAGAGTGAGAACATGTCCATCAATGTGGTTAATCTAGAATATAGAGGAGGAGTAACACTAGATAGGTTATTACTATGGCTATCAATAAGGATAAATTATGATCAAGAGATTTATTAAGTTTACGAAGAAATGTGGTTTTTTTGGACTTGAGGAATCAAACTCTATTTCTAGCATATTTAAGGGGTGGAAAGCCATTAAATGATACTCTATAGTGAGTGTAATGTTGTTCAACTCTATTTTACTTCTAATTCCGTGATCCATATGACTTTAGTTTTTAATTTTACTCCTAAGGAGATACATCATTGTTTGTCCAAGTTCCCCTTGAGGTAGAATCATCAACACATCAATGCCTATCATCATGGATTGGCCTATATTGAAACTTGGGTGGCCTTGTGGGTTAACCATGTTATTGTTTTGAGTAGTGGTTTGTTGGAGGTTATAGGTTACACCAAATGAAATTACAAGTGTGAAAGTCCTGCTCCACAACCTATTCCAAAAATGACCCTAGGTTATGGGTTATATAATTTTGCGTTAGACCTCTAGGATGTTTAATGAGTATAGTTCCTCAAATATGACAATTTGAATCCTTTTATTGAAACTTGGTCTATTGGGATGAAAAGGGGAGATAATGCATGAATTAAAACCTAATTTATGTGTGGTTATACACCAAATATTCAATGATCCACTCTAAACTTGGATACTTTCATGACTATAAATGAATCTAGTGGAGATAAGGGTTGATAAAATTTTGTGATATAGTTTCAAATAATAATATTTTGTATGAAGGTTTAAAATGGACCCAAAACTTGAAGGATAGGAAGATATAGGTCTATGTAAGACACTATGGACTTATGACACTTCAAGAGAAACTTCACTATCTAACACTTCTCACAACTTGTAAGGAACTAATCATCTTAATGCAAGGTACGTGAAGGACCTATAGATAATGAATAGATAACATACATTCTATAAATAAAAAATCAATAAATCACACTTATAATTAAACTAGAATCTAAATTTGTCTTATATTAATTCAAAGATTTTACAAAGTGATTTTAGTAAAGGTTTATTATACCCAGTTGAGGGATCTAAATCAAGAGTTTAAATCTAGTATTTATAGGAAGAAATAAAGTAGGAAAGAGAGAAATTTATACTTAAGAGGTCATTAATGAGCCCAATTCAACTTAGAACAACTACCACCACAATCATTTTCAAAAATATTTTATAGGGACTTCAATTGTGTTAGATGGCTTTGTAGAGTCTATTCCTTATTATCTAGATCATGTTTGGTCTTGCATTTATGTAATGTACCTACTTAGGGTGGGTATATCCTATATAAAACATGTCTACTTTTATTACATCCTCTGGTTATACCTTGGTATAATTTTATCTCCATTAAAATTCTTTAGCTTTTAACTTTTAACATTGACCATCAATATTGATCTGGGATTTACACATTTTTCTAATTGTCTACTCTTTATATGTCCCATATAATCTTGTTATCATCTCTTTGACTCCTTGACCTCATACACATCATAGATATTCCTTTGTATGAATTAACACAAGTAATTGATCTTCTATTAGTCTAATGCAGTTGAGACACTTGGCACTTGGTAGCTTCTGATTTGGCTTTGAGATTCATTAACTTATTGATTTATCACTCATCATTAGATCTCTATGTATGATTTCACATGCATTATTGATCTACCTAGACCCACTGATCTGTCATATTGCTTGTTCACCATTAGATCTCTACTCAATAACCCAATATCTTGACACTTGTCACTTTCACATTCATGTTGACCTTTTGACTTGATATTCCTCATTGATATATTTGGTATGATTGAATGCATGCCATTGGATCTTTCAGACCCATTAACATCTATCAAATCATTACTCACCATTAGATTTTATCTTAGTTCTTGAGATTTGGACATTTGTCAACACCACATTTAACCTGGGAACATTTTAATTTAAATGTATTTTTTATGAGGCCCAAATTTGACATCTATACACTTATTTCACTCTATAAATTCAACTTTAAAGGATTATGTCTTAACATAACAAGCTTATCAAGACACTAAATTTTTAGAGAATGATCTAGGGATGAAGAGCTTCATGACCATGAAATCTTTTGTCCTAAGAAGGGTTCCTAAGAAAAAATATTAAATGCACAATCCAACTGACCTATTCATGTTTAGACGATGTTTTAAAGATGGTTTAGCTCTTATAGACTTGTGATAGGAACTATTTCTTGATCTTTCAAAGCTGTAATGAGTCTTTAAGTCTCTAAGGCCTATATGAACTTGTTTCATGATCTTGACTACATTTATCACCATGAGAGATTACATCCTTAAAATTTGATAAACTAAACTTAAATTTTACTTAAAGTGTTTCAAAATATTTGCAAGCTACATGTGATCTTTAGACCACTCATTCCATCTATAACTTTGTTCAGCTCAATCATTCGAGTAGAATCTTTGGTATGTGGGACAAATTGGCCAACATGTGTTTGTTGGTTTGGGAAACGGTTATGGTAGATTTTTATATTTTAGTTTTGAGGGTCAATAAGATCATTTGAAAAAGGTTTAAATGTTTGTATTAGTATTTCCTAGGAACATGTCCACACATGTTTACTTCTGAGCCTTTTAGAGTCTTTATATGGAATTTTGTTATATTCTATGTAATTAAGAGTGTCATGATTCATGTATATATGTAAGAGAAAATAAATTTTGGGATCATAGTCCTTAGGTTTCATGTTTTTTCCTTTTTGATTATTTCATGGGTAACATTTTTTATTTTGAAATTAGGGGAATTTTTCACCTAGTTGGTATTGATTTTAGTTATGGTTATGATATTACATGTTGTGAGGCAATGGTTAATTTAAATAAACTACATGAATGGTAGGAGGGTGATTTGGATCTTATCCCCTACATTATTAGTGACAATATTTTTATTTCAAGGTTTATATTGATTTTTATTTATAGTATTTTTCTTCTTATTTTGGTCAGTGGCACAATCGATGGTGTCATTCTTGTTGACTATTCAATTCACCCTGATCTCTTGGCACATGATAAGCATGGGGCACAATATTATCTCCTTAGATTCAATTGAATATGGTCTTTGAAAAACTTGAATAGTGATTATGATAGACAAATACATTTATGTTAAAGCCATTAAGGTTCCTTTCGCATGTTACTTTATTAGATGAGGTATAAAAACCATTTGTATAGGTCATTGGTTTCCATTATTATTGTAAGATTATTGGAGTAGTTTTCAATGTAAATGTGTATCAAGAGTCTTGTATAAGGTATTTTTAACCTTGTTAGATCTTATTTCATGACTAAAGGCATTCAGTTTACCATTAACTAAAAAATCCCATTAGAAAAACTAATAAGTCAATATTAGAGTCACATTAGCCTAATGAAAGTGTAGTCTTTAATTGGAAACATGAAATTAATTTCAAGGGTAAAATACATCAAAATATTCCTAAAGTTATTCATTCATGTTATGTTAACCTTTTAAATGTCTCTTAAATTAATTTTCAATGTGAGTTAGAGAAAAACGTAAGTAAAAAGCACTTTCCTTTGGAGGTTTTTAAGCTCTTCACAAACCCTAAAAATCTATACATATGGTCTAAAATTTCAATTCACGAAGTGTTTTCCATTTCATTATCTCTCTTTGAAGACTATTTCAAACATTCTAACAATTCTTCGCCATCCAACTTGGAGAGTTGGAATGCGTTGTGCTACTTACACTGAGTGATGATGTATGGACCACTCCATAGGGTGTCGAACTTTGCGTGCTTTCTAGGCTTATCTTGGTCCTCATCCCATTTCAAGACAATGTCTCCTTCAGAGAAACATATATGTATTCAAGCCATGATCAGACTCTTACCTATATTTAAGCCCTCATCCATGGCAGTCTCCATTATTCCTAACTCTTAAGCATATTTTTTAGGATTCCTAATGTTGTGATGAAGGAAACATCATGGTTTAAAGTGTTTCAAGTCTATTGGATAAAATATCAAGGTCAAATGACTAAATACAAGGTTTCCACCATGGTTTCAAAGCTCCCTAAGGTATTGAGCTTCAAAGCATGATCATGGTTGTAGTCTTAGTACCAAAAGTTCAAGAATTTTCTATGATTATAAAGAGGTTATGATAACAAAATATATTTCATGGAACAAAATATATGAATTATTGTGTTCCTTCTAGGTAAAAGGCTTTTAAGGGTTTGAAACAAATTCTACATCCTTTGAAAATAAGCTAAATAACATAATGTTACAATTTTTTAGCATATTTACATGGCATTTTAAGTGAATCCCCAAGCATATAAAGTTTTTGAATATGGAAATTAAAAAACTTATGATAAATTTATGATCCTCAAATGGATAATATAAAGTTTAAAAAGGAAAAAAATTCAAGTCTACGGGCTCATATAAATATGAAAAATTAGATTTTTTAATCATTTTTTATAGATCCATGTTAAGGTTACAAACGTATAAAAAGAAATAAAATATGTATATTTTTTTTAACATGTTTAATAAAATTTACAATAACCCCCTATGATAGTTCAAATCCTTTAAGAGATTGTTATAAGCCTACATATTGAACAATGAAAAATTGTATGGTCTATTTGTAGAAATATTCATGTCTTAGATGCATTATACTAGTGCATGGGTCAAAGTATGTCTTGGAGAGTGTTAATATGGTTACCATGTCTCTCCTAATTATTATTAATTAAATGGAAGAGGCCACTCCAATAAGAATATGGTAGTCAAATAAAACCTCTCTGAAACTCTAAGATAGTGTTTTCACTTTTTGAATAGTTTTCAGGTTTATAGAGAATTAGAATGAATTAAAATCATTATAAGTATTTAATGAGGTTATTTGTGAATAATTTATACCTTATGCCATGTTTCCAAGAGGTATTAATGGTTACAGAAGTTTCAAGGCTCTAAAGTTCTCAAAAAATCATATATAAGTCTACCAATGAAGTAAGAATGTTCAAGCACGATAGAAAGCCTCTATGATGATCTAGTTCCTTACATTAAATGTGTATTTATATAAAAAAAAAATTGTAAGCTATATATAAAGGATTTAATGAAGGATTAAATCATGTTCCCAATAAGTGAAACAAGTTTGTAGGCATCCATAGACACTTGAAAGCTTTCAAGTTTATCCAATAAAGATCATAACATTTTCAAAATTAAAGACACATATAGGTCTAGAGACATTTATAAAGTATTTCATAAGTATCCTATTATATTTTTCATTAAGGGGAGGATTAACAACAAGTTGTAAACCCTCCACCCAAGCCTGCAGGGTAGAGAGATAGAGACTTGTGACCTTAAGAGGTCTACAAAATGAGGATTTATGGACTTTAGGGATGGTTTCTTGATTTCCAAGGTGAAAAACATGACTAGAGTCCACAAATATTCTTGAAAGTTAGGTTTTTAATATTTTAAAACAATTTTTTAAGTATTATAAATGTATTTTATGGTTAGGAGGGTTCATTAAAAGTTGTAATCCTACAATCACCTTGGTGTGTTCTATCAATGTTCAAGAGCTCGATCAGGTTGGAATATAATATCCAAATGTCTTTTGAGACCCAAAAACATAAAATAATGAATACTATAAGATAATATCCATTATTAAATATTGGTTAATAAAGTTTCATTAGTTTGAAATCATGATCGACTATCTAAGTAGTCTTGCATCTCTTTTATGGCAATTCTAAAACTAGTTCAAGATAATAACATCTCAATACCTTATAAATAATTTACAAGCCTACATCTTTTATTAAAAATCCCATGAATATATTAATAGGTCAATATAATTTTTTTTCAAAATTCAAAACCTCAATAAGACCTAATATTATGAAGTAGGGTTTCCAAGTAAACATAAAAGGTTGTAGGCCTTCAAGCAGAGAAATGAGGTCTGTAGGATTTATGTTATATTCTATAGGGTATTTTTAGCATAGAATGTTGTTGGATATATTTGAATAATGTAATAATAATTTCATGAAGTCTAAGAGTATTCAAGCTTGATCCAATGTTCTCATGAGGTCTATAATATCAAAACCAAGCTTTTATGAATCAAATATTAGGGCTTTTAAGGAAGTTTTTGGTCTACTAAGGAGTGAGTTGGATTTTTTAAGTATCCCCTCAAAGTGTAAAATCATGTACATGAAAATTATACATAAAATGATTCATAAAGTTGAAAACATGGTTAACTTACCTATAGGCCTACAAGATGAGGATCTTCATGGTGTTGAATAAGGAAATGTGAGTTCTTGAATTTAACCAAGCCTAAGACAAGCCTACAAGGCATGTTTGAAGAGATCAAGGTTTCTCAAGATCAACCAATAGGTTAAAACTAGATCTAGGTAAATTATAAGGTTGAAAAATTATAAAGGGATTTTTCAAACAAAAACATGCACCTACAGGCTTATCAACCTTTAAAAATATTAGGTGACCAATTTTAGGCTAGTGTTATAGGTTTTAGAGTGGTTTGTAATCTATTCATGAGGGTTTCAAGCTTAGGAAGATCCTCTAAAAGTTTGCATCCATTGGAAAGGTTTTCAACATGCTTCAATAAGATTTTAGGCTCCTTCAATAACTATTGTAGGCCTGTATATTGTATTCATGTGAAAGATTGAAGTTTTTAAAAGGATTTCAACATGTTTCTAGGGCATTTTGTGGTTGTGAGAGTTTATATGTAGGCTTATGAATACATTATAACATGATCATGATGATTAAAATTTTACAAGAATTTTGGTGAGGATTCAAGCATGTTTAAAGGTGGAAAACCCTTGTATGGTGCTAGAGAGCCTTCATAGCTGTCAAGAGAAATCAAAACTATCTTATCACTATGATGAATTTTCATGACCTATCCAAGATCCCTCAAGCCTACAACTAAAGTCATGATCTTCAAGATTATAAGTGATCTCTTAAATGTTCATATAGATAAATTTTTAAATTGTGAGGTGTCATGGGTCTTACCAAGACTTAAAATTATAATGCAACCTTTAAGAGGGGTCTCAAACCTCAGCCAGATCTTATGGACCTGTAGGGATGAAATATCTAATGTTTTGGATAGGTTTTGAATAATTTCTAATAGATTTTAGAATTAGGGAGATTCATGAAGACTTGTAGGCTTATAACACTAAATTTTTAGTCTATATACATTAAGGATGATCTCCATCAGATTTCAAAACTCTTATAAACTAGTTGCAAGTTTTGAGTACTATCTTCATGATATAGAAGAAGAATAATGAATAATAATCTCCATTCACTCATCCACAGGCCTAAAACATATCATGTGGTCTTGAAACTCTCTTGAAAGTTTAAGGCCAAAGATTTATGAGGTCTTAAGCCTTCAATGGTAAAGCAAGTCTTGAGGTTCTCAATATGTTTCCAAGGTATTCTTACAGGTTTGAAATATGAAGGCAAACCCCTATTGAGCCAAATAAATCATACAAGTTTGTCCTAAAGCTCCATGATTGACAAAGAGTGAATGTAAGGTTAGATAATTAAATTTTAAATTAGAATTGATAAGTTACAATGTTTTAAGCTTATGAAGAAAAGTTTTAAAGCAAGAGATATACACCTATAGGCCTGATGATAGGCCTATAATCTCTAAGTTAAATTTCATTATTTAACCAAGATGGAAGCATGATTCTTAAATATCTTAAAAGGGCCTGTAGTTCACAATTAGGGAGTTTCAAGCAAGTTTTAGGCAAGAAGAACATGATTCAAAGTTTATAAAGTGGATTAATGAAAGTTGTAGGCCTACAACTATTGAGGAAGGTTGCATGACTCTTCATGCAAGGTTTCAATGCCTCAACATGTAATTTTTTAGGTCTCAAACCTCAAATCAAGTCTTCATAGGTTCATAAGTTTGTCAAAATGCCTATAGTGGTTCTCAAGGTACCTTGGTAATACGACATAATTATTACTAACATCATCAAGGATTATCAAGGAAGTTTTCAAACATGGTAAAGAAGGCCATAATCTTACATAATGTTTATAAAGCCTTATAAAACTCTCAAGGGAGATAAAATTAAATATTGGAAGCTTTCAGGGTAGAATATTCAAAGTCTCAATCTTATCCTTGAGGTCTTTAGCTCAAAGAGAAGATATTACAGCCATAATCATGATCCAAGATCTAAAATCAAGTTGTAAGCTTGATTAAGTGTGGAGGATCATGGTTTCAATCATGGAAAAAACTTACCTAAAATCTTACAAGACATGTTTGAAGATGTTAAGGATTATCAACATCAATCTACAAGGTTGATTATAGGGCTACAAGTTTACAAGGTAGAAGATGAGACAAAATGAGCCTTAAATCATGAAAAAAAGGTTTCTGAGATTCTTAAGGAGTTATCATGGGAAAATATGAAGATGAACTAGCTTATCATACTCTATAAGAAACATTTTTTTTAACTTCAAAGATAATTTCAATTAGTCCATGATTTTATAACATGGTTATCACTGTCATGAATCGAGACAATAGTCATACAGAACATGAAGGAATTATGGAAGTAGTGAAAACTACCCCTATATATGTGTAAGTCCCTCCATAGAGTGGCAATCATGATAGGTAAACCCATAACTCTAAATAAGAATATGAGGTATACTTCCATGCCAAACATTTTCCAAGCATGGTAATGAAGGAGGAAAGTCAAATTGAGCTAGATTATCTTTATCATGCATACATGGGAGGTGGATATAGGCAAGTTAAAATTATTATGAAAAGATTTTTTAAGAATTTAGTAACATTGAAAGAGAACATCCATCATCCAAAAACATTCATAAGGAAAAAATAGAAAAGAATAAGGCCTCCTCTCCCACTTATACACCAAACTTCTTGCAATATCTTCATGGAGCAAGCCTAATACACTGGAGATATCTTAATTACTTTATTTTATTTTTCTCTCTCATGCATGGGATAACTGATTGATTGGTGGTAACATTCATGAGGCCTCTTTGATTGCTTTCCTCTCATTTCTCATCTCATTTTCTTATATATAAGACTAAAAATGTCTTGTTTATTATCCATCCTCTTGGGTATGACAAAAATTTACTTTTTTTATACTTGTAATACTAGCTTGATGCCTTAAATCTAATAAAATTGATATTTATCTCTCTTAAATTATCAGTTCTCTTGAGTATTGTGTAAATTTTACTATTGATCTTCATTTTTTTTAAGATTTCTTCCCTTGTGATACTTTCCTATCACTTTTACACCCCCTTTACAAGTTGTATGTTCAGTAGATCACTACCTTCATATAAATTTTTAATGAAAAGTTTTAGATAATTATATATTTTTAAGAGTTGTGTGAGTTACTATAAATTTTAAGGATTTATTGTGTTATTCCAAGTAGGTGGAGGAGACCTCTAGTCTTGGTGCATCACCTATTTTTTAGTTTCTATTTAATTTCTTCCCTTTTCCATCACTAAGACACATAATATTAGCTATAAATAGACATTTTTAGCTTGTTTTTATGAATGTAGATAATCTTAAATCAAGTAAACATAGTTTAGGAATTAATCTAACCTTATCTAGAGGTTTATCCAAAGGATCCAAGGTCCCAAACCTTTGGGATGATCCCATTGTCATAGCTAGATCAAATAATTAATTTAATATGTGCAATATCTAAGTTACAATAGTTTTTGGCACACCAACTAGGAAAAAGGTCCATAAGATTAAAGAATTTAATTGAGGACTTGGTGCTAATCCTTATCTATCTATAAAATTGAAGATACTTTAGAGGCACTTGATGATTCCATTATATTTTGGTCTCAAATTAATCCTACACTTTCATGTCAAAGTAAATAAGGGATTATACAAGAGGTACTATTTTTTAGTTTTTTAAATTATCTCTCTTATAAGAACAAAAATAACATTGTCAAGATATCTATAAATAATGGATAGAGGTTCTAGATAGCCTTCTCCAAGGGTTTAATCAACACCTCCTTTTAGTAGATTTCTAAGACTATGAGGGAGGCTAAATCTTATTCATCATATGGTAGCCCAAATAAATTAGTTATTTATAAATTTCAATGAAGTCTATCCCTTGGACCTTAAACAACATGTTGATATCCTGTTTTTAGCTCTTAAGAGAATACCTTCCCTCACTGGTGATAATGATACCACTCCAATAGAGAACATATAAGATATTTCCAACATATGTTCATTCTAAAATATCACTCAAGATAATTTGGATGTAATACTTATTGATACCTCCTTGAAATAAAAAGATCTACAATGATATACGAGGTGAAATCTAACACAATTCATAGGTGACTTGATTTACGAGAGAGACTTGACTAAAATTTTTAAGATAAGAGTGATCATATTTCTCTTATGGAGAAGCTCACTACCATTAAGAGAGATCCTCATGAATATATGGTGGATTTAAAATTGAAGTTCCAAATAACTTTGGATATAATACACCCTTAGTGAAACTTACTATCAATACTAAATTATTTTACTAATTGAAGTACTTGAATAGTGACATTTTTGCCATGATACATTCCATGTTAGGTATTGTATTACTAGTTGCATATGACATTACTACAAAGGTGAAAAATATCTTAGTTCAAGTGAGAAAGATTAACTGTAGACCTATAATGACCTTATGTCCTGAATAGCCACCCATTCAACCTAACTAGGGACTAACTCTTATAGAAACCATATATCTAATTACATTTTTTCCCCTCTTAATGAGCTACATGAATTTAAGAAATTGTTGTAAAGATTTCTAAAATAATTAGTAACCCTCAAAAGGTATTAGAAAGCTCATAATTTTAAACCATATAAGAATTTCAATCAATCATATTAGGAGTACAATTAGCCATACCAACCTAATAGGCAACATTATTAAGGTAATGCATAAGATCAAGGCTAAATCACACATGTCAAGCACTACAATAGTCAAAATCTTAATGTTACCAGTGCTTCAAAATATATTGTACCTATAAAAAATATCTTGGTTTAATATTATGAGTGGTGTTATCTATGTAATAAACCTCATAATTAAACCATATGTCTAAATGGAGTGATCAACTAGAATTTCATGGTCCAAAGTGTGTCACTTTCTCAAGGGAAATCAAGTGAACTAGCTTCAGAAGGAGAAGTGTTTGAGCAAACACAAGTGCAAGCTGAGTCAACTCTTTTGAATTATAAATATAGTGAATTTTGTGCCATGAATCAAAATGAGGTTTTATGTTAAAAAAATACCATGGTGGTTACAATACAAGGTTTATGAAAAGATTAATTGAGGTATATCCATCTCCTTCATTTGGTAAAGTTCCTACTTCTAAAGCCTCTCATGAAGATACTAAGGATAATGATATTATTATAAAATATAAAGCATAATAAAATTAGGTTGTTCAAAAGAAAACTCAAACTCAAATCAGTTAACATCAAAGAGATGATGTTGTTGTTCTAAAGCTACAAATAAAATGACAAATCCCCTTCAAATAGTTGAGCAAATGAAGAGATTAAACCTTAATTTCACTATTTGTAAGGATATTTCCATTCTTTACTAAAGAGACATATTTAAGGAATATTTAAACCACCTTGGTCATGAAATCGAATCAAGTGAAATAGTTGTTCCTACCAAATTATGCCAACCAAAATAAGGAACTAGTGGCAAGATCAACAAACTACCCCCATTTTACATCTCTTTGAATATTGGTAATAACCTTTTACATAATTTTATTATTAATTCTAGTGAAAGTAGCTCAATTATTCCTAATAATATTTCTTACCTATTAGGTTTAGATTACACTCTAGTAAAAAAAGGAGTTATCAAGTTAGATGGTATAGTTATAAAAACTATTATCATTATTAAGAATTTAAACCTTACCTTACATGCTTTCCTAAGCCTCTCCATCTCCTAAGATTATTAAATAATATATCTTCCTCTTTATTTTATTATATTTATTTTCAAGGATTTCACTTCAAGGATGGGTGGGTATCTATTCTTAGATTAGTCACACATGTTGCTTAGGACTAAGTATGCTACCAAAGTAACTATTAAAGCTGAGACCATTTCTAGAGACCACATTGAACCATATTATCCTAGTCCAATCCACATGAACTACACCATGTATGATCAAGAAGAGAGTTTTTCTTTCATGATACTACCACACATTTAGAGGAGGTTATAAATATCTTACTTGATGAGTGAGAAAATGAGCACTATGGTTTTGATCCATATGAACATGTGGAAGAAATAAGATTTGGTACCTATTGCATCCTTGAGGAAGACACAATTTTACCAAATCTTGTGAGGTCACAAGAGGAACTTGGAGGTATGTGGTAGTTATTTTTCAAAGGTTCAAGGAGAATAAATGGTGTTGGTGTAGGTATTCTATTGATCTCCCCTCAAAAGGAGAAGTAATTATTTTCAATAGGATATAGTTCATCTATACTAACAACATATTTGAATATGAGGAATTGATCCAAGGCATCCATTTTGTAAATAAAAAATGAATAAAAGTGATTCAAGTGTTTTGTGATAGTGAGCTAGTTTTAAATTAGGTTAGATGCCAAAATCAATCAAAAATAACTTGTTAAAATCCTATAAACATATAGTGTGGAATATCATTGAAGGATTTGATACCTTCAACATTCAAGCTACACTAAGAGAAAAAAATGTTGATGATGATATGTTTTATATTTTGGGATCTCAATACAACCTTCCCCATGATGTTATGAAGGATTAATAATAGTTTGTCAAGCTAGTGGTTAGACGTGCAGTTCTTGGTAAAAAAAATTAGTTGGAAAGTGTTTTAAAAAGATGATAAAATCATTAACATTATACAAGAGGAGGTATAATTCTTAGCCAAAAAATATAATAAGATTCAAGATCAATATGAGGATAATATTATTCAAATAAAAGGTAAAAACTTATCTAAGAAGTTGGTAATTTTAGAAAACATGTTCAATTTAGATGATCAACTCAAAGGTGAGAAAAGTAACATGACAATTAAGGATGAGAGTTATGAATAGTTTCCATCTTCAATGGTAAGATTTTGAAGGATGGTAAGGTATGTAATAATTATAAAAAATAATATTTTATTGTTATTTATAGGAGGTATGATGACATATTTACTTGGAGTTACCAAGACCTTAGAGGATTTGACCCAAACATGGACCAAAACACCATTGAGATAGACCCTAATGTAAAACTAGTTAGATAAAATCAAAGACTGATAAACCCCAAGGTTGAAACCTTGATGAGGATATAGATTAATAAACTCATAGAATCTAATATCATATTCCCCATTAAGAATTCCTCATGGGTGGCCAACCTAGTTCTAATTATGAAAAAATGGGGAGACTAAGATATGTGTGGACTCTATGTACTTGAATAGAGAATCCCTTGAAGATCATTACCCACTCCCACCTATGTATTAGATCCTTAAAATTGTAGTAGGATATAAGATTATTTCACTCCTTGATGGGTATTCTAGATATAATTAAATATTTTTTCAAGAATGTGACTAATTCAAGATAACTTTTACCACCAAATGAGGTATATTTGCTTAAAATAATATGTCTTTTAGGTTGACCAAAGCTAGTAAAACATTCCAAGGGACATGGATATGGAATTTAGGGGCCTCATAAATGATATTATCTTGGTTAATTTATATAATGTAATTATTTTATATAAGCATGCAATCGATCACTTTCACTTGAGGCAAGTATTTTATTGGTGTAGAGAGTTTGGGGTTTCCTTGAACCCAAATAAATGTGTTTTAGTTATCCATTAAGGAAATATATTAGGACATTTTTTTTTTCAAAAAAGGCCTTTTAATTTATCCAAAAGGGTGGAATTAATCTTGGATCTTTCAATAGCAAGTCACAAGAATGGTCTCCAACACTTCTTGGGTAGGATAAACTTCATAAGAAGATTCATTCCCAACTTTTCTACTTATGTCAAACCTCTCACTTCTATGATCATGAAGAATTCTAACTTTAGTTGGTCAAGATAAGGCAACTATTTTATTCTATGATAAATATTTTATTCTTTATGCTTTTTGGGGGAATGAAAGTATATCAACCATACCAGTGCAAGAGAATAGCGATCTAATGGAATAGCCCATTAAATTTTTCAATCAAGAATTTGAAAATTATGAGGTGATGTATGATTTCATGGAAAACATGCACTTTATATCATAATATCCCTTAAAAAATTAGATACATGTTATCCAATAACAAAATACATATAATGGTTTCACATTTAAGCATGAAGGAGTTCATATTGAACAAGGATATATGTGAAAAGAGATCTAGTTAGATAACTAAAGTTATGGAGTATGACATTGACATCAAGGTTAATAAGCTTGTGAGAGGAAAAGTACAATGTGAATAGCTATAAAAATACTATAAGATACTAATATGGTAGTTTTTATGCTACAAAAAGGCCAACAAGTTGATCATGAGGTTCCCAATAACTAGACTAGAGACATGGTTACCTTCTTGTAAATTGGTGAGTATCCACACGATCTCAAAAAAGCTCAAATAATGTATTTTAGAATTAAATCAATTACATATGTCATTATTGATGATATATTATTTATAAAATATATCAATGCATTACTTTTGAGATTCGTATAATCTAACCAAGTGGCTAAGGTATTGGAAGAGCTTCATGATGGCCCATTAGGAGGCCATTTCTCTCTAAAATTATTATTGTTAATATTATGAGAGATAGTTGTTATTGGAAAAATGTATTTAAAGATGCACATTAATATTGTTTATGAGGTTTTTAACCACACCAATCTCATAATGAGGTAGCCTCTAACATTTAAGGATCTAAATGGGGATGAACTCCACTCCAGGGCATGAGTTACATGTATGTAATCTTAACAACCAATTGATGGAATAGTAGTTAGGGCATGTAGGTTGTTAAAAAGGTTTTTAAAGGGAGTGGTGGTATCTAAAAAGGAAGTAAAATATAGATGAGTTTGTGGTTGGATGGTTACTAATCTAGATTGGGTATTTCTCAAAAATAAACTCAAAAATGAGGAAAGGGTAGATCAAAAGTGAAGGTTTTATGGTCTTCAAAAATCACTTCCTTGGATGGTTTCTAAGTGTAAAAGTGATTTTAAAACTATGATTATTACTAGAATCTATTTCACACACATGGTAAGACATGGTCAAGAAATCTAGGATGATATTGATATATGAAACTAATAGGCTTGAGTCAAAGATTACTCCTTTTAGGGTAGGTGTTGTACACTCTTAATCAAGAGATTATAGCTTGGGATTTATTAGATATCTAAGGTATTTGTTGCACACACACATAAAACTATATTGAAAAAAACCACTTATACACACTTAATAATATGAATCAATCTACTTAAATGTAAATAATTAATGTAATTTAGTAATCCCTGAATAGTTGTTTCACATCGAAGACTAACATATTAATCAAGATAATAAAGAACCCATTTGTATCTATTACATACTAATATTTATTGAATAATAAAAACAAATAATTAAAACCTAATTACACAAATACTATAAATAAGATATACAAACACATGAGTTGACAACCAAAATTGATTATTCTTCTATATATCAAAAATTCTCTAATAATTCAAAATTATGGAATACAAGTGTTTGAATAAACTTGTGGAAGGGGTTACCTCATCCTCCAAGTAAATATGAAAGAGAGATTACATTTCATAGTTATATATTTAGGTTATAACTATGGTCAAAACTATATAAAGTTCTCTTATAGTTTTTAATAACTTAAGTTAGCCTTTACAATAATCATGCAACATGTATATTTGTAAAAAAATGAATTAGGAAACTTTACAATCTAATTTGAACTATAAGAAACTATAAATATATAAAATATATAAACCTATCTATAATTTTCATGCAAAAATATTAGCCTTTATAGGCTATGCTAATGTATATATGGATGCATGGACCTTTGTCAACATAGCAGTTATGGTAGTTGACATGGAAACTATGGTTGTTGATGTGGACTTTGAAGTGGTATCTTGATTTTGCTTCTTCTTAACTTCTATGTTGAGACATAAACTATGTGACACATCATTCTACTATTGAATTATGTCTAAATTCAAAAGAGGTAGTCTATGTACTCTACTGAACTATCTAAGGATCTTTGCATGCTCTGTTTTAGTTGTCTAGAACTTGATCTTGAAAATTTCAACTTTAGTCACTTTCTTTCTATTAAATATTAATGTTTTAGTACATTTTTGCTTATTATTGAAAATAATTAAAATAAGAAACTAATTATGGGTATCATTGAATTTTTTTTTGATTGTGCATGAATTGAATCCAAATATTGTGAAGAACTCTTATTTGACTTGGGAAGATGACCTGTAGATAAGAAAGCACTAAAGTAAACTTGTTTCTTAGATAGTTGAGTGGATTTTCTAGTAATAGCTAGATCTTGGAAGAAAGATATCCCTTAGGGGTTATCAATCCACACATTTTAAATAATTAAGTTTATAAAATATAATAAAAGGTGCATGCATCGATAATTAAAGGGTATTAAAATTGAACACAAGAATACTTGCTTAAGAAATATAGACTAGAAATGATTAAAATAGAAATTAGATAATTAATACTAGTGATAGATGGTTGGGGTATGCTTCAAAAATTAGAAATGGGTATATGAACAAGCAAGAATACAAAAATTAGGTTTGGCTATAGGTAAGTGGGTGAAAACAACTTGCTATTTGTCACTACCTTAATGATCATCAATGATTGGATAACCATCAGTGATTAGGGTGATCATTGATGTTTAAGGCGATTGTTGGTGGTTGAATAGATCATCGATAGTTGATATAGCCATTAATGGTGACTATGTATAGATCTAGGGTGGTAAAAATATTGATTGATGAGATGAAAAATATGGATTATAAGAGATGGGTAAGACCTAGGTTGATTATGAAATGGAAATAAACTAAATGAATAATGATAAAAAATTACTTGTCTTACTATAATTTAATTAGGTGGATGGTTGAGGTAGTTGACCTATTGGTAGAATTTAGCTTGATCTTGATAGAGTAATGTCCCCTAAGAACTCGATGTAGAGGTGGTGAAAATTCAACTCTCTAATATGATGATTGGATCATTATATTGATGATGATGCTTGATTTTTAAAAAGGAAATATTGGATACATAAGCTCTTGATAACAATTATAAATGGTTCTCACTTCTTTGCTCCTCTCTTCTTATAAGCAAGGCAAGAGAGTTTCAATAACATGTGAACTGTGCCTTCTAATAATAACTCACACATGAAATGGCTCATAATAGGATTTAGATGAGTTATTTTTATAAAATCAAGGCAAGTGAGTTTTCATATTGGTGGTTGAAGAGGTGCACCCTGACCATCAGTGGTCAAGGTGATTGTTAATGGTCAACCTAACAATCGATGATTAAGGATAAAGGTAAAAAGTAGGTAAAAATCCAAGATAAGTTAGTTTAATCAAACTAATTATGAGTTAGGATGGGTTAGGGGTTATAAGGTTAAACTAGTCCTAAGGGGGTCTTGAAGATGTTAAAGGGTATTTTAACACTTGGATTCATAGTGTGCAGATTTTTTATGTCTACATTTTCCCCCTTTTTGTTATGTGTCTTAGCATAAACCAGATAGAAAATAAAAATTGATGTTGGTCAAAGGTTTGGTTACCCATAATATAGGAGGAGGGGTTCCCCCTCAAAATGGGAGTTGATGAAGTAAAATAGAATTAGGTGCAAGTTTGAAAAGGTTGGTGAAGGTGATGATGAAGTTGGATGTCATGCAGGTGGATGATAGGTTGAGAACCAAAGTGCAAATAGGTATGAAAAGTGTGATAAGAGGTGTGATGGCTGAGATCATGCAAATATAATGTTACCATATTTTATAATAATAAAGGTTGGTTCTAGAAATACAAGTGACTAGTGTATCCTATCATTACATCTAGGCATGGTGGCTAGGTACACTTGTTAGTCTCCTAGGAAAGGCTAATGTTTCCATGGGTATCCAATGTAGAAAGTTATACCATATAAAACACAAATATTTCAAGTGTTATAGGTATCCCATGTAAAAATTGGTCCTAAAAACACACAAGTGGGTCAGGTAAGCATGATGTGGCAATATTGTCACTATGATCAAAGGACTAGGCAAAAATGTGTTGTAAAATGTGCATGAGTTGGGCCAAAATGGACCAATGATGAAATGATGAGGTGGTCAACATGGGTAGAGAAGGTAGTCTCTAAGGGTGGGTAAAATGTGTTGGTGTTGCTAAAGGAGGTATTTGCTAAGGGTAATTTAATAACGTAGGACATCTTGACCAAAATGGACCAATGATGAAATGATGAGGTGGTCAACATGGGTAGAGAAGGTAGTCTCTAAGGGTGGGTAAAATGTGTTGGTGTTGCTAAAGGAGGTATTTGCTAAGGGTAATTTAATAACGTAGGGCATCTTGACCATCGATGGTCAAGGTGACCATTGACAATCACCTTGACCATCGATAGTTAGGGTGAAAACCCTAAATATCAATGGTCAAAACTGAGAATTGAATCAATTTTTACCATTTGAAAATTTTTATTTATTTGAATTTGAGCTATATTTTTTGGTAGTTTGTGCTAAAGGTGCATTATTGAGTGTACTTTCTAAGGTGGGAGAGTTGACCTAGTGGACTGATGAGGATTCAAGGAGCACATGCGCATGGATCAAGATGAGCAAGTATGTGGTTGAATCTATGGAAGGGGTCATGAAACGAGGTAGGAGGTGTCTTGATTTTTATAGGTAGGCATGATTTTATACCTATGAATTGGGTTGAGAAGTCTGGGTAGGGTGAAATGTTTAGTTTGGTTTGCTATGCCCTAAGTATGATTTTGGGGTTTTTGAGCAAATTTACAAGTAAAATTAGGATTTGGTAGGGTGAATAGGTAAATTGGGTGGGTAAATAGATGAAGGTCACAAATTAGGGTGTTTAATTGTTGTTTAGGTAGTTTTACAGGGTAGGTAGGGTTTGGGTGTTTTTGCTTGAAAACATCCACAATGATCATTGATGGTCAGGGTTGATCATTGACAATTGACACCATAGAAAACATGGGTCCCTGACCATTGGTCATCACCATGACCATCAATGGTCAATAATTTTAAAACATAGGTTTAGAATGTAGTTTAAAAGTTTACGTAAAGTGAGTTACTGCTTTCTATAAGAGTTTGGAAGGGTAGGTTTATAAGGTAATCATGATGTGTATTTAGGTAGATAGGTAGGATGGGAAAATAAATAGGTTAGTTGCTTAGAGGTTTAAGGTAGAATGAGCTACGTAACATTGGCATAGGTGACTAAGCTATGTTTATAAGGTATAGGCCAAGGAATAGATATAGATGCATGATCGAGTGTTGCATACCTTCATTGAAATCCAACAGGAGATGACCCCAACCAACTGGGCCCATATGGAGGAAGTTAGGTTAGGAGCTATGAGGCATTATCAACATGTGCCTTAGGATGCATTTATGGTCATAGTGCTCATCAAGAGATTGGATTTTGATATGAACACCTTTATTTTGCTAACTAAGGAGATGACTATCTTACCTAAAGATATGCATAAGATCAATCAACTTCTAATTTGAGGTGATCTAATCTACCATATCAAGCATGAAGAGTGGGATGATCATGTTAATATTTTATATGGGTAAAATAATGATTATGTTACATGAAATGATAGGGGTTTTAGGTATAAGTATTATAGGGGTAGGTGGATACCTTACAGGGTTAGATTACTACACTATAGGGTCGGATGACAACCTTATAGGGTCAATTTGATATTGTGACAAGTGAGAGGGATCAAGCCAGGACCTCACTAGGCTTGGTTACATAGGAGAGGGACTCTCTAAGGTAGAGGAGAGGAGGGGAAACATCAACATAAATAGGGAAACTGAGCACCATCCCCATGGCATGATACCTAACTATAGTGGAGGGTTTATGGTATTATGAGGACATAGTTTTGACACAATGTCCATAGGAACCCCAATAGGGTGAGTATAGGGCTAGCTTCATAAGAGGTTCTAGTGTAGTGACACTAGGGTAATGAGTAATGTGTATATCTTGATAGATAGGGGTAGTTGGAGGATTGGTATGTACAATAGGTTGGTAGGAACTAAGATTTAGTGGTGCTCTAAGAAGCAGTGGTACCCTTGGGGCATAGATATAGCTAGATTATGACATTTTGTATATCATTTTAATTCCAACCTATGAGCCAATGTAATGAGATGTACATTTTGAGAGAGACATGCATATCTTATTATAATTATTATTATGTTATTTGACTAATGATTTATACATATGATCATTATTTATGATTTTTTTCATGGTTTATGGTTTGATGTTGATGTTTAATGCTTATGGTGTGATGTGTATATTACTTATGGATGTTAATTATGGTATGGATGCTAGACACTAGCATAGACTTAACTAGACATGAGATGGTTTTGATTTATGGTTATGCTTATGACATACTAAATTTTAATGAGTGTATATTGCATTATTTTAGACTTAGACATGTGGTGGAAAATGGTTGATTGTTTAAATTCTCATGGATGTTATGATATTATCATGCTTGGTACGGTTATGCTTATTGTTAATGTTTAATATAAAACTCATGAAGTAATTTAATTAACAATACTATATGGGACACCAAATAATATAATCAAGAGATAAACATTATCATGAAAATATCAACTAGTCATGATACAGTTAGAAGAGGCCATGATGCTTCTTCATTGATAAGGACTAAAACAAAATCAAAGATAGATTGACTTAATGAACATAATCCCTTTAAATGCTTCGCATTAACATTTGTTAGTTTGTTAAAAGGTGTCTTGATCACATAATTTCAAGTAATCTCAAAAATCCATTGCAATAGTATGAAGTGGAGATGGATGAAAATGGAACCTTATTGTAAGACTAGAATGGCTCTTCTATAAATGTCATAAGAGTCAATATAAGCAAGTCTATGCTAAAGAGTGTAGATTGATTGATGAGGGAAGTCTAACTGTGACAGATGATTATGGATTCCACCCTATTATGTTATTTAAGAGCCAATTACAGATGTCAAAAGTGTTTTTCTTTTGTTATGATTTTGATAATGAGTCTATTGTTGATTATTGTATATAGGGAAGTTGATTGATGCAAGAAGGTTCCTATAAATTGTTGTGTTTTTGATAAGATGCTTTACTCATCCCTCCTTCAAGGGAATGGTCCAATTTTATTAGATTTTTTGAATGATTTTTGATAGATGTCCTTAAAGGGAGTAGTATACCTTACATTTTGGTAATTTCAAATAAATTTTTAATAGCTATCCTTCAATAGAGCGATTTGTGAATGCTAGGAATGACCCATGATTGATATTGATAGGGTAATTTTACTTTTTATTTCTCTAATATTTCTTGGCATATACTTTTTTAGGCTAGCTTAGTGGTTCTCCTTTATGAAGGTAAAACTAGAAGCACAAGAAGATTGAGTAGGTGTAAAGAGGTTTATGTGACAATGATCATGGGAATCCATCCTATGAAGGTGTGGAAATTACTATAGGAACCATGACATGGGTGGAGCCATGATACCCATTTCTTAAGGTAAGGATATTTCAATGACATATAATCACATTATTTAGTTATAATCAGTTGCCCCTAAACTAGGGAGATGGAATATGAGAATATTGTAAGGGATGAGCTTAAGTTGGACAAAAGGTATACATGATCCTTATTAACAAAAGAATGGATGCAGATGCAAATCGTTGAGGGTCTAAGGTATACATGATCCTTCTAAACAAAATAATGGATAAAAATGCAAATCATTGAGGGTCTTAGTTTATAGGTGGCCTTTGAGAGAGGATAACTGATAAGCTCCTAATCCATACTTGTGGGTTATGATATAGGGTCCAAGCCAATTGAAAGCAAACTTGCCTCACTTTTTTTATCCATATTAGTCACATGTTGGTTTTATTTTAAGATGAGGTCTTTGATATTGAATTATCTCACTTTAAGGTGCTTGTTATAGTCATGCCTGATGCACTCTTGATAGATATCGATATGGGTAAAAGCTATTGAATGATGATCATTAAGTAGCTCATGTTGGGCTCAATGGTGTTGACGATAATCATCCTTAGAAATGAACTCTTGTAAAGATATGTGAAGAGATGGAAATTGGACTTCAAGAGACAAGATGATTTCCACTATAAAAATAAGAGATAAGGGTGTCACACCCATAAGGGTCTTAATGCTAGTATGATATTCCCATAAGGTAAAGGGGATGTGCAAATGCCAATCTTGACCAGATACATTGATCATTTTAGTTAACATGTTATTAATATTTTTGTTAGAGGCCTCAACTTATCCATTTTCTTAGGGGTTATAGGATGAGTAGAAGCTTAACTTAATGCTAAATGCATCACATAGACCCTAGAATTACTTGTTATTATTGGATTTACCATTGTTAGTGATAATATTATGAGGAACGCTAAAATGATAGATAATGTGATGGTTGATGAAGTCAAAAATCTTTTCCAATTTGATCGAGACTAGAGGAATAGCCTCTACCCACTTGGTAAAATACTTAATCATGGTGATGATACAGTGGTGTCACTATGAAGAATGAGGGTTGATTTCATGAATAAGATATAGACCCCATTGTGAGAAGGGCTATAAATCGATGGAAATTTGAAAACTATGGCTAGGTGTGTGATGCAAATTAGCATGTTGTTGACACTTGATGCACTTTTTCACATAATCACAATAATATTAGTTAAGGGTAGGCTAGTAATAGCTTAGGTGAAGGATACACTTAGCTACAATGAGGCCATTAAAGTGGCCTCCATAGATTCCATCATGTACTTGCTTGATATCATGAGAGGTTTATTGGCTACTTAGGAAATGAAAGAGGAGGCCATCAAAGTCATGTTTATAAAGGATTCCTCCTATAATGTTATAGTGATATGTGATCTAGATAAACACTCTTTAAACATTTCTAGAAAGACGATAAGGAACTATACCAAGGTTAAGGTAGTTGAAGGTTTATTGATACCAAAGCTCAGTTTGTGTCTCCTCCACATTGAAAATAGTGGGAGAGTTAGGTTTTACATAGGAAGGTTGGGTTAGCCTATGGATGATGATAGATAGCTTAAAATATAAAGGTGTAGATACGATCTCAGAGTTGAAGGAAGCCATGGTGTTGGTGAACTTATTAGTAGATCACATGGTTAAATGGATGTGGTAATGTTCATATGATTCTAATATTCTGTTAACTAGTTACTTATACTATTGTAGAACATCATTCTTACACTGGAAAGAACCATATATTTGATTTACCATAAGATGGGAGTCACCAAAGATATTGATCATTTTGACTCTTAGGGCTAAGGTAGTTTAAATTCCTGCCATTAGGGCTTCATACTAAGCCATGTGGTTGGTACATGAAAAATAAAGCTTGAAGGACAAAATAAGATGTTCATGGTCAAAGAGGATAAATATGATACCATATACCCCACCACATTGACACTTTGATCCATTAAATAACATGGTGAATTGAGATGTGAAGTCTGCCTAAGAGAGGGTTACGATGGAATCATCAGGGATCTCAAAAGGAGGGGGTTCGTTGTCTAGTAGAGGTGCTTCAACTAGTTTGTCAATAATGACTTACCCCATTAATTGACTTTTGTTGAAATAATGCAAGGTCAAACTCTTCTAGAAGTGTGAGCCATTTGGCCATACACTAGTTTTGGTGAGGCTTGGAGTGCCTATACTTGAGTGGGTTAGTGTTGGTTATGACATATGATTTATGGTTAATAAGGTAGTGGTGATGTTTGGTGGCCATAATACTAAATCTATGAAAAGTTTCTTAGCATGGGTATGATGAGTCTCATGCTCTACAAGTGTATGACTAATGTAGTATATGGCTTATTCTTTGTGTTGTTCATCATGGTGAGCCAATATTACCCCTTAGATAGACATTTTGGTTATGATTAGGAGAAGTAAGGATAAGTGGAGATAAAAATTAATTTTTGAGTGAATCAAAGGCCTTTTGGTAGTTTGTATTACAATGAAATTATTCATCCTTCTTCATAAGGTGGTGGAAGGGTTGGCATCAATCTGAAAGCTGAGAGATAAAATGATGAATGGATTGAAGCTTCCCTTACAAGTTATGGAGATACTAAAGGTTATTTAGAGGGAGCATGTCAATGATGGATTTGAATTTGGTGGGATTGACTTTATTTCCATGAAGGGAGACAATGAAGCCAAGAAGTTTTCCTAACAAGACCACAAAAATGCATGTTTTGGGGTTAAGGTAGACATGGTAATGGATAAGGCATTCAAAGATGATCTTAAGAATGGCTAAGTGATCCTTCTAGAATTTGGATTTTATGAGAAGGTCATCTATATAGTCCTTGATAATCTAATGGATAAGTTCATGGAATATATAGGTCATGACACGTTGGTAGTTTGCACCAACATTATATAGTCTAAAAGACAAGACTTTATAGTAGAAGGTTCCCCATGGGGTGGTAAAGGTAGTTTTATTTTTATCTTTAGGAGAAATTAAGATCTAATTATAACCGAAGAACCCATTCATGAGACATAACATCTTATGGCAAGCTATAAAATCAACAAGCTAGTTGATGCTTGGTAGAGGGAACTCATCTTTAGATCAAGCGAGGTTGAGGTCATGAAATTCCACATAGATGCATAGTCCCCTATGGATTTAGTGATAGGTATGACATCTGAGACCCTTTGGAGGTAGTTAATGGGTTGAATGAATTTAATAAATAGGAGATGTTAAAGCTCTTCTTTGATGAGAAGGGTTATATAAGGGTGCATGCATCATATATTTTACTTAATAGGCTTAGGATCATGATTGTTGACTATGTTATGGGTAGTAATGGTAGGGTCGATTCTAGGCATGTCATTAGAATACCAAGTAAATCTATGTTGTGGTCTTGGAAGAAGAAGGGGAAGTATTCAAGCTCCTTAGAAGTCAATGATCGGATAAGTTTGATAATGTGGGGGTTATCTAGAGTTCCTAAGTTGATATCCATGGTGGATTCACTTAATATGGTCAAGGTCTCAAGAGGAAGGGATTTGTGGATTGAAGAATCTGGGGCACCAAGATGGGTGAGAATAGAATCATCATATTGGCACTAAATAGTGTTAATGGTAGGAGAGTCTTATCCTATCATCTTAATATGGGTCAAAGGGATAGTTAAAATCACCCCCTCCTTCTAATAAGTTAAAGATCTAAGGCTAATCATGTTAATGAAAAAATTTAGGTGGGATGATGTCATCATCCTCACATGCAAATGGAGGTGAGGTCAATGAGGAAGGGGCATCTTATTCAATAATGGTAATGATAAATTATTTGGCTTTCTTATTATTAGGTAAGATAAAACCAGTTCTATGTTTCTTATGTAACTTCCTAGTTTCAATAGTGACCAGTTCTTATGGGCCATGCTCATACCACCCAAGACCGAAGCCTTTCCAAGCACATAAA
This sequence comes from Torreya grandis, assembly GCA_037957365.1. Taxonomy (NCBI): domain Eukaryota; kingdom Viridiplantae; phylum Streptophyta; class Pinopsida; order Cupressales; family Taxaceae; genus Torreya; species Torreya grandis. The sequence goes on along the minus strand of JARHVA010002539.1, from coordinate 1,029,486 downwards.
TGGAATTATGTCTTGGAAAATCTTAGTTTACCTAGGTAAGAGAAACTGATGATAAATGTTCAAGGTGGAAGAGAGGTAGTAGAAGTACCAAGATATTTGTTGAGTCACCAGTAGACAAAATTGGATTGATAGTGGGGAGCTCTAAAGGGAATAATAGTTCCAACATTGGGGTCATATATTAGCTAGTTAGTAAGTTTTCCATACTCATGAGGAGTAGGGAAATTATCAAGGGATATAAGTTGATATTCACCTAATGAAAGATGATGGAACATTAATTCCGAAGGGTCCATGGTGGGGATTTATTATGAAGGGATAGAGGAACTAGTCAATGCCTTATCGGTTGAAGAGGATATGATATCCACTTTTATGGTTGAAGGTTGTGTTTTATCTATTGAGGGTGTGTTGTATGGGAGTATGAGGACATCATTAGGGAGATAGGTCATGTTACATGTTGAGAAGGGACTTGGGTTAGCTTGGATGGTGATGACCTAGAATTCATTCTCAAACTTAATACAATGGTATAGGGTTAAGGGAATGCAACCCATAGAGTGAATCCAAGGTCATGCCAATAGGACTTGTATTGGAATTCACCTTCTACAACATAGAAAATCTTAAGGAGCATGCACGGTCTTAAATGGATATGAAGGATGATAGTTCCCAAGGTAGTGGCCATGGTATCAATGAAGGAACAAAGGATGGATGAAGATTAAGACATGACATTGATTGAAAAGTTTAGTTGTTTGTAGGCATGAGAAGAGATGATGTTAATGCTATATCCCCCATGAATCATGACCCATTTGATGTAGTTTTGGTTGATGTAAGTAGTAATAAAGAGAGGGGTATTTGGTTCCTTGGGGTAGATATAAGGTATTTATAAATCCTTTAAGGTAATAAGATTTGAAATTTAAAGGGCACCAACAAAGGTTGCTAAAGGTTAGGGGTCCTTGAGTTAGACCTCAATGGATTACTAAACCTTGATTGGTGTTTGGAAGTGATGGGGAGAGGTAGAGATCAACTCATATAAGCTCATCTTCATCGAGGTTTGGTGAAATTTCTTGAGGATAACCCACTTGATGGATTCTAAGGGGTTAGAATGGGAGGCACCTAAAATAGACACCTTGGGTTTGGTGAAAGATCAAGATGGATGTGTGTAGGTTAGTTGGGAGTTATAAGAGGGGTACATCTAAGGAATGGACACCTTATCCTTCCCCTTATCCTTTTAATTTGATCTTGTGACCACATTGATAGTATGGATAAAAAGAGAGGTTAGGTACTAGACTAGTCATACTCATCTTCACTCTTAGGTGCGAGTGAAGGAGTAGGTAAGTGTTTTATAAATGTAGTTGGTAGTTAGATTAGTATGGGGCCTATAGGAGGTTCATATGTTAAAATATCATCCTCATCATAGAACTAGTGGATCATGGTTTAGAGGGCCTTGAAGGTCTCTATATCATGGTTGGGTGTCCTATGATAAAAACACACATGGTGGTCATTATACCAAATGGGTTTTGAAGTAAGAGGGTTGATGAACTTGATGGGAGGTAAGGATAAACAAGAGGTTTATAATAACCTATGTAAAATAGTCGAGTAAGACTTGACTAAAGGTGGTAAAGGTGTAGTGGTTTTTGCCTTGATGGTCAAAGTAGGAGGTTGTTGGGAGATAGGTTTGGTGGTAGGTGTTTTTATTAGGGTGGTGTGCTTTGTTTATGACCTTGATTTAGACAAGGAGTTTGATGAGCTAGAGGTGGAAGATCACAAGGTAGGTATCTTAGGTATTGTTGGCACATTAGAAAGAGGTGTATCAGAGAGTAACTACAAAGGTGTAACCAAAAGAGGTGATGGGTTTTTCATAGAGGCAATTGTCTTCCTAATCAAGGTAAAGGGATGAAGCCCCATAATGTAGGGTAAGGTTGAGGGAGGAAAAATTTAAGCCTTTTAACCTTTGTGTGGTTTTACCTCTTTGTTTTTTTGGTTTGGTGTTTGGTTATTGGTTCTGGTGAGACAAGCTCCACCTTCACTAAGGGGTGACTAAGGCTTGGTGTGAGGAAGGTGCCAAGATTATTGATTAGTTTAGTTAGTTTGGTTTAATAATTTAATTAAGTCACTTGGGGTTTAGGTGCCTTGGATGGTTGATGGATTGTTAGATTGGTAAAATTTGTTATTAGTTTGGTTGGTAGGGTAGAAGTTTGGATAGCATAAGTGGTGTGTTGGTCTAGAAAGTTATGTTTAGAGATTCTTGATTAGTGATATAAGGTATCCCTAATTGATGTCATAAGGTGTCTTGATCCATATCAAGGTTGTAGATAAATTCTAATTTTTTCACTATTCTAGAGAATGGTTTATAGGTTGGTTTGATTCCCTAAATAGTGGACCTAAAAGATAAGCCTCTAGGTGGAGACAAAGGAATGGTAACCTCATCCTCTTCCTCAATTAGAAGATGCAAGGTGGATATAGGTGGTTCCTCTATAGGAGGAGTAGACAAGGGGGTTTCCTCCTAAAGAGTGATTTCTGAAGGGGGAGTAGGTTGCTCAATAGTTAAAGGTAAAGATAGGGTAGTGATGGTTCATTATTCTAATATCTTAGTTGAAAGGTAGGCTTGGGGATACACTACCTCAATAAGTGGAGGGAAAGAGGATGGAATTTACTCAGTTTGAGTATTCAAAGGAAGGGAAGGTAAGTCCGTTATCTCAATAGATGGTGGAGGATTGGAAGATTAGGTACTAGGTGGTTCGGTAATGAGTGCATCAAAGACCATGTTTAACTATATGAATATCATGAGAGCAATCAATGTTGTTTCTATCATTCTTGGTGGGAGTGTGTTTTGGGAAGGGTTGCCAAATATGTCAAGGTCTTGGTTTTATGGTGCATTAGGGTTGTCTAATGTAATCTCCCCATTTTTAATTAGGGATTAGATGAGGATATTTAACATGTTTCAGCTACTGACATCATGCCCTATTATCTGATGAAAGGCACACAAATCATTTTCATTAAACTAACTATGATGTAGGATGAGAGACATCAAATTACTGAGGAGGTTTGATAAGAGGATGTTGAATGATGTTGGATTTCAATAACTTCTTAAAGATGAAAGCATAAGATTCTCCAAGTGGGGTGAATTTATTTGGTTGTTCCATATTTGGTTCCTTAGGTTTTACTTTAAGGAGCTAGATTAGTTTGGTTAGTTGACAAAAGATAGAGGAGTAGTTTTAAGGACAACTACATCTGTGGTTACCTTGTTCTTATTATTGGTATTGGAATGGTTGTTTGTCTTGGAATAAGAGGCTTCATTAGTTTTTTAGTTTTATTTCTTATTTTTTAGATTTAGCTTTCCTTCGTCAATGGCTTATTTTCCTAACTTATGCACCATGGTAAAATATTCATCAAAGGTTTGAAATATCTAGACATGTAGTGTAGATGAGATATGATTGGCACTTGCCTCAACAAAGATCTCTATAGTTTGGGTTGAGGTAGGGAGAAGGATATTTTGTTGATTAGGCTCTTTCAATGACCCACAAAATTAGAAATGGATTCATCCTCAAACTTATCAAAGGAGTAGAGTTTGGTGATATAATTTTTTTGATATATTGATTGAAAAGTGGTCCAAGAAGTTCTAGCTAGTTGGGTAAAGGAGAAAAGGGAGTGTTTGGGTATGACACTATACAAATTGAATGCCAAACCAACTAGAGACATGGGGAAGGTGTGGAGAATGAGGGTATCATCATAAGTGATGAGATAAAAATCATGGTTGAATGCCATAAGATGTCATTAGGGATCATCTTTTAAAATTTAGATAACTTAGGAAGTTTACGTTGGGGAGGATATGGCTTGATAAGCATGGATGGATTGATGGGCTTATTAAAAATTTGGTCATATGACAAGATGTTGTGAGCACCCAAAATGGATGATTCCAAGGTTGTCATCTTGTCTATAAGCATATTCATTAGGTATACTTGGGGTTGTGAAAATATTAGGTTATAAGATGCATAATTTTGTAGTGGTTGGGAGGCTACCACTTATTGATAAGTGGATGCCAATGGTTGGGTGGAAGATATATAAAGGTAGGTATATGTAGGTGGTTGGGTAGAGGGTAAGTACCCATGCCCTTGTAGGTTAGGGATGTATCCAAAGTTTGGTGTAAGGGGTGCTTATTGAATAGGAGTAGTATTTGGGTTGGTGACTAATAGAAGGGTGGTGACCCTTGTATTCATTGGTGGGAAGGTAGAGGATATGGAAACCATAATGTTTTGAAGTAGAGTAATGGTTTAGAGATTGGTGGTAGTTAGAGGAAGGTTGGTAGTGTTAGAGGTAGGTAATCCCACTATGACAAAGTGGTTGGTAGGAGTGTAAGGTATAAAGACAATGGTATTTTGGGTTGTTTATCTCTCTATGGTGGTCTCAAAGGGGTTATTAGTTGATGAGGAAGTTTGGTTAGTGACTGTGGAAATAAAGGCACTCCCCATGAGGTGGAAAGGCATGCCTTAAGGTATATCTATGGGTGGGACCAAAGTTGGGGTATGGTAAGATATGGTTGTAATATATTGTTACAAGGCCACATGATTTTTATCTAAAAAAGTGCAAAAATCTACATTTCTTTACAAAAACTCTTGAGGGAAGGGAGGACTTCTCAAGGGATGAGGAGAATCTACTAGCTCAAAAATTTATTCTATGGATGAAATCGTAGAAGAGGTAGGTTGGCTTGGTAATGGGTTTTTCTCAACAAGGTTTCTTCATTGTTGGTGAGTGAGAACCATACAAGATAAAGGAGATAGAAACCACAAATAGCCTTACTACTCATACATAAATAATATAATAAAATGATCAAATAAATCAAATCACATTCTAATAGAGACATTAAATCCTAGAGTTTTAACTATTCTTTCTTTTGGCTTATGACTTGAGAAGTTGTGTGACTAAATTTGGTTTGTAGAGCAGGTAATAGAGATGAAGACTAAGGTTGGTTTTAGGGTGTGTTTAGGCACTCAAAAGGAATCTATATTGTAATCAATACATGACTTGGTATTGGGGCCTACCATATCACTTCACACATTATAATGATAAGGGTGTCATGTGCTTATCTAATATATATTGATATCTAAAGAATATACTCAACTAGAGAGCTAAGTTGGTTCTCCCCTTGGTAATGACCTTTAAGTAGGATTAATAAGAAAGGGTAAGGTTACTGTTAGGTGATGAAATCCTAGATAGGCCTTATCTCAAGCTCATTTTATGTTTAATTAATGAAAGTGGTTTAGTTTAGTTTGTTGTACAAAAGTGATTCTACAATAAGATTACTATGCCTTAATTCAAAGTGAGCTAAAATTAGAAGCAAGGGATGGATGCATGGGTCCCATCGGGCATGCCAAAATATTTTAGTAAATTTATATTTATTATTGTAAAGAGTTAAAAGAAGAAACTAAGCATAGGTATGGTTTAGAAACCTATTTTATTGTGCACATATTATTTCAAAATATTGTGAAGAGATACTCTTTGGCTTGGGAGGATGACCTACAAATAAAAAAGTGCTAAAGCAAACTTGTTTGTTAGACAAATAGTTGAGTGGATTGCCTAGCGATAGCTAGATCATAAAAGCAAGATCTTATTTTGGGGATATTAATACACAAATTTTAAATAATTAAGTTTAAAAAATAGAATAAAAGGTACTTGCTGTAGACATCAAAATCATGTCAACCCCCCCCTTGGTCCCTTTATAAACGTTAACACTCCTAACCCACACTTCAACCCCTTTCACCTTGGACACCTCACCTAGACACCTTAGACCCTAAGACCATTTCTTACCCTATGAGTCACCCTGAGACTAGGTCATCTAAATCCTAACTACCCATGACCTATTCTCACTCCATCCTAACCTCCTAACCAACTCCCATGCCTCATAAGCCCATGTTTTGATTATTCTCCAATGAAAAAGGCACTTGGTAGGTGGAGAAATGGGCAAAGGGCTAAAAATAGTCCTTTTACCCATTCTTTCTCCACCGACGTCAGTCAACCCTCAGCCGACGCCGGTGGGATTGCCGACATCGATTACATAAGCTGAGCTCTAACATTGAGCTTCCCCCCCACCTTCTTTTAAATTGATGTCCACACTCTGAGATTTCAAGCACATGCAGTCGACTATCATTCTCTTGGCTACCAAAGCTCTGCACAAGTCATTCCATAGACTAGATTGAAACATTGTACGAGGACCTCAACATTAGCCACAACTGGAAAAAGCATTCTGACACCTCTGGTTCTTCACGTAATAGAGCTAAGTATTCTGGTCTCCATTTCAAAGTTTTAGAATATACTATTAATTAGTTTTAATTTGATATTTCAAAACACTATTGAGAGGTATGATTTCTTTCGTGGAGGGGATAAAAATCCTTCCCTTTATTCTTACCATCTTTTCACACCTATCCTCTACCTTAACCCTATCTCAAACCTTATTCACTTTCCCATAACCCTGCACAAACCTCCTAATTTCTAGAGACTCCTCTGTCCATCACAAAAACAACCTAAAATCCATCCAAGGTTGACTGCCCCTATCGACATTAGCAACAAAACTGATGTCGGTACATTTTACCAACCGACCTCGGTAGGCTCACTGACCTTAGTGACTGTATTCTGAATTAACAAACTAGAAAACCTATCCAAACAACCCATAGACTAGATAAGACCTTTGGATAGATTTCTGTAACATTTAGAGACACACAGACTGCAATCAGGGAATAGGTACACACATTCTACCTTTCCATTTCTTTAGTATTTTATCATTCCTTTTTATACAAAACTCTTTTCTTTAAATAGTGGACTGTCATCCCTCAAGGAGCTTTACACTTCTGGGACCAAGCATATATCTTGTCAATCCACCATATCCTCCTCTAACATTTTCCTTGTTTGAGTTTCATTCTTACTACAGGTGTTTCCTCCATAGTCAAAGAGGAGCTCCCACAACACTTGGATGCAATGCGCACTAAATCCAAGTAACGTCAAACCCAAACCCCTTAGCTTTAGTTTCTTCCTTCTTTAAATGTAATTAGTGAAAATATATAGAAACATTCTGGCATGCTCGATGGGATAAGGTATATACTAGGTGATGAAATCCTAGACGGGCCTTATCTATAGTCTAGTTCATGACTAAAAGTTCAGTGAAAAAAATAAAACAAAAAAATAAAATTGGGATGCCTAACAAAATATTAAAAGGTCATGAACTATAAAATATTAAAATGGAAACCCCTAAACCTCTATAGTCTAGTCCATGACTAAAAGTTTAGTCAAAAAAAAAAATGGGATGCCTAACAAAATATTCAAAGGTCATGAACTATAAATGTAGACTGTTCCCTCAAAGGACAGCTACATTATTGCTATAATTACTAGACTACTCCCTTCAAGGACAACTATTCAAACAAATCCAAACATATAAACTCAAATATAGACCACTCCCTTGAAGGATGGCTATGTCCAAATTTTTCTACAAAAATATCACCCTCTCAGAAGCTTCTCGCATCGATCAGCTTTACATGACCACAAAACAAAACAACATCACCAAGTAGACTTCTCGCATTGATTAGTCTACCAAAAAAAAATTGACTGACAAACTATTAAGTCATGGACTTGCCTATAGTCATTCTCTGGGTCACCTATAAAAGGCAAAAAGTTATCCCTGCTAAAAAAGGTCAAGCGATCCTCACATATCACATAATCACACCTATTACCCCAAAATACCCAAGGGATTTTGAGCTCACTTAACATCAAGTTATTAGGGTACTTTTCTAACAAAAACTAATCATCAACATAATGCATGAATGGGGATTTTATTTGCAAAAACCCTATCTATGCTATCATTATGGTCCTTGTCAATGAAAGAGTAACGTGCCTTTCACTTCTTACACACCTTCGTCACATGCCAATACAACCAAACATTTTCTAAACCACTAACATAACATCATGATTTATTTAATGCAAATATCAATTTGTGTTATATAAATTATCATAGCCCATTCACATTAGTTTCTATGGAAAATAATACACATGGAAACTATCAACCAAACACAATTTATGTCAAGCATATACCATCACCAATATGGAAACTTGCTGAAGCATAAATAAACTCATTTCATTTTTAGCATACACAATCACCAATATGGAAAATTGGTAAGGATGAAAAACCATATAACCTATGTTATAACATACACCATCACACAATATGGAAAAGGCTATAACATCATCATACACTCATCAATTCAAACATAACCAAAACAACTACCAAACTCTTTGACTCTTCTTCCCTTCTTGGGAGAACTACATTAGCCTGAGGCACTTAAAATAGGGGATATGTAGGCAGCACTGAGTTGACATTTGGTCTTCTAAGGTTAGCTTGGCCATTTGATCATTCATCTACCTAATGGACCAACTATCTAAACCCAAGGCTCATTGCCTACCCTAAACACTAGACTCACCACCTATCCTAAACTACCTCATTTTTAACCATCTAACCTTTAACCATGACCTAACCTAGTCAAACCCAATCCATCACCTTCCCTCTACTTTCCCTTTTTGGGGAGAATTACATTGGCTTGAGGCCCTTAAAATAGGGGCTATGTAGGTAGCACTCAGTTGACAATGGGGTCTTCTAAGGTTAGCTTAGCCATTCGCTCATCTGTCTACCTCATAGACCAATTATCTAACCTAAAAACATAGGTCTTCTCTAAAAACCTACCCAAAATCATGCCCAAACAACTATCCTTAACACTATAGAAGTCACCTTAGACTCCTCATGGGACACATTCAAGATCACATACATCTCCCTAACCACAACAAACAACACTTGAGATCACTCATATCTCAGCTTGACTCGACAAACAACCTCGAGAGATCATGACTATCTCCTCAAACCATGACCACTTTCGAGACAACTTTGCCTTGGTTGTTTTGATTGCATATGCTACCTCATGAATAGTTAGGAAATGGTCCACAACCCTCACACCTATTGTTGGATTACAACCAAGTTGATCCCCAATATCTGTGATATTTTCATGTTCTCCAAGAGCACATCCTAGCCTGGATACTTGGAACATGATGACCATTAGAGCTACAGCTTTGATTGATATAACCCAATCAGCTACCACTAATAACCTGGGGACCCATTACTTTAATTTTAGTCCTCCTCAACCATTAGAGATATAGCTTTGATCATTTGACCCAATCAACTATAACTAATAAGCTGGGGATAGGTTACTTTGATTTTAGTCCTCCTCGACCTTGCCTGGGACAATTTGACCTGCCTATCAAGTGAAGTGGTATACGTCCATTCTCAACTATTATATTTTTCACACTCCAACCTCACCCTATCCATCCACTGCCTATCAAATTGGCACCCAATTTTAGATTTCCTTCTCTCGACTCCCACTTTGAGGGGGAATACCTCATCCCATACCTAGGGCAACCTACCTCTATTTTTGTCTTACAGTTTGTTAGAACAAACAACAAGACAAAAAGGGGAAAATGTAGACATCATCATGTCAACCCCCCTTGTTCCCTTTCTAAATGTTAACACTCCTAACCCACACTTGAACCCCTTTCACCTTGGACACCTCACCTAGACACCTCACCTAGACACCTTACTTTAAGACCATTTCTTACCCTATGAGTCACCCTGAGAATAGGTCATCTAAATCCTAACTACCCATGACGTATTCTCACTCCATCTTAACCTCCTAACTAACTTCCATACCTCAAAATCCCATGTTTTGATCATTCTCCAATGGAAAAGGTACTTAGTAGGTGGATAAATGGGCAAAGGGCTAAAAATAGTCCTTTTAGTCATTATTTCTCCACCGACATCAGTCAACCCTTGATTGACACTAGATGGCATCACCGATGTCAGTTATATAATCCAAGCTCTAACATTGAGCTTCCCCCTACCTTCTTACAGATTGACATCCACACTCTGAGATTTCAAGTGCAAGTAGTCGACTATTATTCTCTTAGCTATCGAAGCTCTGCACAAGTCATTCCAGAGACTGGATTGAAACATTGTATGAGGACCTCAACATCAACCACAATGGGAATAATCATTTTAACACCTTTGGTTCTTCACGTAATAGAGCTAAGTATTCCAGTCTCCATTTCAAAGTTTTAGAATATATTATTAATTACTTTCAATTTAATATTTCTAAACACTATTAAGAGGCTCGATTTTTTTCATGGAGGGGCTAAAAAGCCTTCACTTTATTCGTACCCTATTTTCACACCTATCCTCTACCTTTACCCTTCCTCAAACATGATTCACTTTCCCATAACCCTGCACAAACCTCCTAATTTCTAGTGACTCCTCTGTCCATCACTGAAACAACCTAAAAGCCATCCAAGGCCTACTGCCCCTACTAACATCGACAACAAAACTGATGTCGGCACATTTTACCAATTGACCTCGATAGGCTCATCAATGTCGATGACTGTATTTTGAATTAACAAACCAAAAAACCTAACCAAATAGCCCATAGACTAGACAAGACCTTTGGATAGCTTCTTGTAACATTTAGACACACATAAACTATAATCAAGGAACAGGTACACACATTCTACCTTTCCATTTCTTTAGTCTTTTATCATTCCTTTTTATAAAAAAACTCTTTTCCTTAAATAGTGGACTATCATCCCTCAAGGAGCTTTACGCTTTTGGGACTAAGTGCGTAGCTGGCAGTCCACCATATCCTCCTCTAACATTTTCCTTGTTTGAGTTTCTTTCTTACTACAGGTGTTTCCTCCATAGCCAAAGAGGAGCTCCAACAATGCTTGGATATGGTGTGCACTAAATCCAGGTAACGTCAAACCCAAACCCCTTAACTTTAGTTTCTTCTTTCTTTAAATTTAATTAGAAAAAATATATAGAAACATTCTGGCATGCCCGATGGGATAAGGTATCTGCTAGGTGATGAAATCCTAGACAGGCCTTATCTTTAGTCTAGTCCATGACTAAAAGTTCAGTAAAAATAAATAAAAAATAAAAAACTAAAAATAAAACTGGGATGCATAACAAAATATTAAAAGGTCATGAACTATAAAATATTAAAAGGGAAACCCCTAAACCTCTATAGTCTAGTCCATGACTAAAAGTTCAGTCAAAAAAAAAAAAAAATTGGAATGCCTAACAAATATTAAAAGGTCATGAACTATAAATGTAGACTATTCCCTCGAAGGACAACTACATTATTACTGTAATTACTAGACTGCTCCCTTGAAGGATAGCTATTAAAAAAAATCAATACATACAAAGCAAAATATATACCACTCCCTCAAAGGATGGCTATGCCCAAATTTTGCTACAAAAATATCACCCTCTCAGAAGCTTCTCACATCAATCAACTTCAAATGACCACAAAACAAAACAACATCCCCAAGTAGACTTCCCGCATTGATCAGTCTACCAAAAAAAACTGACTGACAAACTATTAAGTTATGGACTTGCCTATAGTAATTCTCTGGGTCATTTATAAAAGGAGCAAAGTTATCCCTGCTAAAAAAGGTTAAGCTATCCTCACATATCACATAATCACACCTATTACCCCAAAATACCCAAGGGATTTTGAGCTCACTTAACATCAAGTGATTAGGGTACTTTTCTAACAAAAACCAATGGTCAACGACGTAATTCATGAATGGGGCTTTTATTTTCAAAAACCCTATCTATGTTATCATTATTGTCCTTGTCAATGAAAGAGTAACGTGCCTTTCACTTCTTACACACCTTCGTCACATGCCAATACAACCAAACATTTTCTAAACCACTAACATAACATCATGATTTATTTAATGGAAATATCAATTTGTGTTATATAAATTATCATAGCCCATTCACATTAGTTTCTATGGAAAACAATACACATGGAAACTATCAACCAAACATAATTTATGTCAAGCATATACCATCACCAATATGGAAACTTGCTGAAGCATAAATAAACTCATTTCATTTTTAGCATACACCATCACCAATATGGAAAATTGGTAAGGATGAAAAACCATATAACCTATGTTATAGCATACACCATCACACAATATGGAAAAGGCTATAACATCATCATACACTCATCATTTCAAACACAACCAAAACAACTACCAACCTCTTTGACTCTTCTTCCCTTCTTGGGAGAACTACATTGGCCTGAAGCCCTTAAAATAGGGGCTATGTAGGTAGCACTCAGTTGACATGGGGTCTTCTGAGGTTAGCTCGGCCATTCATTCATTGATCTACCTAATGGACCAATTATCTAAACCCAAGGCTCATTTCCTACCCTGAACCCTAGACTCACCGCCTATCCTAAACTACCTCATTTTTAACCATCTAACCTTTAACCATGACCTAACCTAGTCAAACCCAATCCATCACCTTCCCTCTACTTTCCCTTTTTAGGGAGAACTACATTGGCCTGAGGCCCTTAAAATAGGGGCTATGTAGGCAGCACTCAATTGACATTGGGTCTTCTAAGGTTAGCTCAGCCATTCACTCATCTGTCTACCTCATGGACCAATTATCTGACCTAAAAACATAGGTCTTCTCTAAAAAATTGCCTAAAATCATGTCGAAACAACTAGCCCTAACACTGTAGAAGTCACCTTAGACTCCTCATGGGGCACATTGGAGATCTCATACATCTCCCTAACCATAACAAACAACACCTGAGATCACTTATATCTGCAGCCTAACTTGACAAATGACCTCAGAGATCAAAACTATCTCCTCAAACCATGACCACTTTCGAGAGAACTTTGCCTTGGTAGTTTTGATTGCATATACTACCTCATGAATAGTTATCAAATTGTCCACGACCCTTACGCCTATAATTAGATCATAACCAAGTTGATCCCCAATATCTGTGACATTTTTGTGTTTTCCAAGAGCACTTTCTAGCCTAGATACGTAGAACACGTTGACCATTGGAGCTATAGCTTTGATCGATATAACCCAATTAGCTACCACTAATAAGCTAGGGACCAGTTACTTTGATTTTAGTCTTCCTCAACCATTGGAGCTATAGCTTTGATCGTTTAACCCAATCAGCTACCACCAATAAGTTGGGGATAAGTTACTTCAGTTTTTGTCCTCCTGAACCTTGCTTATGACAATTTGACCTACCTATCAAGTGAAGTGGTATACGTGTAATCTCAACTATTGTAGCATTCAAATTCTAACCTCACCCTATCCATCCACTGAGCTATCAAATCGGCACCTAATTTTAGATTTCCTTCTCTCATCTCCTACTTTGAGGGGGAATACCTCATCCCATACTTGGGGTAACCTACATCTATTTTTGTCTTACAGTTCATCAGAACAAACAACGAAACAAAAAGAGGAAAATGTAGACACAAATATCGTGTCAACCCCCCTTGGTCCCTTTCTAAACATTAACACTCCTAACCCACACTTGAACCCCTTTCACCTTGGACACCTCACTTAGACACTTGGCCTAGACACCTTACCCTAAGACCATTTCTTATCCTATGAATCACCTTGAGACTAGGTCATCTAAATCCTAACTACCCATGACCTATTCTCACTCCATCCTAACCTCTTAACCAACTCCCATGCCTCATAAGCCTGTGTTTTGACTATTCTCTAATGGAAAAGACACTTGGCAGGTGGAGAAATGGGCAAAGGGCTAAAAATAGTCCTTTTACCCATTCATTCTCTATCACATCGTTTAACCCTCAGTCAACACCAGTGAAGGATCACCGACATCGGTTACATAAGCCGAGCTCTAACATTGAGTTGCCACCCCAACTTCTTGTAGATTAATGTCCACACTCTGAGATTTCAAGCACAAGTAGTCAACTATCATTCTCCTGGTTATTGAAGCTCTACACAAGTCATTCCAGAGACTAGATTGAAATATTATATGAGGACCTCAACATCAACCACAATGGGAATAAGCATTCTGACACCTCTGGTGTCTTCACTTAAAAGGGCTAAGTATTTTGGTCTCCATTTCAAGGTTTTAGAATATACTATTAGTTAGTTTTCAATTTGAAATCTCTAAATACTATTGGGAGGCCTGATTTATTCCATGGAGGGGCTGAAAAGCCTTCCCTTTATTCTTACCCTCTTTGCACACCTATCCTCTACCCTTACCCTTCCTCAAACCTTATTCACTTTCCCATAACCCTAGACAAACCTCTTAATTTTGAGAGACTCCTCTGTCCATCATGAAAACAACCTAAAATCTGTCCAAGGCTGACTGCCCCTACCGACATCGGCAATAAAACTGATGTTGGCACATTTATCCAACTGAGCTCGGCAGGCTCACCGACGTCGGTGACTATATTTTGAATTAATAAACTAGAAAACCTATCCAAATAGTCCATAGACTAGATAAGACCTTTGGATAGCTTTTTGTAACATTCAGAGACACACAAACTACAATCAAGGAATAGGTACACACATTCTACCTTTCCATTTCTTTAGTATTTTATCATTCCTTTTTATACAAAACTCTTTTCTTTAAATAGTGGATTGTCATCCCTAAAGGAGCTTTATGCTTCTAGAACTGAGCACGTAGCTTGGCGGTCCACCATATCCTCCTATAACATTTTCCTTGTTTGAGTTTCTTTCTTACTACAGGTGTTTTCTCCATAGCCAAAGAGGAGCTCCCACAATGCTTGGATACAGTGCGCACTAAATCTAGGTAACGTCAAACCTAAACCCATTAACTTTAGTTTCTTCCTTCTTTAAATGTAATTAGTGAAAATATATAGAAACATTCTGGCATGCTCGATGGGATAAGGTATCCACTAGGTGATGAAATCCTAAATGGGCCTTGTTTATAGTCTAGTCCATGACTAAAAGCTCAGTCAAAAAAAAAAACTGGGATGCCTAACAAAATATTAAAAGGTTGTGAACTATAAAATATTAAAAGGGAAACCCTTAAACCTCTATAGTCTAATCCATGACTAAAGTTTTAGTTTAAAAAAAAACAAAAAACAATAAAAACACTGGGATGCCTAACAAAATATTAAAAGGTCATGAACTATAAATGTAGACTGTTCCCTCAAAGGACAACTACATTATTGCTATAATTACTAGACTGCTCCCTTGAAGGAGAGCTATTCAAACAAATCCAAACATACAAAGCCAAATATAGACCACTACTTCAAAGGATGGCTATGCCCAAATTTTGTTACAAAAATAACACCCTCTCAAAAGCTTCCCACATCGATCAGCTTCACATGACAACCAAACAAAATGACATCCCCAAGTAGACCTCCCGCATTGATCAGTCTACAAAAAAAAACTGAATGACAAACTATTAAGTCATGGACTTGCCTATAGTCATTCTCCAAGTCACCTATAAAAGGGGCAAAGTTATCCCTACTAAAAAAGATTAAGCTATCCTCACATATCACATAATCACACCTATTACCCCAAAATACCCAAGGGATTTTGAGCTCACTTAATGTCAAGTGATTAGGGTACTTTTCTAACAAAATCCAATGGTCAACGATGTAATGCATGAATGAGGATTTCATTTGCAGAAACCTTATCTATGCTATCATTATGGTCCTTGTCAATGAATGAGTAATGTGCCTTTCACTTCTTACACACCTTCGTCACATGCCAATACAACCAAACATTTTCTAAACAACAAACATAACATCATGATTTATTTAATGCAAATATCAATTTGTGTTATATAAATTATCATAGCCCATTCACATTAGTTTCTATGGAAAATAATACACATGGAAACTATCAACCAAACACAATTTATGTCAAGCATATACCATCACCAATATGGAAACCTACTGAAGCATAAATAAACTCATTTCATTTTTATCATACACCATCACCAATATGGAAAATTGTTAAGGATGAAAAACTATATAACCTATGTTATAGCATACACCATCACAAAATATGGAAAAGGATATAATATCATCATACACTCATCATTTCAAACATAACCAAAACAACTACCAACCTTTTTGACTCTTCTTCCCTTTTTGGGAGAACTACATTGGCATGAGGCCCTTAAAATAGGGGCTATGTAGGCAGCACTCAGTTGACATGGGGTCTTTTGAGGTTAGCTCAACCATTCATTCATTCATCTACCAAATGGACCAACTATCTAAACCCAAGGCTCATTGCCTACCCTAAACCCTAGACTCACCACCTATCCTAAACTACCTCATTTTTAACCATCTAACCTTTAACCATGACCTAACCTAGTCAAACCCAATCCATCACCTTCCCTCTACTTTCCCATTTTGGGGAGATCTACATTGGTTTGAGACCCTTAAAATAGGGGCTATGTAGGTAGCACTCAGTTGACATGGGGTCTTCTGAGGTTAGCTCAGCCATTCGCTCGTCTGTCTACCTCATGGACCAATTATCTAACCTAAAAACATAGGTCTTCTCTAAAAAACTACCCAAAATCATGCCCAAACAACCAGACTTGACACTATAAAAGTCACCTTAGACTCCTCATGAAGCACGTTGGAGATCACATACATCTCCCTAACCACAAAAAATAACACTTGAGATCACTTATTTCTCAGCTTGACTCGATAAATGACCTCAGAGATCACAACCATCTCCTCAAACCATGACTACTTTTGAGACAACTTTGCCTTGGTTGTTTTGATTGTATATGCTACCTTAGAAATAGTTAGCAAATTGTCCATGACCCTCACACCTATTGTTGGATCACGACCAAGTTGATCCCTAATTTTGGTGACATTTTCATGTTTTCTAAGATCACTTCCTAGCCTGGATACTTAGAACATGATGACCATTAGAGCTACAATTTTGATCGATATAACACAATCAACTACCACTAATAAGCTAGGGACTATTTACTTTGATTTTAGTCTTCCTTAACCATTAGAGCTACAACTTTGATCATTTATCCCTATCAGCTACCACTAATAAGTTGGGGATAGGTTACTTCAATTTTAGTCCTCCTCGACCTTGCCTGTAACAATTTAACCTACCTTTCATGTGAAGTGGTATACACACAATCTCAACTATTGCAGCGTTTACACTCCAACCTCACCCTATCCATTCACTGCCTATCAAATTAGCACCTAATTTTAGATTTCCTTCTCTCGACTCCTACTTTAATGTGGAATACCTCATCCCATACTTGGGGTAACCTACATCTATTTTTGTCTTGCAATTTGTTAGAACAAACAACAAGACAAAAAGGGGCAAATGTAGACACCAATATCGTGTCAACCCCCCCTTGGTCCCTTTCTAAATGTTAACACTCCTAACCCACACTTGAACCACTTTTACCTTGGACACCTCACCTAGACACCTTACCCTAAGACCATTTCTTACCCTATGAGTCACCTTGAGACTAGGTCATCTAGATCCTAACTACCCATGACCTATTCTCACTCCATCCTAACCTCCTAACCAAATCCCATGCCTCATAAGCCTATGCTTTGAGCATTCTCTAATAGAAAAGGCACTTGGCAGATGGAGAAATTAGCAAAGGGCTAAAAATAGTCCTTTTACACATTCTTTTTCTACCAACATTGGTCAACCCTCGACCGACACCGACAGGATCACCGACGTCAGTTACATAAGTCAACCTCTAACATTGAGCTACCCCCTCACCTTCTTACAGATTGATGTCCACACTCTAAGATTTCAAGTGCAAGCAGTCAATTATCATTCTCCTGGACACCAAAGCTCTGCACAAGTCATTCCAGAAACTATATTGAAACATTGTACGAGGACCTCAACATCAGCCACAATGGGAATAAACATTCTGACACCTTTAGTTTTTCACATAATAGAGAAAAGTATTCTGGTCTCCATTTCAAAGTTTTAGAATATACTATTAATTAGTTTTAATTTGATATTTCTAAACACTATTGAGAGGCCCGATTTCTTCTGTGGAGGGGCTGAAAAGCCTTCCCTTTATTCTTAACCTCTTTTCACACCTATCCTCTACCTTTACCCTTCCTCAAACCTTATTCACTTTCTTGCAACCCTGCACAAACCTCCTAATTTCAAGAGACTCCTCTATCCATCACGAAAACAACATGAAAGCCATCTAAGGCTGATTGCCCCTACTAACATCAGTAACAAAACCAATGTCAATACATTTTACCAACTAACCTCGATAGGCTCATCAACGTCGATGATTGTATTCTAAATTAACAAACTAGAAAACCTATCTAAATATCCCATAGACTAGACAAGACCTTTGGATAGCTTTCTTTAACATTCAGAGACACATAAACTACAATTGGGGAATATGTACACACATTCTACCTTTCCATTTCTTTAGTATCTTATCATTCCTTTTTATACAAAACTTTATTCTTTAAATAGTTGATTGTCATCCCTCAAGGAGCTTTATGCTTTTGGGACCAAGCGCATAGCTTGGAAGTCCACCATATGCTCCTCTAACGTTTTCCTTGTTTGAGTTTCTTTCTTACTATAGTTGTTTCCTCCACAACCAAAGAGGAGCTCCCACAATGCTTGGATACAGTGTGCACTAAATATGGGTAACGTCAAACCCAAACCCCTTAACTTTAGTTTCTTCCTTCTTTAAATAAAATTAGCGAAAATATATAGAAACATTCTGGCACGCTTGGTGGGATAAGGTATCTATTAGGAGATGAAATCCTAGATGGGCCTTGTCTATATTCTAGTCCATGACTAAAAGTTCAATAAAAAAATAAAATAAATAAATAAATAAAATTGGGATGTGTAACAAAATATTAAAAGGTCATGAACTATAAAATATTAAAAGGGAAACCCCTAAACCTTTATAGTCTAGTCTATGACTAAAAGTTCAGTCAAAAAATAAAAAATAAAAAAATAAAATTGGGATGCCTAACAAAATATTAAAAGGTCATGAACTATAAATGTAGACTATTCCCTTGAAGGATAGCTGCATTATTGCTATAATTACTAGACTGCTCCCTTGAAGGATAGCTATTCAATCAAATCCAAACATACAAAGCCAAATATAGACCACTCGTTTTAAGGATGGCTATGCCAAAAAATTTCTACAAAAATAGCACCCTCTCAGATGCTTCCCGCATCGATCAGCTTCACATGACCACAAAACAAAACAACATCCCCAAGTAGACTTCCCACATTGATCAGTGTACCAAAAAAAATTGATTGAAAAACTATTAAGTCATGGACTTGCCTATAGTAATTCTTCAAGTCACCTATAAAAGGGGAAAAGTTATCCTTGCTAAAAAAGGTTAAGCTATCCTCCCATATCACATAATCACACCTATTACCCCAAAATACCCAAGGGATTTTGAGCTCACTTAACATCAAGTGATTAGGGTACTTTTCTAACAAAAACCAATGGTCAATGATGTAATGCAAGAACAAGGCTTTTATTTGCAAAAACCCTATCTATGTTATCATTATGGTCCTTATCAATGAAAGAGTAATGCGCCTTTCACTTCTTACACACCTTCGTCACATGCCAATACAACCAAACATTTTCTAAACCACTAACATAACATCATGATTTATTTAATGCAAATATCAATTTGTGTTATACAAATTATCATAGCCCATTCACATTAGTTTCTATGGAAAACAATACACATGGAAACTATCAACCAAACACAATTTATGTTAAGCATATACCATCACCAATATGGAAACCTGTTGAAGCATAAATAAACTCATTTCATTTTTAGCATACACCATCACCAATATGAAAAATTGGTAAGGATGAAAAACCATATAACCTATGTTATAGCATACACCATCACACAATATGGAAAAGGCTATAAAATCATCATACACTCATTATTACAAACATAACCAAAATAACTACCAACCGCTTTGACTCTTCTTCCCTTCTTGGGAGAATTACATTGGCCTGAGGCCCTTAAAATAGGGGCTATGTAGGCAGCACTCAGGTGACATGGGGTCTTTTGAGGTTAGCTTAGCCATTCGTTCATTCATCTACCTAATAGACCAACTATCTAAACCCAAGGCTCATTGCCTACCCTGAACCCTAGTCTCACTGCCTATCCTAAACTACCTCATTTTTAACCATCTAACCTTTAACCATGACCTAACCTAGTCAAACCCAATCCATCACCTTCCCTCCACTTTCCCTTTTTTTGGAGAACTACATTATCTTGAGGTCCTTAAAATAGGAGCTATGTAGGCAGCACTCAGTTGACATGGGGTCTTCTGAGGTTAGCTCAACCATTCACTCATCCATCTACCTCATGGACCAATTATCTGACATAAAAAAATAGGTCTTCTCTAAAAACCTACCCAAAATCATGCCCAAACAACTAGCCCTGACACTATAAAAGTCACCTTAGACACCTCATGGGGCACATTAGAGATCACATACATCTCCCTAACCACAACAAACAACACTTGAGATCACTTATATCTCAACACAACTCAAAAAATAACCTCAGAGATCATGACTATCTCCTCAAATCATGACCACTTTCAAGACAACTTTGCCATGGTAGTTTTGATTACATATGTTACCTCACGAATAGTTAGCAAATTTTCCACAACCCTCACATCTATTGTTGGATCATGACCAAGTTGATCACAAATATCTGTGACATTTTCATGTTTTATAGGAGCACTTCCTAGCCTAGATACTTGGAACATGATGACCATTGGAGCTACAACTTTGATCGATATAACCCAATCAGCTACCACTAATAAGCTCAAGACTGGTTACTTTGATTTTAGTCCTCCTCAACCACTAGAGCTATAGCTTTGATCATTTAACCTAATCAGCTACCACTAATAAGTTGGGGATAGGTTACTTCAATTTTAGTCCTCCTTGACCTTGCAAGTGACAATTTGACCTACCTATCAAGTGAAGTGGTATACACACAATCTAAACTATTGCAGTGTTCACACTCCAACCTGAGCCTATCCATCTACTGCCTATCAAATTGGCACCCGATTTTAGATTTCCTTCTTCCGACTCCCACTTTGAGGGGGAGTACCTCATCCCATACCTAGGGCAACCTACATCTATTTTTGTCTTGCAATTCATCAAAACAAACAACAAGACAAAAAGGGGCAAATGTAGACACAAATATCATGTCAACCCCCCCTTGGTCCCTTTCCAAATGTTAACACTCCTAACCCACACTTGAACCCCTTTCACCTTGGACACCTCACCTAGACACCTCACCTAGACACCTTACCCTAAGACCATTTCATACCCTATGAGTCACCTTGAGACTAGGTAATCTAAATCATAATGACCCATGAGCTATTCTCACTCTATCCTAACCTCCTAACCAAATCCCATGCCTCATAAGCTTGTGTTTTGACTGTTCTCAAATGAAAAAGGCACTTGGTCAATGGAGAAATGGGCAAACGGCTAAAAATAGTCCTTTTACCCATTCTTTCTCTGTCAACGTCGGTCAACCCTTGGCTAACACCGACGGGATTGCTGATGTCAGTTACATAAGCCGAGCTTTAACATTGAGCTGCCCCCATGCCTTCTTCCAGGTTGATGACCACACTCTGAGATTTCAAGTGCAAGTAGTTGACTATCATTCTCCTAGTTACCAAAGCTCTACACAAGTCATTCTAAAGACTGGATTGAAACATTATATGAGGACCTCAACGTCAACCACAATGGGAATAGGCATTCTGACACCTCTGGTTCTTCACATAATAGAGCTAAGTATTTTGGTCTTCATTTCAAAGTTTTAAAATATAGTATTAATTAGTTTCATTTTGATATTTCTAAACACTGTTAAGAGGTCTGATTTCTTTTGTGGAGGGGATGAAAAGCCTTCCCTTTATTCTTACCCTGTTTTCACACCTATCCTCTACCTTTACCCTTCCTCAAACCTTATTCCCTTTCTTCCAACCCTGCATAAACCTCCTAATTTCTAGAGACTCCTTTGTGCATCATGAAAACAATCTGAAAGCCATCAAAGGCCAACTACCCCTATCAACATCAACAACAAAACTGACATCGACACATTTTACCAACTGACCTCGGTAGGTTCACCGACATCGATGACTGTATTATGAATTAACAACCTAGAAAACCTATCCAAATAGCCCATAGACTAGAGAAGACCTTTGGATAGCTTTTTGTAACATTCAGAGACACATAGACTATAATTAGGGAATAGGTACACACATTCTACCTTTCCATTTCTTTAGTTTTTTATCATTCCTTTTTATACAAAACTTTTTTCTTTAAATAGTGGACTGTCATCCCTCAAGGAGCTTTACACTTCTGGGACTGAGTGCATAGCTTAGCAGTCCACCATATCCTCCTCTAACATTTTCCTTGTTTGAGTTTCTTTCTTACTACAGGTGTTTCCTCCATAGCCAAAGAGGAGCTCTCACAATGCTTGGATACGGTGTGCACTAAATCTGGGTAATGTCAAACCCAAACCCCTTAACTTTAGTTTCTTCCTTCTTTAAATGCAATTAGCAAAAATATATATAAACACTTGCATCAATAATCAAAGGGTGCTGAAATTGAACACAATAATTTTTGCTTAAGAAATATAAACTAAAAATAATTAAAATAGAGATTAGCTAGTTAATACTAGTGTTAGATGGTTGGGGCATGCTTCAGAAATTCAGAAAGGGGTTTGTGAACAAGTAGGAACAGATAAAATTAGTTTTGGTTGGAGGTAGGTGGGTGAAACCAAGTTGCTATTTTTTATTTCCATAGTGACCATCGATGGTTGGGTTGACTATCGATGGTTAGGGTGACCATCAGTAGTTGGACAAACTAACAATGGTTGAGATAAATATAGATGCTTATTATGTATAGTTTTAGGTTGGTAAAAAGGTTGATTGACAAAATCTAAAATATGGATTCCAAGATATGGGTAAGACCTAGGTTGATTTCGAAATGAAAATAAAGTAAATTAATACTAAGAAAATAGTACTTGTCTTTCTAAAAGTTAATTGGGTGGATGGTTGAGGTAGTTAACCTATTGGTAAAATCTAGTTTGATCCTGATAGATTAATGATACCTAAGAACTTGGTGGAGAGGTGGAAGTAAGTTGGCTCTCAAATATGATGGTTGTATCACTATATTGTTGTTTATGATTGACTTATAAAAGGAAAATCCTAGATACATAAGTTCTTGATAGCAATTATAGATGGTTCTCACTTATTTTCTCCTCTTTTATTATACTCAAGGAAAGATAGTTGTAATAGAATGTGAAATGGGACTTCTAATAATAAATCACACATGTAATGGATCACAATAGGATTTAGACAAGTTATTTTTAGAAAATCAAGGTAGGTGAGTTTGCATATTGGTGATTGAGGAGGTGCATCTTGACCATCAGTGGTCAAGGGTGAAGGTGAAAAGTAGGTAAAAATATAGGCTAAGTTAGTTTAGTCAAACTAATTATGGGTTAGGCTAAGTTAGGGGTTGGAACGTTAAACTAGTCCTAAGAGTGTCTTAAGTTTGCTAAGGTGTATTTTGACACTCTTAGTCATAGTGTGTAGATTTTTCATGTCTACACTTAACTCAGCCTCTATGTCTTATAAGGGTAACCCCTATAGACTTTGCTTAAAATTATCTTAGGCCTCATGAATTATTTGATCAATGTTCATCTTATTTATCAACTTCCCTATAACATATTTGACTTTTGATAATTTTAAATCATTCAAAAAATTTAGGATGAGGGTCTTTTATTTTTTCTACTTGGGTAACAAAGCCCTAAAAGTTATCATCCATTCCCTAGCCTCATCTATCTTGATGACCACCAGGTTGAGTGCATTGGATGCCTCTAGTGGTATCATGATATCCAAATGGATATAAGCCTTATTAGTTGCATAAACAATCAACGTCTTTAACTTATTCTCATCAGACTTCAAAGAATTAAAAAATTTGTGAGTATTGGCAACATGTGGGGATAATTCATCCCTTATGAAATCTAATGATTCCAAATAATTATAACCCTTAGAATCTACCTCTTTCACCTCAGCTTAAATTCTAGCTTGTATATTCATAGTATTCTATTACTCTTTCAATTTCTCTAATTTTTCTTCCAATTCCTATCTATCCAACTCTGTGCCCTCATCGATTGCCACCATGTCATCCTTTAGTTCTCTGGATAGAGATGTAAATTCTTTATTATAGGGGGTTTTTCCCAATTTTTTGTTTTATCTTTTGGTTAGGGAGAATACCTCTTATCTTTCTTTAAAAATCAATTCCTTACCAACATCATCTTCCAACTTCCTCTTCCTCACCCTATGAATGCTTCTAGATGGTTTATCAAAGAAGGTTGTTATAGAGGGGAGTTTTGTTATTTTAAAGCTAGGTATTTTAGAGTTCTTATCTCTTAATTCTATGGCCCATGGAGTAGTTGTCAATTGATTAAGGTCTATCTCCTTTGTGAAATTGACCAAAACCTCTTCTTCAACCTCCTCAACTATTTCCTACTTTGACAATGGTGTCAGGTAAGGAAGGATAGATAGTCTTAGACTAATCCAAACCTACATATTGGGGTAGTGGATGGACTATTACCATTTGTGTATTGTCCTTATTAATCCTACATGTACTTATAACAATGGTTTCATTGGATGAAATAGTGGATGGAATGGGGAGAGTGATTTAGGTGAATTAGACATGGAGCTAGGGAATGGACATGGCTATTTCCACCTTCATAGATGCCCTTTTCCTCTTTAATGATCTGATAGTGGTAGTTCTAGATGAAGTATTGGAAGTAGCCATGATAGGGGTGGATTACATGGGGGTGGAAAATGGATCAAAGGTGGTATAAGATGGAGCACTAGTGGAAGCATAATACTCAACCTTTGGGGTGAGTAAGTATAAATACAATAAAGAGGAGTTGAATGGATCATCAAAGGTGGAAGTGACAACTTCCACCTTAGGGGTTTTCAAAATAGATGAAATAGACATAGATCTAAAAATGGGAACAAAAAAGAGAGCAAGGGAAGGGTCTATAAAACCTGAGTAGCTGTGGGGTTATCCATAGTGGGTGTTTTTCCCTTATCACCCTCAAGGCTCAAATCCTTAGATTTCTCTAGTTCTGCCTCTTCATTAGGATCTTCTTTTTCCTCCACTTCTACTTGTTGAAGCATAGATGGAAAGCTATGTGTTTTCTAAATTTTAGGACTTCCTATAGGGTGAGTCCTAGGATTTCTTATATAAAAAATCATAGCCTTAGTTTATGAGGAGGGGACTTACTAGATTGAGGCAAATGCTTCATATATAGATACCTCTAAAGATGTAAAATCTTATATTTAGGGGATATTTTTAGGCATTTAAATTATACTAGAAACTAGTTATTATGGTCCTTTCTCTTCTTTATTAGAGGAATTTGGATTGATGAGATCTATTATATCTCTCCTAGGGTTATGTTCACTCAACCTTAGTTCATTATTGATAGCCTTCAGCTTGAAATGGAATCCCTATGATGGATATCCTTACTCCTAAACTGATTTAATATCTGGATTTTCCAAAAGTTTGAGTTTGTCCACTATACAAAGAGTGGCATTCTTCTTTGTAATTAATTCATAGTGATTGAATGTTCTTATTGAATCACCCTTAAGTGATCCTCCTTAAAATATGTAACCCTTGGCCTTCCCAAGATCTCCTCATCATTCTTCACATTCATGAATAAAAAAATAGTAATCATAGTGGACATGCTAGTAAGGGATACTAAGGACCCAAATACGCTTTTGAGATGGCACCATGAGGATCACCGTCCCTATGTGTAACTATGGGAAAATTGTAACTCTTCCTTTTACCACCCACATCTTTGAAGTGTTTCATCATTATGTAAACTATTTTGCCAATAACCACATGGTGGCCAAAGAGCGTGCTCTTATTTTTTTGGTCATATCCTCCTCTATGATCCACCATACTTATAAATAAAATTCTTACTTAGCTAATTTTTTATATACATATTTTAGGATACATAGAGGATGAACCTTATGCCCATAGATCATGATAACAGTGTAATCTAGATATAAAACATAATCACCCCTTGAAGATAACATCTTCATAATGCTTGCTCTAATATTGGGAATTGAAGAACCATGTATTGCTTACCAAATTTGAGGATAAACATCCTCAATAATCCTCACCATATTCTTATTATAAGAATTAACATCTACAAACTAGAAGTAATGAAAAATTAAATTTTTTATTTAGTTGGTGGTTGGGATCCATATCTCACCAAGGAATTTGTATATTGTTCCCATGATAGCATCCAAAATATACAACATCATATAAAAGTGGCCCATCAGAGTGGGATGCTTGTCCTCATGTATGACCTACTCTCTCAAATGGAAACTAATAATTTTACCCAAAGCAAATGAGGCATTATTTTTCATCATCATGTGTAACAATGATACCCAATCCAAATTAAGGAAATGGATAATAGGCATGGCATAGATCTTATTGAGTAGTGTCATGCCAATCTACACTCCCATCCTAAACCTATTGATAGGAGTGGGATTCTTAGGATTATTACCATTTAATATAATGGTTTCTTTATTAAGGTTTCATGAAGTCAACGCCTTTTCTATTAAATTCTCATAATTCTATGAGACTAGTCTATGCTTGTCAAAGTAAGCATCTAGTGCTAGTAATTACAAATACCTTTGATATTATGCTCTTAAAATGCATGTTATGGCTATCAGGTTGCCAATATGATGAAAAAAAGGTGTGAATTTTACTATGAATAATAATTATTGAAGGAGGTTGATGCATGACATCACCTTAGGTTTGGCCATAAAAAAATGCAATCCTTATCTTTTAATTGATAGCGAATCCTTGACAAATAGTCACTCTAAGGGAGAGAGGTTTCCATCTAGTGAAAATATGTCAATAAAATTTAAATCAAATAATTTTGAATAATTTTCATACCTATTTTTGAAAATAAAGAAATCAAAGATAATGTCCATAAATTTTGTTACATCCTTAATATAATATGGTGATGGTGTAACTTCTGCCTTGAATTGTTCGGATGAATATTCCATTACCATTATGTTTACTATTTTTAGTCTTTTATATGTGCTTTATGAATAATTCTCCCTTTTATTAGTCACTAGTTTTACTCCTAGTACTCTCATAAGTAGATAGGGATTTTCTCATACAAGATAGTAGTTGAATTTGAGTGTAAATTTGTTTACAAGCGATGAAGACTTCAATGGTTGCACATCATATACATGGCTTTAGCATTGAATTATAGTTCATGTGTTATAAATGCCCAACATTAACCTATTTTTTATTTTATTCATACTTCAAATATCTCATCATTTTTAGTTGGAGGGTAGCATTAGCAAGTATTATGAAGTATTTTGTCTTTATCAGCTAAGTATAACAAGTTTTTGGCATTCAGGATTCAAGTATTGGGTTTTGTGTTGGGACCAGTCTTTACAAAAGACCTGAACAAAAAGCCTAAAGACCAAATTCCATTGGATAAAATATCCAAACAAAATCCTTGAAGATCAAAATTTATAAATTGTATATAAAGCTTGTGATCCTTTAGCAAAAATTTCTAATGCAAAAATCTTGAAGACCAAAAATCCATCAAATAAAATGTCTGAATGAAAAGTCTAAAGATCTAATATACAATAAAGACAAGTCATTTCAAAATAAATTTTTCATCCAAAATGTCTACTACAAAAATTACAAAGACCAAATTCCATAGATAAAAGTCCTAAAGACATAATTTCCAATAAAGATAAATCATTTTGAAACAATTATTTTCAAAAAAATGTCGATTATAAAAATTCCAAAGACCAAATTCCATCAAACAAAAGTTATGGAGACCTAATTTATAATAAAGATAAGTCATTTTAGAATAATTGTTGTAGAAAAAATGTTCACTACCAAAATTACAAAGACCAAATTCCATTAGATAAAAGTTCCAGAGACCCAAAAGTCCTGACAAAAAAAGGCCTAAAGCATAAATACCAAATAATTATTCTACATAAATCTTGATGAAAAAATTGTGAAAAATATTTTGGATAGAAAAATTGATAGAAAAAATATGAAGACCAAATGTATTAGACAAAATGTCTTAATAGAATTCTTGAATAAAAGGTCCAATGAATAAGTTTCCAAATAAATCTGTTTGAATAGACTAAGTCCCGAAAAACTTACATAGTTCAAAAAACTCCCAAAAAGGCATTAATAGATTTAGGCCATAAAATACATAATACCATGCTCATTATTTTAAGTATAAATATTGGGGATCAACCCTTTCAATAATTTACACAAATGTATAGAATAAAGGTTTAACAATCAAGGCCAAAATATGAAAAAGTGGGTCCCCTTTTCTTTAAGAAGAAACGGGGGATGTTAGGTAAAACACATAGGTTATAAACTACAATAATTGTTCCTTATTTACATGTAAGTAAAATATAGAATCTCTCTCTCTCTCTCTCTCTCTCTCTCTCTCTCTCTCTCTCTCTCTCTCTCTCTCTCTCTCTCTCTCTCTCTCTCTCTCTCTCTCTCTTCACCCCATCCAAGTACATCAGACCTTCATGCAATGGGTTTTGGACTTTATTCGAATGATTAACACACCTTAAAATGGTGGTCACAAGTGGGTATTCACTACCATTGATTTTTGCAAAAAGTGGATAGAAGTAGTGGATCTTGTAAAGTTAAATGAGACCTTTGTGTTGGAATTATATAAAGGTATCATTATTAGATTTGGTGTTATATCTACTATCATATCTGATAATTTTATGGATTTTTTTATAACCTAAATTAATGAATGGCAAGTCTAGTATGGCATCTATTTGAGCACCTTATCCAACTATTAACCCCAACCTAATGGATTATCATAAGCTAAAAATAAGAACCTAATCAAGATTATCAAGAGGACCATGGAGGAGAACCAAAAAATGTGGCATACCAAGTTATAAACAACACTGTGGGCTGATAGGATAACACTTAAGAAGAATTTTTATAACTCCCCTTGAATGCTAGTCTATGGGAGATAAGCAAGGTTGTTATTTCCACTTGAATTACCAACTCTTGAGTTTACTCAATAACTAGAATTGATTTAAAATGATGCCATGATAATGAGATTAGTATAGTTGATGGAGTTATAGGAAACTAAGAACCATGCAATGCATAGTATGGAATTTCACCAAGCTCAAATAAAGAGGACATTTGATAGGAAATATATTGATAGGCATTTCAAAGAAGGATATATAGTTTTTAAATGAGATGAATATAAACCCATGGCTAGGAAACACACAAAGTTTGATGCCATGTGGAGTGGCCCCTACATCATAACCAATTGTAATCAAGCTAGTGCTTTTCAACTTTCAAAGTTGAATGGAGAGGAGTTGCCTCTCCCAATAAATGGGATACATATTAAGAATTATTATTGAGGTCATTTCAAGCCTTCTACATAAGTAGGTAAAGCTATGTTTATCCCTCTAAGTTATTTTTCACATTGTTTGTTAATTAGTGTAATGGTTTTCCCATTCCTCTAAGTCTTTTTGCACAATTTTTATTATTATTTACTTCTTTGTTGTGTGTTTTGATGTATTTTTCAATTCATTAAAGGATAATCTAGCATGTTTTATCCATTAATACACTTTTAGAATGATTTTAATTGAAGTATATGTGACTCTTATACCCAATGTATGCTTAATAATATTATATCCCTACTTAGAAAATAAGTAACCCGAAAAGTTGCCAAAATGTTGACTATTCAATCCACCCTGATCTCTTGACACATGACATGAATGGAACATAACACTTATATTTTTATATTTAGTGGAATATGGTCTTTGAAATACCTAAATAATTAATATGTTGGCTAAAGATAGTTATGTATAATCTATTAAGGTTCCTTGCATATGTTGATTCATTAGATAAGGTATAACAATCATTTGTTGAGGACATGGGTTGGCATTAGTCATATAAGAGTATTAGAGTATTATTCAATGTAAACATGTATCAAGAGTCTGGTATAAGGTCTTGTTAACCTTTTTAAATCCTGTTTCATGACTAAAGACATTCAAGCTGCCTCTTAATGCAAAATCCCATTAGAAGACCTAATAGGTTAGTCCTGGAGTCACATTGGCATAATTAAATCCTAGTTGATAATTAGAAACATGAAATGTTTTTCATGGTTAAAATACACAAAAAGAGTCCTAAATTCATTCATTAGTGTTATTTTATCCTTGTAAAGGTCTCTTTAATTACTTTTGAATGAGTTAGAGAAAAAGGGTTTAAAAAGTACTCATAAGGTGTACAAGTTTCATAAAAGTCATTTAGAGGTTCTTAAAATATTAAAAAACCCTTAAAATATATACATATGGTTTATGAGTTCATTTGAATAAGTGTTTCCCTCTTATTTATCTCTCCTTGAATATGGTTTCAAATATTCCAACATGTGAGGAGTGCATTTAAGCCATGACCAAACTATTACCTATATTTAAGCTCTCATCCATTGTACTCTCCATTATTCTTAGCTTGTAAGCATGTTTTACAAGCTTCCTAATGTTATTATGAGGAAAAAATAATGGTTTCAAGGGTTTTAGGTCTATTGGATAAACTCTAAATTTCAAATCACTAAATATAAGGCTTCTACCTTGGTTTAAAAGTTGTTCCAAGGCCTTGAGCTTCAAAGCATGATGTTATAGTCTTAGTACCATAAGTTAGTAGATTTTATAGGGGTATAATGAGGTCATGATAAAAAATGAGATTTCATGGATCAAAAAACAATGAATGTCTACAATTCTTCTAGGGAAAAGGCCTTCAAGAGTTTGAAATGAAGTCTACATACTTTGAAAATATGCTAAAAACACAATGTTTTAATTTTTTGGCATACTTGTAGGGTATCTCAAGTGAATACCAAAGCATATAAATGTTTTAAAGAGGGAAATTAAACCTTATATGATCAATTTATTATCCTGAAATGGATAAGATCAAGTTTAAAAATAAAAAACTTGCAAGTTTGTAGGCTTATATGGAGATGAAAAAGTAGAGTTTTTGGACATTTTTATAGATCCATGTTATGTTTGTAAACCTATAACAAGGAATCACATATGCCTAGTTGTTTTAAAAAGTTTAATAAGATTTAAAATAACCCTTTATGCTGATTTAATTCCTTCAATATCTTCCTAATATCCTATATATTAAATAATGAAAATTTTTAGGGTTTTTTTAGGAATGTTCACATCCTACATGTATTTTGCTAGTATATGGGTTAAATCAAGTCTTGGAGGGTATTAATAGGGTTACCATGTCTATCATAATGGTGATAAAATCAATGGATGAGATAATAATCATGTCAGATAAGATTAAGATGGAAAATAAGCTAAAACCTCTCTAAAACCCTAAGACCATGTTTCACTTTTTGAATGATTTTCAACTTTATACAGCATTAAAATGAAGTTTAGACCCCTTATAAGGATTTCATGAGAGTATTAGTGAGTCATGGAGACCTTAGGACACATTTAAAATAGGGATCAATGGTTGTAGGTAGTTTCAAGGCTCTATAATTCTCAAAAACTCATCTACAGTCTGTCAATGAAGTAGGAAAGTTCAAACATGATAAAAATACTCTATGATGATCTATTTCATCTATATAATCATGAAAATGTATAAAATATTTGTAAGGTCCATAGAAAGGCTTTCATGAAGGATGAAATCATGTTCCCAAGAAGTGAAACAAGTCTACAAGCATCCATAGGCACTTGAAAGCTTTCAAGGTCATCAAATAAAGATCATAAGGTTTTTGAACTATAAGACAGCTATAGGTATGTAGACATTTATAAAGGGTTTAATGTGTCTCATATATATTTTTCATGAAGTGGAGGATGAAAAATAAGTTCTAAAGTCTCCACACAATCTTGCAAGGTAGGCAGATAAAGACTTGTGACCTTGATAGGTATGCAAGTTGAGGAGTTAAAGGGATTTAGGGGTGGTTTTTTTATTTTTAAGGTGGAAAAAATGATCTTAGAGTCTCAAAATAGGCCTAAAATTTAGGTTTTAATAGTTTGAATCAAGTTTTTAAGGATTTATAATGGATTGTATGGTTAGGAGGGTTCATTGAAAGTTGTAAGCCTATAATCACCTTAGATGTGCTCTATAAAAGTTGAGGAACTTCATCAGGTTGGAACATGATCTAAAGAGGTCTTTTGAGACATAGAACCCTATAATAATTAATATCATAGGATAAGATCCATGGTTAAATATTTTTCAATCTGGTTTCATTATCTTGTAATCATGGTAAAAGACATTAACATGCCTATATGTCTTCTGTGGTGATTCTAAAACTAGATAAATATATTAAGGCCTCAAGACCTTATAAATAAGTTATAGGCATGCATATTTTAGTAAAAATCCCATGACCATCTTAATAGGTACGTAAAAGATGTTTTAAAAATTCATAACCTCAATGAGACATAAAATTATGAAGCAGGGTTGTCAATGAAACATAAAAGGTTACATGCCTTCAAGAGGATAAATGAGGTCTTTAGGCTTTGAGTTCTATTTTATAGGGTATTTTTAGCATAAAATGTTGTTGGGCAGAGTTGAGGAAGGTAATAATAAGTTTATGAAGAATAAGAGTATTCAAGCTTACCCCAATGTTTTCACAATGTCTATATCATAAAACTCAAGCTCTTTTAAATTAAATATCAAGGTTTCCAAGGAAGTTTTAGTTATGATAAGGAGAGAGTGGGATATCTCAAGTATCCCCTCAAAGTGTCATACCATGAACATGAACAATATACATAAAAGGCTTTATGAAATTCAAAAAATGGTTAAGTCACCTTTAAGTCTACAAGATGAGGATCCTCATGGTGTTAAAGAAGGAAATTTGAGTTCTTGAATTCAACCAATCCTAAGACAAGCCTACAAGGCATGTTTGAAGTAATCAAGGTTCTCAAGATCAACCAATAGGTTACAACTAGAGCTAGTAAAGTTATAAGGTTACAAGCCTATAAAAGGAGTTTTCAAATAAAAACATGTGCCTACAGTCCTGTCAACCTTTCAAAAGATTAGGTAAAAAATTACATATTAGTGTTGTATGCTTTAGAGTGGTTTTAGGCCATTAATGAGTGTTTAAATATTAGAAAGACCCTATGAAGGTTTGTAGACATTAGAAAGGTTTTAAACATGTTTTATGAAGACTTCAAGATCCTTTAATAACTATTTTAGGCATACATAGTGTCTTCAAGTGAAATATAAAAGTTTTCAAAAAGATTTCAACTTGTTTTGAAGGTATTTTGTTATTGTAAGATTATATATGCATTTTTATGAAGACATTCAAACATGATCATGATTATGCAAGTTTTTCAAGGGTCCTGGTGAGGTTTTAAGCATGTTCAAGGGTGGAATAAGCAACTAGGTTGTCAGAGAAATTTCATAGTTATCAAGAGCCCTCAAAATTCTCTTGTCACTATGATGAAGTTTCATGACCTCTCTAAGATCCTTTAGGCCTACAACTAATGTCATGATCTTCAATATTATAAGTGATCTCCTATAGGATCCTTTAACTAGGTTTTCAAAGTGATAAATATGTTGGGTGTCACCAAGACCTACAACTATAATACAACCTTTAATAGGGGTCTCAAGTCTCATGAAATTCTTATGGACCTGTAGGGATGAAATATTTAAAGTTTTAGATAGGTTTTGAATAATTTACAATATATTTCAGGGCTAGGGATATTCAAGAAGACTTTTAGGATTCTTACACTCACTTGCAAGTCTGTAGACATTAAGGAGGATCTCCATTAGATTTCAAGACTCTTATCAACTAGTTTTAAGTCTTGAATAATTTATTAATGATATAGAAGAAGAATGAATGAATACCAAGCTCTAGGCACTTATCTATAGGTGAATAACATGTCATATGGTCTCAAAACTCCCTTGAAAATTATAGGATAAATATTTATAAAGTCTTAAGCCTTGAAGAGTGAATCAAATCTTGAGGTTCTTAACATTTTTCCAAGGTATTATTATAGGTATAAATCCTCAAGGAACACCCCTACTGAGACAAATTAAGCCTAATGGTCTATCCCATAATCTCCATGATTGACAAAGAGTGAATACAAGGTTAGATAATGAAATTTGTAGGTAGAATTGCTAAGTTACAATGTTGCAATCTTGTGAAGTGAAGTTTTCAAGCAAGAGACATACACCTAAAAGTCTATAGTAGGCATGTATATATAAGATGGATTTGTTATTTAACCAAGATGGAATCATGATTATAAAATCTCTAAAAAGGGCTTGTAAGTCATAATTATGGAGTTTCAAGAAAGATTTAGCCAAGAAAAAATTTATTTTAGGTTTGTAAAGTGGAGTAATAAAAGTTTTAGGCCTTCAACTATTAAGGAAGGCTACCTAACCCTTCATCCAAGGTTTCAAGGCCTCCAAATGTAATTTTTCAAGTTTAAAACCCTAAATAATGTCTTCATAGGTTAAAAGGCTTGTCAATAAGTTTGTAGTGATTCTCAAGGTGCCTTGGTATCAGGACAAATTTATTACTAACACCATCAGGGAATGCCAAGGAAGTTTTCAAGAATGGTAAAGAAGGTCATAAGCCTATAACATGTTTTTAAAGTCTTATAGTATTCTTCAAAGAGTTACATATAAATCTTGGAAGATTTCACAGTAGAAGATTCAAAGTCTCAATCTTCTCCTTGAGGTCTTTACCTCAAATAGAATAAATTGTATACATGAGCATGATTTAAGACCTAAAAGTAAGATATAAGATTGAATCAAGTGTGAAGGATCATGGTTTAAATCATGGAAAACACTCTCCTACAATTCTTGAAGACATGTTTGAAGATGTTAAGGCTTCTTAAGATCAATCTAAAGGGATGATTATAGGTTTGTAGTTTATAGGGTAAAAGACGAGATAAAATTAGCCTTAAATCATGAAATGGTAGGTTTCTAAGCTTCTCAAGGAGTTCTCATGGGAAAATATGAGGATGAACTAGCTTCCCAAACTCTCCAAGAATCCTTTACCTAAACTTAAAATCTAATTTCAAGCATTCCATGCTTATACAACATGTTTAACACTACCATGAATTGAGCTAATAGTCATAAGGATGATGAAGGAGTTATAGAAGTTTTAAAAACTACCCCTAAATATGTGTAATTCCTTATATGGAGTGTAAATAATGATAGGTCAACCCACTACTCTAAAAAGGTGTATTAGGACTACTTCCAAGTCAAACATTATTCAAGGATGGTAGTTGAGGCAAGTCAACTTGGGCTAGATTCTCTCTAGCATGCATGCATGGAAGGTGGAGATATGCAAGTTAAAGAGTTTAAGTCATGAGTTTCCAAGAATGTATCAACATTGAAAGAGAACATACATCATCCAAAATCATTCTTAAGGATAAAAAGATCAAAGATAAAGGCCTCCTGTCCCACTACTACACTAACCTTCTTGGGATATCTTCATGGAGCAAGCCTAATGTGTTAGAGAGAACTTAATTACTCCATTTTCTTTGTATATTTTATTCATGGGCTGATTGATGGAGTGGTGGTATCATTCATGAGACATATTTGATTGATTTCTTCTCCTTTCTTATCTCATTTTATTATATATAGGATTTAAAATGACCTGTTCATTATCCCACCTCTTGGGTTTGATAAAACTCTACTCTTTTTTATACTTGTAATGCTAGATTGATGCCTTGAATCTAATAAAAATTGATATTTTTCTCTATTACATTATTAATTTTATTGAGTGTTGATCTTCATTTCTTGGAAGTTTCCTTCCCTTTTTCTAATATTAAATCACTTTTACACCCTTCTTTTTAGGTTTTATGTTATGTATATCACTACCTTCATACAAGTTACTAATGTAAAGGCTGGGAGAGTTGTAGGTTTTATAGGAGTTATGTGAGTTATTATCAATTTTGAGGATTTATTATTTTTTTCCAATCAAGTAGATGAGATATATATACTTGATGCATCACCTCTTTTTTAGTTTTAGTTTAATTTATTCCCTTCTCCATGATAAGACACATAGTCTTAGCTATAAATAGGTATTTTTATCATAGTTGTAGGCCTACAACTGATATTAAATAAAATACCTATATTTTAGGAAGGAATCCATCCTTATCTATAGGTTCATCCCAAAGATTCAAGCTCCCACACCTTAGGGATGATCCCACTTTTTTAATTGGATCAATTGATTGATTAAATACTTTGAAGATCCAAGTTATAGTTCCTATTATGATTCAATATCTTGGGGCCTTGGTTGTTGGTATTATTTAGGATAATATTTTGAGATCCCCACTATTTTTTTCTTAGTGTGATGATGCACCCATTTTTCTCATAAGTTTATCAACCACTATCAATGGTTACCTACTCAATTCATAGGATGATCTCAAAGGCTTCTTCATATGATCAATATGGGAATTTTTGGACATTCTCCCTCATCTCCTTATTAATATAATGGAGGAAGAGATCACAAAATTCTCATTGACCCATATTAGGTGTTCTAGGATATCATGATGAAATGGGTAGTGTACTTGTTGCAATATTTCTTGATGTGAAAAAATTCATGTATGTCAGTCTTCAAGAGTTTGTTCACATTAAAGCATTTTAAAAACATAGCAATAAGTTGGTATAGATAACTTATAAACCCCTCAAGGAGGTGGTATTACTAAATGAGTGTTATTCCTTCTAGGGTTTTTCTATCAAGTTAAATTTTCACCCTTTTAAGAGGTTTTTCAAAAATCCTCACCTAATTGACACAATCAAAACACCCCATGGTTGTGGATCACCTATGATTGGAGTGAACATCTAAATAAGGCTGACTTCCCTTATTGGATTTCCTAAGATTAACCCTAATAATATTATACTTATAATAAAAAGAGAGAGAGAGAAAGCATAAAAAATGGACTAAAAGTAAAAGGGGGTGATACAAAGAATTATTATGACATCCTCTACTTGCTTAAGTACACACTATGAACATAAAATAATTAATATCACACACAAATAGATCATAACTTCATAGCATCATTTTTTTAGAGAGAGAGGTACAAGATTATATGGTATAATTAGAAGGAGAAACATTCATTAACATAATTAATAATGCATAAACCATGAGATACATAGACTATGACATGCAAAAGAGAATTCACTTTTGTAGAAGTGAATTGAAATTAGAAACAATCAAAGGGAAAAACCACTTCACCGCAAAGAGAGAATCAATGATTCATAAGATACACATAGAATGCAAGAAACTAAGAGGGTAAAAATAGTTCTATTATTCCTTCAAAAACGTAAAATCCAAGTATAGGAATAAAGGATATGCCAATTTATAAAGCATTTTTCTACTTAAAAAAGGTCCACTCATAATGATAATTATGATTGGTTTTTATATGCAAAATATTCAAAGCTCAAGTCTTTTTTTGGTCTTCCTCACTATCAAGGGAGTTAAAGTTTTGATGATGATCAGGGAGGTAGGATCAAGGTAATGGGGATCCCCTCAAGATTACCAGAGCTAGACTTGAATAACTACCTGCCATGTTCTCCTAAGCTTATAAATTATCTTTTATATGATCTCAATTTCTATTCACTTTCATGATGAATGGTTCCAGAATCTATTGATGATGAAAATTATTATGTCAATTAACCAACCCTTTTTCCTATCATGATAGCTAAATTGAAATCATACTTGTCTAATAGTAAGGTTCTAAATGTTCAATTATGATATTAAAGATGTGAGGTTTTTTTAAATTTTTTGGGAAATAACAAATAGGCTAGTGAATAAAATATATTCCATTATAATTTTAAAAATCTACTTCACAAATAATGAATCAGTTCAAATATGAAAAATTAATCTATTTTATCTAACAAAGAAAGCTTATAAACAAGACAATCTCTTAAATGAAATAAATTTGATTCAATAATATAATATATTTCAAAGTAATATCTTGATTTTGCTATTTTAAATTCTAAATAAATAACAATACAATAAACAAGAAGTAGAGGTAAAAATAAGTTAAGATAAATCAATTAATAAACATAACTCAACAAATAAAGAAAGAAAGAAAACAAATAAAACACTAAGAAACTAAGTAAAGGTTAATAAACTAATTAAGAAAGCCTAAAAACTAACTAATTTAAACAAATCAAGAAAACAAAGAAACTAATCTAAAATTAACTAAACCTAACAATAAACTAACTAAAGAGACCTAACTTAATAAAGAAAATAAAAAATAAATAGTAAATCAAATACAAATTATATTAAAAACTAAATAAAGTAGAAAGATCAATTAGATATTGAACTAAATTAAAAGTTAAAGTCAAAATAAAGTACAATATAGACAAAACATGCAAGTCTAAAAAAAGAGAGTTATCTTATGAAATAGATCAATTTTATTTGAAAGACCATATTATTTACAAAATATCTTAAAAATATAAATTTTACAATCAATTAGATCACTAAAATATCACAAACAGTGATGTTTTCAACATTATTTAGGTTGGATACTTGGATTCTACACATAATATTACAAGAAGAAATTAACAAAATATGTTAAACTTGATAGAATTCAAATAATAAATGTTATCAATGATAATATAATACTAGATATACTTTTATTGCATAATTAATATACTCAACCATTAGATAAAGTACCATTAGTCTATCTGCAAAAGTCATACTATCTCGAAGAAGTTGCATAGAAGAGAGAGATAAATGATTGACTTTACAATGTATAAGTCTTCAATACCTATATTGTTTATCCTCTTCAAATAAATATTTGATCTTATTTTATACTTCAAAATTGGTTGGAAAAGAAGTTATAACTAACCTTAGTTAGTTACTTGTTAACTTAAATAATTGACTTTTAAAAACTAATCAATATTGTTAGTTATTAGTTAAGGTTTATTTAAGATTAAAAAATCTTAAGAGATTAATTATTTGAATATAGATCGGGTATTTTTTAATGGGTATGGACCTATAATAAATTAATAATAAAATAGAATAACATATTTTAATAAATATTATGATAAATCAAAGTTAACTGATATCATTATCCATATTAATTCCATGATGCATATAATCAAAATTGCTTAGGCATATTATATATATCAAAATTTAAAGTCTATTGTACTTTCAAAATATCATAATCAAATTATAAAAATTTAAAATATAATTATTTATAGTTAACTTAAAATTTCAACTTCAAAATAAAATTTTACCTTTTTGATAACCAAAAGTCATCAGAATCAGATAGAACCTCAATCTTTGGTTTTCTCTATCCATTAAAACACGCATTATATTCCATTTCAATTATAATAAAATTAGTTTTAGAATCACTTTCAAAGTCATACACCTCCAATTTAACCTACTTCACAACTCTAATTTCAATTGGAGTACCTAATTCATTATGGTTGTTTGAATGCTTTTTTTAAGTGGTTAAATGTAAGACAAGAAGTAGCTTCTCCAAACATAGCTTTCTAGAACCTATAATAGGATTTTATAAGGTGTTTTATGTTACTCAAAATAAGAAGGAAAGTTAATATTAACAAAATTCTTAGCATCAGCTATCTCATTTTCTAATTGAGTTGGTTTATTAATACGGTGTGCTCTTTCTAGTATAGGTGATTGAACAGGTGGCTAGTTTATATTATTCTGCAACTGATGAGTAGAAATACAATGAGACTAAGATATAGATCCAAATATATGGCCACAAAACACTCTATTACCCCTATGATTTATATGATTAAATGGTAGATTATTTAACACATTTTAAAATTCAAAGACAATGACATCAAAATGGATAGACATTCTAGCTCCTCTACTAGCTTACATAGGGCCAAACCTTTTAGCCCTGAAACTACCTCTAGTAAATTGCCTATTTCATTCCTCCTAATTAATATTTACATAATTTTTTTTCATTACCCAACATTTGCTATCATTATCCTTAGTTGAACTTGATTATTCCTAGCCTAACATCCTAATTAGAATATATATTCAAAATCTGATTATTATGTGACCAAACCAAAAAGAATGAATATATATTATCAATGAAACTAAAATAACAACTATATTTAATATATTAAACCCTCAGTCTCTTTAAAAATTTTAGATATCAACAAATTATCTTTGAAATAATTCTCTTTACTGAAACTAAATTATTTTGCTTATGATATATATCATAATATTCCAACTTGAAACCCTAACAATAAAATTATATTCTAATAATTTTAATTTTAAAATATTATACCATATTTATTTTCACTGTGTTCTCATTGTGCTAATGTAATCTCAAAATATGTATCATTATCAAACTGTAAACCTCATAGATCTCTCAAACTGAACCAATTCAGAATCACTAAAATAAATAACTCTACAAAAATTCCATTCATGATATTATAAACTCCATGTATTTACCATAAACTATCAACAACTTTAAATATATTAAATAACAAATTATCAATAGAAGATCTATAAACTATTATAAGTTTATTGACAGGGTCAAACCTTTGTTAGAACATCATATCAAAACTTGGAAAACAACTTATCATAGTTTCCAAATTTCATTATTTTCCAAATTTACTTCATATCGATGACTTTGGAACATGCTTAGAAAATAAACTTATACAATTTTAAATCATAAATATTACATGCAAGTGATTTAGAATATCAAAATTATTCAATAAAATCCTTCATAGTATACCATAAAACTAGCTTCAAATTCACCTATATTTCCATAAAAGTAAACATGTAGAGATTTTCCTTCAAAACCCCATTGAAAATATATCTTTAAAATCAAAATAAGATACCTAAAAATATTACGTTGTAACAAACCAAAAACCCAAAACCAAAATATTACATGCTGATAATATATCCTCAAAAAAATTCATTCACAATTTCAACATATTATGTTTCTATAAAAATGGCTATGCAGAGCTCAAACTTCAAAAATACATACATACATGTAATCATAACTCACCACAAAAATTAAATGATTAGAATTGAATGTGTCAAACTAAAAAATGAAAACCCAAAATGAAAATCACATTTCACAAAAATATCTACATTCATTTTTATAATACCATGCTAAACTAACAATCATGTTATTTCCCAATTTTAACCTCAAAAATCCAAGATGAATAGATTATATTAAATGAATGTCATTTTATCATCAATACTTCATGTACAAAAAGATGTGATAAACCAAAAAAATAATTTTTTTCAAAAAAATAAAAACTCTATAACCTTTCAACTTTCCTTGTTTTAAAAACCATGCATGCAAAGAGATTTAAGACAAAGGACTTATCTCCATGCAAAGTTCTCAAAACCATCTCATGAAAATTTAAAACACTATATTTCTTCCATGCACCAATCATAGTGAAAACTACAACCATTTCTTTAAATCTTATTCATTTTCAAATCATGACATACCTGTGTATGTTTTCTCATAATTTTCCATCTATAATTTCCTTAAGAAACTCCCAAACTCCAATCTAATAAAGTGTTGCTTATATAGGCAAGCTTCATAAAATCACCAAAAAAATATAAAAAAATATTATTTGTAACCCACATCCTAAAAATTAGTGAACTATGCCTACGTGCACATCTATTATTGGCTTATCAAATCGAGATACATATTTAGTAGACCACCAACTCATTTTGTAATATTTTCAAATTTATTCATGACCATATTGCTTTCTAAAACCACAACCAATTTACATAAATTGAGGCATGTGCACATTACATTAAAGTCATTTAAACCACTTTTGATCTCAGAGCCTCTACCATACTTCATTTTACTCTTGCCAACTATACTACCATCTAGACTATAAAACCATTAACTTACCATTCAACCCATATTAAGATGAGCCTTGATATTGAGCAAAGCATGCGTTAATCTAAATTAACCTTTCATATCAAATAAATCACTTATGACATAAAACCTTCATGCCTTGAAATAACATA
Source organism: Torreya grandis (assembly GCA_037957365.1). Classification (NCBI taxonomy): domain Eukaryota; kingdom Viridiplantae; phylum Streptophyta; class Pinopsida; order Cupressales; family Taxaceae; genus Torreya; species Torreya grandis. Next base: position 987,594 of record JARHVA010002539.1, on the reverse strand, counting down.
GTTTTAATTCAAAACAAATTTCAAAATCAAAAAGTACCCCATGACTATTTAGAGTCTTCATAATAGGTTCACAACCCTCGATGAGTATTAAAAATAGGAAAGTGTATATATTTAAAAACTTAAGGGCACTTTAGGATAAATAATAATCTTATGAAATAACTTATTTAAATATTAAATAGAACTATTTATGTCACCATTTACATAATATCAACCTTATATATGTGCAATGAACTCTCAATGTGACTAATCTAACAATCATAATGGTAAATCCAAATTCAAGTTTCAAATTTAGATAACTAAATATTATCATGAAAAAATATATAATGTATTAAATTTTGATAAAACCATAGGAAGCACCATTTTTTTTAAACTAAAACTCTGGAGTATTCACTACAATTTGATTAAATTTATCAATTTAAATCACATAACTAAACATAAATATTCAAAAATTATAAATACATATGCAAATTTTATTCATTCATTCATTTATTTTTTTTGAAATCACTTTAATATAGATATGAATTCATAAACAATTCATCATTAGATTATTTAATTGAAAACATGCATATTCAATATACTATTAATTGACTTAGGTCCCCAACCATAGTTTTAGATTTTATGACTAGGTCATCACTATGAAAGATAAGATTATTAATTTTAGAAAATTGAAGGGGTATGAAAAATAGGCATATCATTAGCAACCTTGCTAGTCAGTTTGGAATAACAAAATTGAGTATCAATCAAATTTCTCATTATAAGAAACATAATCTTGAGAGTGTGATCGAGGTAAAATAATTTCTCAAGAAGCTATATGAAAACTTATTTATAATGAAATTCAATAAAGGATGATATATTTGGCTAGCATTGCATGAAAAAAGGGAATGATATAATAGGGAATTTCGATATAGATGCATAAGCAAATATAAATGCTTCAAATACAATATATAAAAATAAAGTATAAATTCAACAATCAGTTAGAACTCAACATATATTATTCATGTATAAATAAAACTAAATTTATAAGGAATAATATCTCAAAATAATTTATGCTTACAACTAAGTTGTAGCATATTTACATTCTTCCTTCATAACATGAAAATTTTTATCTATTTAGAACACTTGTTGATATTTTTAAAAGTAAAAGTCAAACAACATTAAGAATTTAAAAAATAAAAATAAACATTAAAAGATAAAAAAGAAAATAATCATATAACTAAAGAAAACAAAATAAAATAAATAAATTTGAAAGAAAGATAATCATGAAATAATTTAAAATGATGGTCCTTCGCTGAGGAACATAACCAATTCTCATCAAGGCATTTCAAATTAAAATAATTATATCCAAGTACATTAGAAACATGATAAGGACCAAGCCATAATTAATCAAATTTATAATCCTTACCAAGATATTCATGACCTTTATCCTAGTATAAAACTAAATCATCAACTTTAAACTTTTATTAGAAACTTTCTTATAAAAAAAAGTTTCAATTTTTATTTAGCCCTTTCTAATTTTTGTAATTTTGTTGATTTTAATTCACCAGGATCTATTAGATCATGTAATATTTGTATAATTAAATTATTATCTTCAACAACAAACTTTAAATTAGTTATAGCTAAAGAAATCTTAAGTTCTTTGGTAAGATTGCCTCAAATCCATATGTTAACATGAACGGTAAATAACTTGTCGATACATTAACAATAGTTATATCATCCCATAAAGATTAAAAAAAATTAAGATGTCAATTTTATTTATTTTCACAAATGAATTTATTCATGATTGAAATTAGATTTTAATTTGTTGAATTAGTTTGACCATTACCTTGAGGATAATATTTAGATGAATGATTAGATATAATAGAGTATTTACCTAAAAATTCTAGAAATTCATTTGAAATAAATTTAGGTCCATTATCAAAAATAATTTCATAAGGAACTGTAAATCTAGAGAAAATATTATTTTCTAAAAAATAGATTACTTAACTTGTTACAAAATTTTTAAGAGCTTTGGCATCAAGCCATTTAGTTAAATAATCCATTGTTTTTAATATATACCTATGACCATTTGATCAAGGGGAATTTATATCTAAAATAAATTCAATGCCTCATTTTGTGAATAATTCTTCGCATATAATAGGATTCAAAGGCATTGCATACAACTTATCTCTACCAATAAATAATTGGCATGGCACACAAGAAAGGACTAACTTATAAGCATCTTGAAATAATTTAGATCAATAATAACTTACTCATAATATCTTATAATCAATGATTTTTATAGCATAATGTCCACCATAATTTCCTTCATGACAATCTCTAATAACTTTTTGAGTTTGATCATGTCTAAGGAATGTTAATAAAACTCCATAGCTATTCTGATAAATTAGAAAAATTCTAATAAACATAAATTGAAAGCTTATAAACGTAAATAACTTCTTTGATTCTTATCATAATTATCAAGATAGGATTGATTTTCAAGATAAAAAACTAAGTCATGATACTCATCATCTTTAGCCAACATAGAATCCTATTCATTCATTTCAAGATAAAATTTGAAATTATTTGAAAAATAAGATATTTTCATGGTATTTAAATGAGGATTTGCATTCAAATTATAATCTGTTGACAAGACCAAGACATTAATACTTGAAGAAGCATTTCTAGCTAAAGATTTTCCCAAGTCATAACCTTTAATTATTTTTGAAGTTTTGAATTCAAAATCAAATTCTTGAATTCATAATATCTATTTTTCAAGCCTTCCTTGAATGGTTGGTTGTTTCAAAATATAAGATAAAATAGGTACATTAAATTACACTAGAACTTTTCTTTCCATCAATACATAATAAAATTTAATTAAAGAGAAAACTAATGAGAAAACAAATTTATCAATAAGAGGGTGCCTAGTTTCAACATCTTTTAAAACTTGACTCATATAAGCAATTAGCCATCCATCATTATTTTTATATTCTTGTGTAATAAAAATTCTAATTGCTTTTTAGTATAATTTACCTAAATAATTAATTATTTCTTTAAATCTCATTTAGCAAGTACTGGAACACTTATAATTTCATATTTAACATTATTAAATTCTAAATTAACACCTTCATTCCAATTATAAATTTTATCTTTTTTAAGTAATAAATGCAAATAATTACACTTATCATCAAAATCTGATATGAATTTCCTCTCAAAGTTAATTTTACCAAAGAAAGATAATAAACTAGATTGATCTTTAGGAGGAGGTAATTCCTTAATAGATTTAATACATTTAAGATCTATGGAAATTACATCTTTAGAAATGATATGCCATAATAATTTACCTTTGGTAATGCCAAAAATTTATTTATTTAATTCAAATAAATAATGTACCTTTTACTTCTTGTGAAAAATTCACAAAGATGATCTAAATGATTTTTTCATCTTTTTAGATGATTGGTGAGATCATCAAGATAGACCTAAATAAAAACTCAAATCAATTTATCAAAATACACATGCATATATATTTGTAAATAATCTCTTGCATTCATTAATCCAAATGGAATTCTATTATAAGCAAAATTTCGTCTATGAGTAGTAAAAATAATTTTATGTCTATGTTTAAGATTTACAAAAATTTAATTATAACCAAAAAATCTATCTTATAATGAAATTATTTATGATATTACACCTTGTTTCAAAATAATATTTATACTTGGTAGAGGAAAATTATATTTAACACTAGCTTGATTCAAGTCTCTAAAATCAACACACAATCTAATATCACTATTTTTTTTCTAACTGGCACTAAATTAGCTACCCATTTAAAATATTTTATAGAAAAAATGACACCAACATCAATCATTTTATCTAGATATATATTAATGGTGTCTTATAACAAAGGGATAATTCTTAATATTTTCTATCTTACAAGTTTAATACTATATTTTATAGGTATATAATGTTTAATAATATTAATATTATAACATTTAAGATCTTTGTATGACCAAGCAAAAACATTAATAATTTTTTTGAATAATTTAATAAATTTTAAATTCTCAATTGAAGTAATTTGAATTCATAAATAAACTTATTTAATATCTTCTTATGTACCTAGGTTGATAATAATGGTTTCACCAATAATTTGTCTAGAAGGTTCTTCCATTCTAGAAATTTTGGGTTGATCATTAGGTGTAAACATAGATTTCAAAATTACTAAACTAATAGGCAATTTGTTAGTACTTAATTTTAAAAATATCCACAAATTACTACATAATCATCATGATTTAAGTAATTAAATTTAATAAATTAATCTATGTGTTCATCATAACTGAAAATATACCATCACTCAAATCTAAAATTTTAGGTCAAAAAATTTTAAGAGAGAAGTTTGTAATTGATTCACTTTCACTTCAAGTTGGATCAAATGAAAAAACATCAAGTTCATAATCTTTATTGTTATATTATCTAAGTATGTGAGTGATATTTAAATATTTTAAATATTTAATTAACATCCAAACTTTTTGAATATAATGATGTAGGTGAGTTTGATTAGTTTTATAAATTTTCTGAACTTGCTTAATAACTAATATAGAATCCCCAAAGATTTATAAATGTTTAATATTACGTTAAGTAGCCTTTTATAAACCTAAAATAATTCTTCAAATTCTACTATATTATTAGTGTTTTTAAATGATATTTTTTAATCATAATGGAATATGTTACCAACAAGAGAGACTACACAAATTCCAATACCATTTCCTTGTTGAGAATAGGCTCCATCAAAATATAGTGATCATAAATAGTTATAATTTTAATAGCTCAAAATTTCTAATTCCTATCTCAACATAAACAATATTGTAATAAGTGGATGATTATATATATATATACTAGACCAATTTTCTCTGTTTATGAAAACAATCTTATTACGTAAAGGAACCTATGTAATATCTTTTTAAAAAAAAGTGACAGTTACTTTTAACCAATCTCTTTATAATAATATAACATAATTACTAGGAATGTTTAAAATTTGAATATTAGTCATACATCTAATTATTTTATCTTGAGAAATTTTAATGACTATGTCTCAAAACTTATCACAGCTTTTAGTTTATCTAGAATCAAATCTAGTATGTTTTCTATTATCAATTTCATTAAAAATATGTAAATAGTTTATAATAAATTTGGGCATTATATTCTTTGAAGTAACCATGTCTAAGATAAAATTATTTACTGCCTTATTAGTAATTTTGATTGAAACATAAAAATAAGGTATATAATTTTTAGGAGGATTATAACTCTGAGCGAAAATAAATGATTGTTCATTACTATCTTCTTCTTGTAAACCTACATCATTTTTAAGATTCTTAATAGATTCATTAATTTTATCAAGTTATCATAGAAGGATAGCTTCTTGTAACAATGAGAATATAACATTAATTTTAGATAAATAATCAATTATATTATAAGTTTTATCATTAGTTTGTCAATAATTATTAGGTGTATACTATTGATATTGATTGTTATTATAACTAGTAGATTAAAAAATGTTTTGAGAAGAATTATCACTTGAATTACTCAAAGAATTATTATGAGCTATTTTACTTTTATATTTAGAAGAAGAATCATATTTTTTTGCATTTTTATTTTGAGAAGAGTTATAATCTTTGTTTATAGTATTAAAAACATAAACACCTTGATTTTATGATGGATCATTAAGAGCACACATGTTTATATTGTCTACTAGATCAATAAATATACTATATTTTCCTTGAATGAAAATTTTTAATTAATGAAAAATAATACACGAATATGGATCATGATCCAATTCACACACATTTTAGTAAGGATCAACTTATTTATTTTTACTCTCAATAAGGTTTCTATTATATGAATAAATTTTTTTATTATTCGACTGTCTTTTAATAATGAACTGTTCATTTTCTAGACTTTGAATAACTTTTAATTTTTTTTCATACTCATCCTTAAACCCAATGCAAAAAGTTATAGTTTCATCGTATTCTATAATGTCTTTATTTTCTAAGGCTATTTTTTATTTTAAAGGTAAAGCACTACAAAAGTAAAGTCTAGATAATTTTTAGAAGGTCTAATATCATGAGGATTATTTTGATGCAACTTAGTACATATATTAATAAATGGTATAAGGTCTCATCCGATTCAAAATAAAAATTTACAAGATCATTGATTAGCTATAAATCTTCTTTAGATTTTCCAAAAGCTAATTCAAACCAATCTTCAATATCTTTCCAAGTGTTGATAGCTTTAGTAGGTAAAATAACAAAATCTTGATAATATTTTACTTCAAATATTTGATAAAAAATAATTAAACAAATATATTCACTTGTTATACCAAGAGTAGCATAAACTAAATTATAAGCATTTAAATGATCTTCCCAAGATTCCGTAGAAGCTCTAAAAATATTTGGTATATTTAATACTCTTATGGAAAGTAACTTACCTAGATTATTTATAATGTTAAGTGGATTTGTAAGATTCCATGAATTTAAATCCATTTACCATTATACTTTATCTTTATAACTAGATTCATCTTCAGTGATATCATCATGATCTCTATTGTTTTGCATACATCAAATCATGTCATGTATTCTCTCTTCTACTTGATCTCCCATTGAAAGTTTCAATAATTTATTATAACTAAATAGATTGATTTATTGAATGTAATTAACTTTATTTATTTTTATATTTATATTAATAGGTTCATAGGGCATAATTAAATCATCAAACATATGATAATCAGAAAGAAAATAAATTCTAGGTCTAAGATTAGTAGTTAAAATTCTAGCTCTATCTTCTCAAATTTATTTATTTATATTTAAAACATTTTTCTGAGTCTCATGAGTAAGAATATAATACCAATCTAACTTAAATTTTACAATTTATTCTTCTTCATTAATGACTTGTATGAAATATTGAAGACTATGAGGATGATCATATTGTGCATAACATGTTAAATTAAAAGCAACATCAAATTTATCGTTAGCAATATCAATTCTAGGTTGGATAATAGGAGGATAACCACCATGTACAATGAGAAAGAATAAAATACATCTATAAACAAATAATATTTCTAAAAGCTATCCCTAATGGAATCACCAAATTTGTTGATGATGAAAATTATCCCGTCAACTAATCAACCCTTCTATTTATCGTGAAGGTTAAATTGGATTCATACTAGTCTAATATTAAGGTTATAAAAGTTTAATTATGATCTTAAAGATGTGAGAATTTTTTAAATGTTATAAAAAATAATAAATAGGCTAGTAAATATAACATATTTAATTATAATTTCAAGAATCTGCTTTTCAAATAATGAATCAGTTTAGATATGAAAATGTAATCTATCCTATACAACATAGAAAACCTATAAATAAGAAAATTTATTGAATGAAATAAATTTGATTAAATAATATAATATATTTCAAAGTAATATCTTTCTTTTGTTTTTTTAACTTCCAAATAAACACCAATACAATAAACAAGAAGTAGAAAGGTAAAATAAGTTAAGATAAATCAATTCATAAACATAACCAAATAAATGAAGAAAGAAAACAAATAAAACACTAAGAAACTAAATAGAGGTTAAAAAATTAATTAATAAAGCATAAAAACAAACTAATCTAGATTTAACTAAATCTAATGTTAAACTAACTAAAGAAAGAAAACTAACTAAAGAGACCTAACTTAATAAAGAAAATCAGAAATAAATAGTAAATTAAAGACAAATTATATTAAAAACTAAATAAAGTAGAAATATAAATTAAATATTAAATTAAAATTAGATTGAACTAAATTAAAAGTCAAAGTCAAAATAAAGTACAATATAGACAAAACATGTGAGTCTCAACAAATAGTCATCTTAGAAAAATAGATCAATTTTATCTGAGAAACCAACATCTTCTTTACAAAATATCTTAAAAATATAACTTTTACAATCAATTAGATCAATAAAATGTCATAAACAATAAATTTTTCATCATTACTCAGGTTGAATACTAAGAATTTGCACATAGGACTACAAAAAAAAAATCATCAAAATATGTTAAACTTGATAGACTTCAGATAATATGTTATAAATGATAATATAATACTAGATATACCTGCATTGCCTAAGAAATATATTGAACCATTAGAGAACCATTTATATATTTCCAAAATTCATGTTATTTTATAGAAATTACATAGAAGAGAGAGATAAAATTTACTTTGCAATGTATAAGTATTTAATACATATGTTCCTCCTCTTCAAACGAATCCTTGGTCTTCTTTTATACTTCAAAATGGGTTGAAAAGGAAGTAGTAAGTAACCTTAGTTAGTTAATTGTTAACTTAAATAATTGACTTTTAAAATTCAAATAATGTTGATGGTTATTAGTTAAGGTTTATTTAAGACTAAAAAGTCTTAAGAGATTAATTAATTGAATATAAACCTGATATTTTCTAATGGGTGGGGACTCAATAATCAATTAATAATAAAATATAATAACATATTTTAATAAATAATATGATAACTTAAAGTTAAATGATATCCTTATTCATATTAATTCCATAATGCATATAATCAAAATCATTTATGAATATTATATATATCAAAATTAAAGTCTACTATACTTTCAAAATATCATAACCAAAGTATCAAATTTTTAAATATAGTTACATCTGGTTAACTTAAAATTTCAACATTGAAATAAAAAATTATCTTTTGATAAATAAAAGTCATCAGAATCTGATAGAACCTCAATCACTGATTTTTTCTGTTCATTCAAACACTCATTATATTCTATTTTGACTGTAGGAAACTATACTAACTTAGTTCCATAATAACTTTATAATTCATCCACCTCTAATTTAACCTACTTTATGAATCTAATTTTAATTTGAGTATCTAATTTATTCTATTTATTTAAATACTTATTTGAAGTGGTTGGATGTATGACAAGAAATAATTTATCTAAATTTAACTTCCTACACCCATTAATAGGCTTTTTATGAGGTGGTGTAGGTTTATCAAAATAAGAAGGCAAGGTAATATTGATAATATTTTTAGAATGGGCTATCTCATTTTATAATTGATTTGATTCATTAACATGGTTTACTCTTTTTGGGTTAGGTGATTGAAAGACTATTTCAAATAATCTGGACTTATATCCCTAAACTGGATGGGAGATAATTTTTTAAAATGAATAGTTTTGGGGTTCTGTGTAATTACACATGGAGAGTATGGTAATAATTTGGATCCATTACCCATTTATTATATTGAAGATAAACTAGAGTTACAAAATTTAGAACAGGATAGGTATATTCTTGATAATTGCTTTTTAGTTGGATTATAGATAAATCCAAATCATTTAAAATAGTCCCGATTAAATAGGTAGCTAGTTTGGATTACTATACAACTGATGGGAAGAATTTATATGAGACTATCATCTTGTTCTAAATATACAACCATAAAATCCTCTATTATCCCTATGATTTTCAAAATTAAAGGGTAGATTATTCAACACATTCCAAAATTTAGGGTTAATGACATAAAAATAAATAGATATTCTAGCTCGTCTATTACCATACCTAGGGCCAAATATTCTAACCTTAAAAACACCTCAATGAAATTACCTATTTTGTGCCTCTTGATTCATATTTCAAAAATTTGAATTAATTCCCTAACCTCTACTATCATTATCCCTACTTGAACCTGATTGGTCCCAGCCTAACATCCTAATTAAAATGTATATTCAAAATCTTATTATTATGTGACTAAACCAAAAATAATGAATATATATCATCAATGAGACCAAAAAAATATTTTTTTTAATATAAAAAACCCTCAATCTCTTACAAAATTCCATGTATCAACAAATAATCTTTGAAATAATTTTGTTGACTAAAACTAAATTATTTTAATTATGATATATATCATAATATTCTAACTTGAAACCTTAACAATAAAATTATATTCTCATAATTTTATTTTAAAAATATTATACCATATTTATTTTCATTATTATATCACTATGTGAATGTAATCTCAAAATATGTATCATTATCAAACTATAAACCTCACAGATCTCTCAAACTAAACCAATTCAAAATCACAGAAATAAATAACTCTACAAAAATTCTATTCATGATATTATAAACTACATGTATTTCCCATAAAATATCAACAAATTTAAATCTCTAAAATAACAAATTATCAATAAAATATCTATAAACTATTATAAGTTATTTGATAGGGTCAAACCTTTCTCAAAAGATCATATCAAAACTCAGAAAACAACTTATCATAGTTTCCCACTTTCATTATTTTTCACATTTCCTTCATGTCCTTGACTTTGAAACATGCTCATAAAATAACCTTCTACATCTATAAATCATAAATATCACATGCAAATGATTCAAATTATCAAAACTTTTCACCAAAATCCTTCATAGTGTACCATAAAACTAGCTTCAAATTCACCTATATTTCCATAAAAATAAACATGTAGAGATTTTACTTCAAAACCCCATGTATGCATGAAACTATAGATTTAAAATAAAACTAAGATACCCAAAACATTTAAATTGTAATAAACCAAAAAAACTAGAACTAAAATATTGCATGCTCGCAATATATCCTCAAAAATATTTCATACATAGTTTAAACACATATCTTTTCATAAAATGACTATGCGAATCTCAAAATTCAAAAACCCATGTATGCATGTAATCATATCTTGCCACAAAAATTAAATCACTAGAATATTGAATGTATTAAACTAAAAACTAAAAACCCAAAACAAAAATCATATTTCACAAAAATCTTCACATTCATTTCTAGAATAACATGCTAAACTAACAATCATGGTATTTCCTAGTTTTAACCTCAAAAATCCAAGATGAATAGATTATATCAAAATAAATCCATTTTATCATTGATAATTCATGTATAGAAAGATATGATAAACCAAAAATAATAATGTTTTTCAAGAAAAATAAACCTCTATAACCTTTTGACTTTCCTTGTTCCAAAAACCATGTATGTAGAGATATTTAAGGCAAACAACCTATCTCCATGCAAACTTATCAAAACCATCTCATGAAAAGTAAAAACACTATATTTATTCCATGCACCAATAATAGTGAAAACTAAAATTGTTTCCTTAAAACTTATTCATTTTCTAATCATGGCATACCTATCTATACTTTCTCATAATTTCTTGTCTATAATTTCCTCAAGCAACTCCCAAACTCCAATCCAGTACAGTGTCACTTCTACAAGCGAGCTTCAAAAAATGACAAACAAAACAAAAGAATATATTATTTATAACCCAAATCCCATGAATTAATAGCTTATTCCTATCTACACATATGCTATTGGATTGTCAAATTAAGGTATGTATTTAGCATACCACCAACTCATTTGGAAATGCTTTCAACTTTAGTCATGACCATAATGCTTGCTAAAAATACAACCAATTTTCATAAATTGAGGTATGTACACATTTAATTAAAAGTCTTTTGAAACACCTTTGATCTTATTTAGGTCTCAAATCCTCTAACATACTTCATATTTAGTCTTACCACGTATACTGCCAGCTAGACTACTACACCATCAACATACCATTAGAACCACATTAAGATGAGCCTTGAGACTTAAAAAATCATGAGTTAATATAAATTGATATTTCCAATCAAGAAAATCATTTATGCCATAAAACCTTCATGCCTTGAAATAATATAGGTTTAATTCAAAATAACTTTTGAAATAAAAAAATCACCCCATGACTATTTAGAGTCTTTGAACTAGGTTCACAACCCTCGATGAGTATTAACAATAAGATAGTGTATAGATTTAAAAATTTAGGTCTGATTTAGTATAAATAATAATATTATGAAATAGCTTATCTGAATATTAAATATAACTATTTATGTCACCATTTACACAATATTAACCTTCTATATTCATAATGAATTATGAATCTGACTAATCTGAAAATCATAATGGTAAATCCATATTGAAGTTAAAATGTAGATAACTGAAGATTATCATGAAAAAATATATAATTCATTCAATTTTGATAAAACCATAGGAAACACCATTTTTTCTAAACTAAAAATCTATAGTATTCACTACAATTTGATCAAATTTATCAATTGAAAACACATGACTGAACATAAACATTCATAAATGATAAATACATATGAAAATTTTATTCATTCATCAATTTATGCTTTTCAAAACCACTAGAATATAGATATGAATTCATGAGCAAGTAAACATTAAATTATTTAATTGAAAACATGCATATTCAATATACTACTAATTAACTTAGCTCCCCAAGCATAGTTTTATATTTTATGACTAGGTCATCTCTATGGTAGATAGGAGTATTAATTTGAAAAAATTGAAGGGGTATGAAAAATAGGCATAACAGATTCTATCATCTTCTCAAAAAAAATCTAGTATTTATATTGATTTGTGCCATGATTTGCATGTCAGACCACTCTTACATTATTTCTATGAATCAAATATAGTTCCACAATTGATTCATGAATTTGACATCTAAATGAGAAAAATACGCCATAAAATTTACTTCAATCAATGCCAATGTAGATGAAAAAAAAATCTTAAGTTTTGGAAGCTATCCATGTGTCAACATGAAGATCATCTTAAGCCCTTTTTGATTCTACAAGTATATTCCTCCTTAGGACCTATTTCAAAACTTATTCAATTGTTATGACTTATATACTTGACTTAGGTTCATTTAGAGATGCATTCTCTTTTTCCATGGGATTCATGTCACTACTCATGACATCTCATTTGACCTAATTTATTATGATCTTGGCTTGATTTCTGCCATGTATCATTTCTATGGTTATGAGGCCTTTTCTAATTCTCTCAAGCCTTTTTTTATGTCCTTGGCTTCAATCTTCACCATGTATTAACTTATTATTTCCTCGAGATATGAATGTCCACATGGATCCTTCTCACTCTTCTATTACTAGGTTGAGGTTTCAAATACAATGTTGATTATTCTCTCTATGTTGAAGCAAGATTTTTTCATGTGTCATCATCCCATTCAACCACTAGCCTAGGGATCTAATGTTGTATTTGGGCTATATGAAAATCTTTGGGAGATCATAGAAGTGGTATTATTCTATGTGGTTCTATCCCACTCACCCACTATCATGAGGGGTTTAGCACTATATGGATGGTTGTGAGACTCTACATCACCAAGATTGTGACACATGTAAGTATATCACTGACCCTCTTTCCCACTAACTTTATGACATGGATATTACTATTAAACTTCATTAAATTTGAATAAGTGTTGAAAGACATTTAAAAAGTGGCAAGGACTATTGGGAGATCAACACACGGCACATAGCCACTTTTACAAAATAAGCTAAGTGCTAAAAGTATTTTTGAATGAGGTACAATCCATTAGGAGATGTGAAGGATTATTAAATGGCACCATTTGATTAGATTAGAGTCTTGATGCAACAAAGAAACTTAGAAGTCATCAATTCATCAATAAGGGACCATCAAATTTTATCTCATCACCTCATAAAACCATCATCAGGAGATAAAAACCCCTAAAATGGCTAAATTTGGAAGCACTTTATTTACCTATTAAAAAATTTTGAATAAAAATGGTTATCATGAGAATATTATTAATGATCCTAAATATTTAAATGGAAATCAAACACTGCTCTTCCATGGTGACAAAAAATGGTCAACCTTATTGAGACCTCTATGAGATGGTTTCCTGCTAAGCATGAATATAATAGTCTTTATGAAATCCATTGGGTATGGAGTCATTAAATCCTTTTAAAACCCTTGATTATAGGAACACAACCTTGATGAAACTTGCTAAGCCTAATACTTAATAACAAAACTAAGATTCACCTACACATGGATAAAAAAGTAAGAATAGAAAAAAAAATGTTCCAAAGAACATAGAAGAAATAAAAACAACAAAATCAAAGTGAAGTAACACCCAAATGGAAGAAAAGTGGATAAACTAGTATGTAAAAAGTTCAAATAACTTAAATAATAGTGATTTAAATGGATCACATTAATAGGGATTGGTAGCTTCTCCCCATCCATATTTTATATTTAAAAGGCAATGGATGATTTGGAATTAGTTATGATGTAAGGGCCACTCCATAAGGCATCAAACTTGGTGTGCCTCCTAGGTTTGTCTCTATCTTCATCTCACATCAACACTAAGTCTCCCTAAATGAATACTCTATAGGATAATCTTTTCAAAAATACCTCTTCACTTGAGATTGATGAAGATCCATTATACACATATCTTGATCATTTTTTTCTTTTAATTCCATCAGTTATGTAAATCTAATCTCCATGACACCCTCCTCCATAATTTCTAGATGATGTGTAAGTTTTAGAGCTAGAATTTCAAAATATATAGGAAAATTTACCTCTCTACCATAAATACGTGAGTAATGATAATTTCCAATAGCCTTATTAGGGGTGATTATATTAGTCGATAAGGTTGTCCTTAACTTGGTATGCCAGGTCCTCAGATTTCCCTCTATTGTCCTCTTAATGATTTTGATCAAATTCTTATTATTAGACTCTTCGAAGACATTAAATTAGGGATATTATTTGTATGAGGTGATCAAGTAAATGTTATGTCTAACTTCTTGGTTAGTTATATTTATTACAAAAACGGCCATTGCATTATCAGAGATGATTATAAAAGGCACCCTTGACCCAGTGACTATACTTTCATAGAAGTCCCATACATTGGCTTGATTTTCTTCCTTTAAATCCACTAATTCTATCCACCTTTTAAAATAATTAATGTTTTTTGAGACCCATTTATGACCTAAACTATAGTTTTGGTTAATCATCCCTATGAAATCCAAACCCCACTACATGAAGTTCTACTATAGCTAGATGGGATGGAGAGGGAGGGATTCTAACCTCTATTTACCAGTGAAGAATACACTCTTTTTGAAATTCTTAACCCATGCATACACATTTATAAAAATATTGGGCCAATAATAGCCTAACATCATTATCTTTATAACTATAGTCCTTGAGGCAAAGTGTCCACCAGATGATCCATCATGAAATTCCTCTATAATCTTATTAATCTAGTTCACTTCAACACATCTTAGCAAAATACCATTGACATAATTCCTAAATAGGAAACCATATATAATAACATAAGGATTTAATACAATATAAAAAACTTTATTTTTTACTTATTTAATCCTTGAGGGAATTCACTAATTTATAAGAAGTTGGCCATATCTTGGGTCCAACTAGTAGGAAACAAATGTGTAGCTAACTATTGGTTATATTGGAGTACTAATTAAACACTCCTATCACTCTACAATTCTAAAATTAGTTTTTCATAAAAACATATTATTCATACCATATTTTTGACCTTAACATCCACATCATACTCCATCACTTTTTTAATCCACCATACCCTTTTCTCATTCAAATCTTTGCTTAAGAGAAACTCTTTGACACTTTGATGGGAAACAAGTAAATGCACCTTTTTTTAGATAATAAATGTCTAAACTTATTAAAAATTATTATAATATTAAAAACATACTTATCTAAAAAGGAATACTTTACCTCATATCCTTTCAATCCCTAGATAAATAAATCTATCAGTTGCTCCATGTCTTCCTCATTCTTCTATAATAGCATAGTGTCCATATCCCCAAATGCATAGATAGTAAACTCCTTGGTTAAATATATATTTATGAGGGTAGGAGTTTTTTATATTTATTATTTAATTATTTCAAATATATCTTTCCCTTCCTTGGACTAGTGGAATATCTAGTTCTTCTTTAATGTAACATTTAGATGTTTTATAAGATTTGCAAAATCAGGAATAAACCTCCTAATGAAATTGATCCTTATTAATAAGTTTTTTAGCACCTTATTATGATTATGAAAGGAAAATTATATTATATAACTTACCATTTTAGGATCAATCAAAATACCTCTCTTGGAGACAACATGGATTAGAAACTTACTTGCATCGACTAAAAAATTACACTTCTTGGGGTTAAGTAAGACCTAAAATTATATACACCTTTCAAAGACCTATATGATACGAGATAGATGAACATTAAAATTCTTATAAAATATGGTAATATCATCAAGATAGATAAGTATGGCAATATTGATTAGTTATGGAAATAACATGTGCAAGGATCTTTGAAATGTTTCCTCTACATTGGATAAACTAAAGGGCATTTTTATGTATGCATAAGCTCCCTATTTGGTGCGAATGTTATCTTGAACTAATCTTCCTCATTCACCATAATTTTAATTTATATTTAATAACCATCTAAGAGAGAAACATGTTCTTCACCTACCACCATTTTCAATATTTTCTCCATGGAAGGAAATGGGTAGTGATCCTTCAATGAGGCTCAGGTTAGGTTCCTGAAGTCAACACATAACCTTATCTCTCCATTGTTATTTATAATATGGACTAAGTTTATGACCCAATATAAATTCATAATAAAAAATATGATCCTATCCTATATCAACTTGGTCAATTGTTTTCTCATGAGGGGATATATCTTAGGGATTATGAGCCTTAATTTTTGCCTAACTAGCTTAGCATCAAAATACAAATCTATAGTGTGTTGTGATAAAACAGGGTCAAACCCTTTGAGATCACTATAATAATATGAAAATATGTCCTCAAACTCATGGTAGAGTTTAAAAAATAAATGTTTTTCCTCTTAATTACATACCTTACAAAGGTGGGAAACCCTTTCATAGTGATCTTGCTTGATCTTCATGATCACTTTCTCTCCCCTAACCTAATAATCATTATTAAAAAATCTTTCAAGGGTGATAATTCCCTTTGGAAATTTTTCCATATTTAGCTAAATGGCCTGGTCATCATATTGTTCCTATAATGTATTTTAGTTTTTTATAGAAAACTTAGGTTTTTCTTATAATAAAATAACAATATATCAATTGTTATTAAAAACCTAGTAATTAGTGGTGTTATAAGGTATCAAAGGCCTTATGACCACATTGATATTTTTTTGTGCTTTATCCCTTTTGATATCATCTATAATGTAAAATTAAGCACCAATAATAGCCAATATATCAACTTGTTATTTTATTTACTTTGGGATGGACTGGATGTTGAATGCTTTAAGGTATTCTATGAGGTCCCATGAATCTATGTTTATAATATTTTAATAACTAATTTTTGGTTATGTTATACCCTCTTACCTAGTTCACCACCATCTCAATATCTCAAAATACTTGTATATGTTTAATTACTTTCTTCTTGTCCCATTAAAAACTATGGATGAGAGCTTATACTCAGCTAAATTATTGGTGTAGTTGAACTTAAATATTAGATCATAAAAATAATTCTCCTTCAAGGGAGACATCAACAAGACACCCCTTCCTACTCAATGTATACTTCTATACTTGTCAAGTGTATCTTCCATACTCCATCATCATGTTCCTTAGTCTTCACAAGATTCAAAATGAAAGAATATTATTCATACAAGTAATAACTACCTAGACTAACCTATTCAATAAGTTTATAAGTATAAAACTCATGATGTATATCCCCTATTCATCAAGTAATAAATTAGGTATGCCTTTAAGGGGTGTACTTGGATCTTTCTTAGCAAGATGGTCTTCTTGGTTGAATATGGTACAATTAACAATTATGTCATTTGGCAGATATGGTTCAATATCATTCTTACCAATTAGCTCAGACCTAATGATGACTTTAGTGCCATACCTAGTTCTAAAGATTATATAAGACCAATAATATGATAGGTATCATCTAAACATGACAATAAATTCCCTAGAAAGGTGCACATAAAAGTATGAAAGGAGATTAATTATGAAAATAATTTAGGGAATGGAAAAGTTGGGGAAAACATGTAAAGTGAGGTCCAAACCCTTTATGATTCCAATAGTCTTAATGGTCATTCCATCTAGATAAAACATTTTTTTAGAAAGTGGCTCATATTCTAAACCCAATTTTTTTGTTATCTATTTTGGCATCACCAAAGGACTAGACCATAAATATATCATGCAATTATGGGATAAATGACTATCATTGATCAAATAAACATAGACTAGTGTAGGTTTTACACCTCTATTTGACTGACCTTCCTTTGGTTGAGGAGTATTTGTGAGTACTAATTTTGTTTGTTCATGTGATGAACCGTCTAAAAGATTAAGGTTAGACAAATTTTATTTCGCTAGGTCCTTTTATCCTAGGATGTACAAGGATTCCCACATTGGTATATTTACATTTTTTTTCTCATATGCTCAATAATATCAAACCATAAAGTATCAACCTTTTGATGTGATTTATTAGTAGTAGTACCTTATTGCACTTATGCTAATTAAGAATGGATTTTTGATTTTTATTGATTTATTGAAGTCTAATTCTTCTATATTTATTATACCTTTGGTACTAAATTAGTGTTAGTCTAATGTTTTTCCTCACTAGGTTTTGCCTACATTGTTATATGGCCATTCTATGTTATTTAAGATTCCTTAGGTTAGTTATAAAGGGTCCATAGGCTAATTGTATTTATTTTTAATTAGTTAGGAAGAATAGGGGCTTCCTTATGTTTCTTTAATTTTCCCTATATGTATCCCACTTTTTCTTTTTGGAAGGTTAATTGACTCACTCATTATTACAATCAATTGAATGCATTATTTTTCCTTCTCTTGGAATTTTGGATCTCTCTCTACAAGAATCAACATTATTGCTTGAATATTATTCATAGATCTTGGCACACTCTTTCATGGTATGAGAGCCTTCTTGATAGCCTCATGCATTAAACTCCTTGATAAGATCAACCATGTATTCGCCTTGATGTGATTTTTTATTCTATATCGACTACCATTTTTACCTTGGAGGTTTTATCTTAATCTACCTCAAAACTCATGTCAGAAGGCCTTTGATGAAAAATACGTTTGCATATATTTTCTATATTTTTTTAGATCTAAAATGGTTGCACTAAGATTTTTGAGAAAGTTTGTAGATTTTCTTGAAAATAAATTTCTTCTATCTAGTCGAACATCCATATAGATGAAGTAATCAAGCTTGCAAACCCTAGTTTACTCTTCATATACCAATTTAGGTTCTTATAAGGTAATTAATTGATTCTAGACCAAATTAAGTTTTTAAAGTATAAAAATTTACTTGAAAAAAAAATTGGGTTTTTTGCATTACTTTACTTCCAATTCATGAAGTTAAGTAAAGCATTATAAGAAACCCAAATTACACTGCTTGGAAGTAATCAGGCTTCTCCAATGCCACAACTAGAAGTAATTGAAATTCTCAACCCCAAAAACTTAACTATAAACCAAATTATATTTTTGGCATTACTTTACTTCTAATTCATGAAATTTAGTAAAGCGGTCCAAGAAACATGAAATACACTGTAGGAAGTAATCAGGCTTCTCCAAAGCAACTACTAAGAAGTAATAAGGATTCTCCAAGGTAATTACTTATAAGTAATCAAGCTTCAATAATTATACTTCACAACCCCAAAATACACTACCAAGAAGTAATTAAGCTTTTTAGGGTCGACTAATCATTTACTTTTTTTTAAGTATTAGTTATTTGAAACCTTGAAGTAAAGTTGTTTGACGAACCTAAAATACATTTCCAAGAAGTAATCAAGTTTTCAAAAGACAATTATTTATTACTTTTTTTAAGTAAATTAGTTTCAATAACCTGAAGTAATGAAGTTGTAAGAACCCAAAGTAATGTAGTTGCAAGAACCCAAAATGCACTAAGAAGACCTATTCAAGTTTTTTAGGGTCAATTACTTCTTAATTTTTAAGTAAATTAGTTGTAAGAACCTAAATTAAAGTATTGTTGTAACGTTGAGTGACATTAAGGAGGGCATCAAATTTTAGGTGAAAGGTGATGAAGAAATAGAGTAAAGTTTTTTCCATTTTTGGATTTTTCGATGAAAAAACACAAGTTCAAAAAAATTCTATTTTTGGAAAGGGGTTAAGAATATGTGGGAGTAAGAACTAGTAAGTGCTATAACTTTCAATTTGTATCTCTTTTTTGGGTTCCATTTTTTTTAAAGTGCATATTTTCTCGAGCTCTATGTATTGGTGACATTGTTTTAGGAATTTTATAACATCCATTTTTCACATGGTGTAATAGCTTAAAACTCTCTTCAAATATTTGTACCTTTCCTCTTGGGTGAATTATAATTTGTGCTTTATGTCCCTCTTATACTTTCTCATATTGATTTCTCATAGATGCATTCTCAATTATGCCTGATGTCCAAGACTGAGTGTGTGTGCATTGTGTCTTTAGGGGAGTATTCTTTATTGTTTAAAAGGTACTTGTATTATGTGATTTCTATTTTTTTGATTTAATTTAAATTATAAAATTTTATTAATTATAATCTACACTAATGTATTTAAACATCTAACCACTCACACCATTTAACTATGTCAAATGGAAGTCTAAAATACAACTCACTTTGAGAGGTAAAGGACTTTATAAAATTACTATGGGTGAGAAAATTGAGCCATCTACATGTTCATAAAAGGTTAAGTGGTAGAATATATGTGATGAGGCCTATGGGTTTATATACCTATTAATGTCTCTCAACCTCCTATTTCATGTTGAATCTATAAAAACTTAGAACAAAGTCTGGATAATCTTAGATAAACTTTTTGGAGTATAGGACATCATGAGGGGTCATAAGTTGGAGAATGAGCTCATCACATTAAGCTCAGGTGACTATGACACCCTAAAAGACTTATTTACAAATTTAAAATCACTAAGACTACTATTAAAATAATGTGGTATTGATAAAATAGATGACCAGTTGATTCTATCTGTGTTTGCTAAATTGGGTCATGAATATTCAATGTTTGTCTCTACATTTTATGCTACCAAATGTGCACTTGGATCCACTTGGAAAATACCATCATTTGATGAGTTTTTTATTGATATGACTCAGGAGGAAAATGATTAGGTTCAAATGGGTGTAATGAAGTCTTCAAATTGACATGCCTTGATTGTTAATTAGGACAAGAAGAGCCTTCAAGCAGTGGAAAAGTGGAGAAGAATTAGTCTAAACCATATCATGAGTATAAGAAGATTTAAAAATTAGATGCCAAGATAAATTCATCATAAAATGAGTCCTCCTCAAGTGGGAAACCTAATAAAGAAAACTCAAATGCAACTTTTTCTAGAAACTTGGACATAATGAAGCAGAGTGCATGAAAAAAAAAATTGACACCTTGACTAAGATGCTTGAGAAGAACAACGCCATTGTTCCTAAATATTCATCTCAAAACATGTCCATAAAATATTCTACACAGTAAAAGGATAACAAAAAGGGTAAAAATAAGGGTAAGGTACTTATTATATAGCTTCTTAACCTTTGACTTGGGTTATTGACTTAGCTGCTTCCTATCGCATGGTCTCCTTAGAGGATCTATTTTGAGAAATAAAGCCATGTTATGTGCCTTCAATTCTAATGGGTGATGACACTTTGATAGAAGTTAGTGGTAAAGGATCAATAGACGTAAGTGATAGGACCTTCAATGATGTTCTATGTGTTCCTTCATTATCCACCAATATTTTGTCAGTATATCAAATCACTCACATAGGTTTAGGGAAGTGAGTTGAGTTCACACCTAATTCAGTGATCATCAAGGAGTTACATAGTGACACTATAGTGGCTTATGGGAAGGCCAATCATCAGTCTAGACTATATACCTTCTCACATTTTACCCTAGATTAGCCATCAGATGCACTTCTTACTCATGCATATGGAGTAAGCAAACTATGACATGAACGGTTTGCCCATTTAAACCACCGTTACCTAGAGAAAATTAGTCATTAAGACATGGTTTCAATATTACCTAAATTTAAATTCTTAGATGGCCTATGTAATGGCTGCATTTTTGGTAAGCATCTAGAAGAGAAATATGACAAGGGTAAAGAAAGGAGAGGTGAACAAAAG
Organism: Torreya grandis; assembly: GCA_037957365.1. Taxonomy (NCBI): domain Eukaryota; kingdom Viridiplantae; phylum Streptophyta; class Pinopsida; order Cupressales; family Taxaceae; genus Torreya; species Torreya grandis. Next base: position 965,592 of record JARHVA010002539.1, on the reverse strand, counting down.
TTGTAGATAGTCCATAATGACTTAGTAGGTCTATTTCCAAAACCTTCATTCAACATGACAAGATACATGCTCATATTCATTGATTATTTTTTGAGGTACACCTGGGTGTTTTTTTCTCAAAAAGAAGTTTTAGGTTTTTTATCACTTCAAGGAGTTTAAGGCACTTGTGGAGAAGTAGCTAGAATATTCCATTAAAATCTTAAGGATTGACAATGGAAAGGAGTATGACAACAAAAGGCTTGAGTAGCTTTACACATCCGATGGGATTTAGATGTAGCACATAGTTTCATATAGTCATCAATATAATGGTGTGGTTGAATTCAATAATCATACCTTGAAGGAAATGGCAAACTACATGATTTAATAAAAGTTTCTTATTCCTTAGTATTGGGTCAGAGTAATCAACTATGTGCCACATTTAGAACTAAGTTCCACATAAATACTTGAAGGAAATCACTCCTTTTGAAGCTTGGGATGGTCACAAGCCTGTAGTAGATCACTTTCAAGTGTTTAGATCACCATCAATGGCCTATGTTGCCAAGAATAAATGCAAGGAAATGGACCCTTTGATCTAGTCTTACATCTTTATAGGATATGTAGAGGGTGTTAAGGGATATAGGCTTATCCTTCTTAAAACTCATGAGTTGTTCTTTAAAAGGAGTTTCAATTTCTATGAGGGCCCACTTGAACATAATATTATCACTCTATATTGTTAAAAAGTCTCTTTGGACATTAATTCCATTTTAAACAGTGACATAGATCCACCTCAAGATCCTCCTAATGATGAGGATAACTCTTCTAATTCAAGTTCAAGTGATGAGAGTAGTGATAGGGATTCTCCTCCTCCATATCACACTCACACTTTAGATGATGAGGACTCACCTCTTGATTCTTCAATCTCATATAATTCTGGTCCTATTGGGCTAGATAAACACTTCAAAGTGTTGTAATATGGGTTGGAAATCCATCGAATACAAGTTATAAATGATCATAGTTTAAGGGGACATCACATACCTACTTGGACATTGCCTTAGATCCACAAACTTTTCATGAGGCATTAGGTATTCCAAAATGGGATTCTTTTATGTAGGAAGAGTATAGTTCCCCAATCAGGAACAAAACATGGGACTTGGTCCCTCTTTTGAAAGGAGGAAAATTGGTCTATTACAAATGGGTTTATTAGACCAAGTATGGTGTAGATGGGTTAGTCAATAAGTACAAAGCTCATCTAGTTGTAAAGGGGTTTTCTCAAGTGCCTAGCATAGACTACACTAAGACTTTTACTCTTTTAGCCATGATGACATCTATAAGACTCACTCTAGCCATCACAATTTCACATCGATGGGATGTTAACCAAATGGAAATAAAGAGTGATTTTTTACATGGTGACTTCAAAGAAGAGATATATATGGAACAACCATAAGGATTTATGGAAGATACCTCTTTAGTTTTTAGACTTAAGAAATCTATCTACAGACTCAAGTAGGCCCTTAGGGCATTGTATGCCAAGATGGACTCCTTTCTTCTCACAGTCAAGTTCACCAGATGCCACTCAAATTTAAATATCTACATCTTGTGGTAAGATGATTCTCTATTGATCTTAGTTTTTTTGTGGATGACTTATTGATTATAAAGAGCTCACGATCATGCATATCAGTAGTGAAAACTACACTTTTAGATAGATTTTCAATGGTAGACATGGGATTGTTGCAATAATTTCTTGAGATTGAAATCATTCAGTTAGATTTTAGGATAACTTTATCATAATCAAAGTATTCTCTTGATTTGCTTACGAGGTTTAACATGGTTGATTATAAGATAGCTCCTACTCCCTTTCTGTTTGGTGTGAAGCTTGATGCTAATTGTCCTACACCACTCATTGATCCAACTCTATATTGAAAACTCTTAGGTAGTCTTATCTATCTCACACACACTAGACCTAACATATCCTATGCAGTTTGTTTGGTCTCCCAATTTATGTAGGACCCACATGAGTTACACTAAAAAGTAGAAAAATGGATTCTTCACTACATTTAGGGTTTGCAAAACTATGGTATACACTATACATTAGAAATAGAGGTTGACATGATTAGATACACATATTTATATTGGGATAGAGATATTCAAAGTCAAAATTCTACTTCAAGCTATAGTTTCTCACTTGGTTTGGGTCCAATAAGTTGGTCAAACAAGAATCAACATGTAATTGCTTTATCATCTATATAAGAATAATATAGAGGGGTTGTTAATGCCATAACTAAAGCAATCTATATTTAGGGGATTCTCACTAAGTTTGGTGTCTAGTTTTATAAGCCAACAATCATCTATTATGACAACCAAAACACTATCTAGATTTTTAAGAATCTAGTTCTTCATCAAAGGACCAAGAACATAAAAATTCACATGAACTGAATTAGGGAGATTATCAATGAGTAAGTCATTGATCTTTGATACTATCCAACAACAAATCATATTGTAGATATTTTGATCAAGACCTTCACAAAGAGTAAATTTGTTCATCTATGAGCTCTCATTAGGGTTAAGGTTGTGCTACCTTATTCTTCCTCCTCTAGAGGTTCATCACTATGTACTTGTGTACCTCATTAGACTTTCAATGTTAGGACCTAATTATCATGTCACCTAAGCAATGCTTAAGGGGGGGTGTTAGTATAGTCTTGTTTTCTCACTAGGTTTTGCTTACATGGTTGTATGGCCATTATATGTTATTTAATCTTCCTTAGGTTAGTTATAAAGGTTCTATAGGCTAATTACATTTATTTTTAATTAGTTAATTATGAAAATAAGGGGATTATTCATTTTCCCATAATTTCCCTATATGTACCCCGCTTTTCCTTTTTGGAAGGTTAATCGACTCACCCATTATTGCAATCAATCAAATGCATTATTTTTCCTTCTCTTAGAATTTTGGAGCTCTCTCTATAGGAATTAGACTTTTTTCTTGAATTATATTCAAATATCTTGGCACTCTCTTCCAATTAGGATCATCAACCTCTTACAACACTATAGAATATGATGTAGAATACTTACTAGCAATTGGTTCAAAATCTACAACCCTTTTATTAGACCTAGTATTGGCTACCACTCATGAAGTAGAATTTTAGTTATAAACTTATAATTGATTCACTCCATAATACTCATCCCCTTGCTAATTTAAAAGTGTAGAATCAATTTTTATTGGATCTTAATGAGGATGTTTTTATCGTGATACATCAACTTTTGTCTCTTGTTATGGTCCTAGGCTTTTCACCATCAATTCTTGGTTGAAGATACCATTAGGATAAGTGATTTGGTTACGGGGAAGTTTACAAGGAAAGAACCACTCATATTCCTCTACTAAGTTATTATGGATAATGAATAAGGCTTTATATGTGCTATAAGTATTGAGTTTGAAAGCTTGATAGGTCTTTATAGGACTAATTTGGCCTTGACCTTGAAGATTTGCCTAATATGATAACCTATTTGGTTGATAACTTCCTTGATATGAAGGCCTATTATTTTGATAAAGCTAATGAAGAGATTGATAGGGTATATAATTTTCAGTGTGTTTCCATTCAAGATTAATCAACTTATTTATAAAAGTTTGAACAAGGCTCTTAACCTCTTGTATATTATTTTATGGGCTAGGTTAAATTTATCTTGGATTGGTGGTTGGCTAGTTAGCACTAGAATATACACTAATGTGGGGGATGTATTTCTAAAAAAATGGGCATTAGAGGCCTTGTTACAATTTTAATATCTTGTATAATACTATTCTCAACCCTAGTGGATACATCATAAGCATTTGGTAATGTTTTCCCACCCACTAAATGATCACCACAGAGATATCACTATTTAATGATCTAAGATAATAGATAAAAGCATACTTGGGTGTATGCCTTGCCAATAATGGAATCCTATCCCATATTATATAAATCTTGAGATTAAAATACACCATGTACTCATGTGGTACCCTCTTAATAGTGGTCAATTTTCAACCATGGATAAATGATTTGAATTGTATTCAAATTGCTTACATAGAACTTCTCCTATCTCATCCCATAGTTTTATAGAACTAGGTGACAAGATCCTATACCATTGGAGAGATTTCAATTTTAATGAGGAAGATAAAATCCTAATAGTAATGTTCTCCTCAGTAACATGATATACTACATAAATATTAGAAATATCTTTACTGTGCTCTATAAGTGTGGTAGTATCTCCTCCAATGAAATAGGGAATACTCTTAAGGAATGAAATGGGAATATCATCATATTAATAATGGTTTAGAGGAATTATTTCATTTAAAGTCACAAAGGCTTGATTTTTAGGGACATCCATGTAAGGTAATATAAGGAATCCTACTCTTAGATGGGGGGCTCTACCAAAAGAAGGTGTAGATTGAGCTCTTGAGTAAAGTTTTCTAAGCTCTCTAGATCTTATTATAGGGGACAAAGATGCTTTAGTTACTCTTATTATATAGAGTGTAGATAATTAAATGAACTATATATTACCTTTTTAAGAATATCTTGTTAATATTAGCATGAAATAATTAGGGACTAGTCTACTAGAAATTAGAAAAGGTTAGAGTTGTCAGGTGCCTATTTGATGTCTTCAACACTAAATTTTGTTAAGAGTATCACCAAATTCTTACGTAAAACCTTCTAACCCAATATAAATGAGTTAAGATCCCATTATTCATGCTAAAAACTATTTACTCACTTAAGTTTAACCCTTTAAGGATGTGTTTCATGTCTCCTCATCCAATTAGGACAATGGGAACACCCCAAGGCTATGTGTCACCTATGGTTAGAGTGAAACTCTAGATAAAGTTGACTTTCCCTGATGGAACAAATAATATTGACACTAACACTACTACACTTACAAGAGAAAGGGAGAGAGAGAGAGAGAAAGCATAAATAGAGGGATTGAAAGAGAAAAGGGAGTGATGCACTAGAATATTGTGATATCTCCTACCTGTTTAAGCATACACCATGAACATAAAATAATTAACAACATACAAAAATTGATGATAAACTTATTATCATTAGTATTTCTAAGAGAGGTATAAGGATCTATGGTAGAATTAGAATCATAAGCATTAATCACCATAACTAACAATGCATAAACCATGAGTTATACAGACTATGACCTATAAAAGAGAGTTCACTTGAACAGAGATGAATTAGAATTGGAAACACAAAAGGGAAAGACTTACCCAAAAATAGAGAGAATCAATGATTCATAAGATACAAAAAGAATGAAATCCATTGAGAGGGTAAAAATATATATATAATTCAACTAAAATGATAAAATGCATGAAAATTATTCAAACATGGGCCAATTTATACAAAATGTTTGTGCTAAAAAAGGTTTCACATGCAATGATAAATTTTCTTATTTTTATTGGTAAAATATTTAGATCTCAGGTCATTTTTTAGTCTTCCCCGTGATTAGAGAGGTTACAATTTTGATGAAGATCAAGGAAATGGGGTTGAGGTAGTGATGATCACCTTAGGATTGTTATAACCATGCCTACATAACTACCTAACATGTCCTCCTAAGATTTTAACTTATCTTCTACATGCTCTCCATTTACACTCACTTCCATGATGAATGGAGACATATTTTGTCTCCCTCTCAACATTTTTTCAATATTTTTATTGAGTTGCACCATTATTTGCACATAAGACCACTCTACCACTAATTTTATGAATCAAATTTAGTTATACAATCAATTTTATTAACTTGTATACTTGAATTGGGTTCATCTACCGATACCACATTGATTTCATTTATTTTTCATGGGATTCATGTCACCACTCATGGCATCCCCTTTGCCCTAATTTATCATGCTCTTGGTTCAACTTCTACTAGACATCACTTCCATAGATATGTGGAGTTTTCTCACTCTCCTAATCCTTTTTTATTTATTTTTATGCAATCATCACCATGTGTCAAATTCTTATTTCATTGAGCTCTGTATGTCCATGAGTATCCTTCTCTATATACCATTACTCAATTGAGGCTTTAAATGCAATGCTAACTATATCTCTATGGTGAAGTGATATTTTTCCACATAGATTCATCTTGATGACCCACTAACCTAAGGATTTGAAATTTTATATGGGATATATGAAAATATTTGGGAGAATGGAACAACAAGATTATTCCATGTGGCACCATCCCACTCACCCACTAGTCTAAGGGGTATGAAATTGTATGGATGGTTTTAGGACTATGGGTTACCAGTATTGTGACATGTGGAATAATTTAACTCACCTACTTGGATATTAAATTGATGACATGGATTTTTTTAGGAAAATTCATGAAAATTTACTATCAAAAGGAATTTAAAAGGGGTTAAAGAATATTAAGATATCAACACATGACATAGGGATACTTTTGTAAAATTGGCTAAGTGCCAAAAGCCTTTTGAAAATAGGAACAAACCATTGAGATATGTGAATGATTATCATGTAGCACCATGTAACTGCACTAGAGTTCTACTAAGATTGAAAAACTAGGAATCCATTAAGACATCACTAGGATCCCATCAAATTTGATCTCATGACCTCCTAAAGCCATCACTAGGAGATTAAAAAATCGCAAAATGGTTGTGTCAAAGCACTTTATTGACCTGTTAGGTAACTTTTGAATAAAAATGGATAGGTCTTGAAAATATTTTTAATGATCCTAAAGATTTGAATGAAAACTCAAAAATTGATCTTCCATAGTAACTAAAAATGGTCAACAAGTTTTGGAAAAGATTTTTCCAACAAACCCATCTCAAGGAAGGAGTACCCTAACATATGTAGTGTGGGATTTTATGTGTGCATTAGGATCCCCATCCCATTTAAATTTAGGAAGGTCTTTTAAGATATATGGGGGGATAAACCCTCATATATTAACATTGAGAGGCTCTTTGAGGTACTTAGTATAGATACCCATGTTGTTAACATTTGTTATTATTATAAGAAGAGTAAGGTGAAAGGGTGAAATAGTCAAGTCATGTAGTGGTTGTTTTGGTAACCGATAAAAGGAATAGAGGAAGTATCATAAGTAAAATTAGATGAATCCATAAAATAGTTATCTAGATGAGTGGATTTGGAGTACATATGAAAGTAAGGTGGGGTATTTTTAGATGTCGAAGGTTTGGTATTTTGTTGTGGTGGGGTGTATGTAGTTTATGTGTAACTTGATGCTATGTAAGATGGGACATAGCCTTTTTGAAGAGGGGGATTGTAAGTGGGAGGCATATGTCTTAGATATGGAGATAATAATGGATTTTTGGCTACCAAATTATTTTATAATGATGGTTTGTATGTGTATACACTCCCTATTGGAGTTTAAATAGGTGATTGATAAAATGAATGGGTTTTAGAGGTGTTAGGGCTAGGGACCCCATGAGTGAAGATATATCAAAGGGGTTGGTGAGAGATATGGATATGAAAAGGTATATGTTTCTATTATGGTGGAAGCATGTAGGTTTTTTTGTGGTGTTCAGTAAGTCATTATTTGTATGATAGAAGGAGAGGAGTGATCTAGTACAATGAGGTTTGGGATAGTACATGTCATGATCTAGATATTTTTAAATGATCTTCATATCATAGATATTACTAAATAGGGTGTTTATGATTTGGTTTGGGTTAGTGTTGGCATTGAGCCTATGGGTGTCTAGTGCATGAGTGGTATATGCATGATATGGGGTAATGTGAAGAGGTTGGTTTGAGGTGAGAGTCCAAAGGGTAGTTTTTATGGTTTATGCTTGTGGATTAGAGGCATTTTGACACCTAATACGAATATGCACATCAACTTACGTATGATTGACCTCTTCCTCTAAGTGACAAATCCTTCCTAGGTAATGATCATACTTGGCTATGATTTTAGTGTCTAGGATTTGAAAGTTTTTAGATGTCCTTATGAATATATGGGGGTGTTCATTCATCCCCAAATTTGATTGATAGTGTTGGATTTATGGTAGTTTATTTTAGTTTTAGATATGTCTCATATTTATTGATGAAAACCCTACTCTTAGTCTGAGTGTTGGGAAGGGAGTAATTGTAGGATTGGTATTATATGTTGGATTCAAATATTTCATTACTATAACTCATCAACTAATTCTCATTATAATTGAGTTTACTTCTTCTATAGCCATATATGAAAAGAGATCTACCTATGTCTTATCCAAACATATTTTAGGGGTATATGAATACCCATAGATTAACTTGAATGATGAAGGAATATGGACAAGGGAAAGGAGAAGAGGAGTAAGGGATAAACAAAGGATGGTATCCTTCATATTATATTCAATAATTTATATGCATGTGAATAGAACACACTAAACTATGTACTCGACTCCCCAAGGTCTAGCTGAGTCAGTCGATGTGATGGATGGTTTATGGGTTTGGTTGATTGTTATGCAGAATGGGATTTAGAATAGGTGGTGGTGATGGGTTCTCATGATGGAGATAAAAGACCTCATTAATGTATCAATACTTGTTAAGAGTATTTAGTTTTACTAAAATATAGATCTCAGTTCCCTAAATATTTGATATCATAAGAAGGTGAAGATCCTATTCAATACTAGTACTAGGGAAATGAGGGATATCTAGTTGAATGTCTCATGGCAAAAGGTCTAATTTATTTTATTAGATTTTCTTAATCAATGTCATACACTAGATGTGAATGATATAGGATGAGGCTAGACCTAAGGAGTATGGATAAGAATCCAAGCCTAAATGATGTTATACTAACAACCTTTGTTCTAGGTATTGATAATGATGGGTAGATCATGAATTTTCTCTTATTCATCTGATGCAGTCAAAGAATATACTATGAGATGAGGGATCAAGGTTTAGCAAAATACCTCATACATTATCTATGTGTTAATATTAAAATATGTAACAATTATGGGATTGGGTTCTCTAAGCCTAGGGAATAACAATGTCAAATAAGACCAGGTATCTTGGGAAGGGTTATCTAAAGGAGGTTACGTTAAATCCAAAGGAAAAGAGTATGGGATTGTTCAGGTAATAACTTATTATGAATTCTTGAATAGATGAGAAATTATTTGTATGGAGTGTTTACTTAGATGAATAAGGATTGGATAGGATTTGGATGCTTGCATGCATTGGCAAGGCTTGAATTGAATCTAAGTGCTTGTGTGTATTATCAAGGCTTCTTGACACTATTTTGTTTATTTTTTATTGTTTTTAGTTTTTTTTTGGGTTTTTTGAAGTAAATATTTACTTGTTTAAAATTAAAATTTGAAATCAAAAGGAATAACAAAGATAAAAGTAAATGTAAAATAAAATTTATTTATTTATCTTTTCCAATGATTTATAATTCATGCAAAGAAAAGAGGAAAAAACCTGTACAAGGTGATAATTTTTCATAGCTTTTTTGTATACAAAATAGATGATGATGTTTATATAGCTTTTTTTTGTTTTGTATGAGATGGATTAAGTATGTAATTTTGGCCTAGATATACAAATAATACAAAAATAAATATAATCTAAAATAGAAACAACACAACACTTTATTTTGATTTTATTTGTTTACAAACAAGTTAGATTAGCTTTTCACCTTTCCTAGTTTATTATGAACAATATTTTTAAATGAATTAATAATATAAGAAAAATAAATATATTTTGTGATTTTTTTAAAGAGGAAAAATCGCAACGCTTTTAACTCACCAAAATAAACAAAATCATAGATATAATAACCTTTTTATGCATCTATGATTGTCTAAGATTTGATGATTGACTAGGTGATTGTTTGAAATGCAAATTTTTTTTGTAAAGTTGTAAATGAAATATTTTTATTTGAAATGACTTGATAATTCATTAATATCTTCCTATAAATGGTTTGTGAAATTTTTTGATAATTTAAAGATAATAAATTTATTTGGATGCAAAGACAGTTAAAATAACTAGTTTTTTTGGTAGCAAAGACAAATGAAAACAAATATATCTCTTTCCTTAAAAAAATTTCTCTTTTAATGAATAAATAAATTATTATAATACAATAATATATACACTAATCTAATCTAACAAATCAAAAATATTGGCAATCAAAAAATAACTCCATCTTGACGAAGGCATAGATCAACTAGCATGCATGTTGTATTTTGATGAGAAAATACACAATATGTTATCTCTTTTTATCCTTATGTTGATTTTGGGATCTCTCTAACTAGAGGATGCACAATATTTTAAAAAAATGGGGAAGGAGAAGAGACATAAACAAAAATGGAGAGCATTTAAACTAAGGTTGGCTAATGATATGGCTTACATAGACTAAGTTTTTAATCCAATAACACTTGTTCACCTATGGTAATGTATTTGACATGAAAACTATAGAGGCTAGATCTTCAAGAAATAATATTAGGACTATGGCTGTAAAAGCTTCAAAATAAAAATCTCTAATGGCAATTTTTATATTTGAAATTAGGCCAAAAATGGCCTTCTTGTAAAAAGACCTAGGAGAATTCATAGGGGAGTTTAACTAAGTCCAATAGGGATTTTAAATTTATAAGAACTAATAATTAATAATAATGGAAGAGGGAGTGATTTGGGCATAATTAGAGGCAAAGACAAGTTTATAAGATTAAAAAACTTGACACTAAACATGCAAAATGCATAAAAACTAGAGTTGTCATAAACTAATGTTGGAAGATGATTACAAGGGGATATAGCCACTAATTTATGTAAGGATCAGTTACAAAACTATTACTTTGAGTGATAGAACCATCACCATAATTCACAAAACCACCTTGGTTTTAAATTAAAAACTACTTCTTAGATGTAAAACCAACACCTAAATTACAAAACCATTATGGTAATTATGTAATTTAAGTGGCAATCTTGTAATGGAGAGGGTGGTTTCATTTCCTAGATTTGAAGTTTTGTCACACATGGCCATTTTTAAAAATGAGCTAACAAGATATATGGAAGTTAAAACAAAAGGGACCAAATGGGGTTAAGTGAGGAGTAGGAAGGTAAAGGGAGGGAAAATATCTAGAGAGTTTCTTATTGAGCACAAAATAAGAGATCATTACATCATAATTATATTTTTATTAGAAGTGTTGCACCATGTAAATTTTGGGTACATATAATCACCCTAAAATTCCCTAAACACTTTATAAGGAATAAATTTTTTCAAATTCTTCTAAAAATAATTATCATCTCCTACACATCATAGGGAAACATGATTCACTAACTTAAATGTGTATTCCTTCCTTGCTCTTTACGTTTAAAAATTTTCAATTCTATTTTAGATTTCATTTTCATATATGGAAATTTATTGTTTCATGTTCATTTCATGTTTTCTTGGAGAAAGATAAAAATTTGGAGCCTCCTCACAAATACAAGGTTGTTTACACACATAGTTACAAGTCTTTTTACTTTTACTCTATTATTTTATTTTATTTTAATACGAGAATAAAATGGGGGACTTTGTAGAAACTCAAATTTGGTACAGACACTTATAAATGTAATTTTTTACTTATGTTCACCTTAATTAATCACACATGCACGTATAGATGTTACACACCATTATCTTACATCTACTTATTTTCCATAGGTATGACTTTACCATGTTACTATCATACACCCATAATAATTTCCTAGTATATGCTTAACCTATTCAAAATCATTCTCAAACTATGTATAGATCATTAGATTAATATTCCTACGTTTCACATGATTACATTAGACTCAGATGCCTACATAATGATGTACGTATCCAAATATGATAAAATCATACCTGTGCCAAGAAATGATAAATTTTCAAATTATGATTATCTTCATGCGTCAGCCCATACATTTTGCATGTTGGTTGCTTGAAAAAGTACCCAAAGTGTCCTATATAAATACATAATAGGTCTAATCTTGTTACATATCTAGAAAAAAATTATCACTCACATGAAATCAATTTCACATTCAAATGGAACATCCTTTTTTTTTCTAATTAATCCATCATAGACAAGGAATAGGTCCTATCTAAGTTTGAATCACCTCGAGCCAAGTCAAATTATCAATTTACCAAGTGTTAAAATATATATCATTTGTTGAGTTTATTGAAATATCACTATTGCACACATACAAAAAACAAGGATAACTACATGTGGTTTGAATTTCATATTCAAATTATTCCATATGTAGGTAAAACTAAGCCATTCATTTAGGATTGGTTTATTTAGTTTAACCCACCATTATTCCCCCTTTTCATACCTTAATCTAGTGCCAATAGTGTACCTAGTTTTTTAAAGAAAAAGGAGAAAAGTTGTTGGATATTGTGCACATAATAAGCCCTAATATCACACACAAAGACATTAAAATCAGGAACAATAACCTATATATAAATAATGAGGAACCATATTATAAAATTAATCTATTATAATACATATGCTAACATCTATCAATAGTGTCTAGAGGTTGATGATTCCATCCAAGAACATCTATATACCCAATTTCTGATTTGAGTAACTTTTAATCCTATTTTCATCCTTTTATACCACCTAAATTTAACCTTAAACATACATATAATAGTAAACATGATAATAATATTAATCCCTTAGCACTTTTAACAATTAACAAGTGAATTTTCTAATCATGTTTTTCCTTTTACATTCAGATTCACATGTTATTTTAATATGTTAAATAATCTAAATAATTCCTTAGTTTTACACTTAATTAGGATCAAAAAATACAAAATAATGTAAAATATATACTTGGTCTCCAAGTATTAATCCACATATTTTGTGATTAGTCATCAATTAATATCTTTAAATATTTATATCTACTGACACTAGAAGTGAAGACTTTATACAAATTGATGTGCACCAGATCTAGTAGACGAGTTAACTAATAAGTAAAGTATCAGAATGAGATCTATGTTTTTTTCAAATAAAAATTAGAGAACATGTCAATGGAATTATTAAATTAGGTAAATCCTCTCAAAATATTATGTCTACTAAGTGTAAGCAATAATCAAATACGTAGTGTTATATCTCATATGTCAAAGATTTGTAGAATTTATATCTTTTACAAATAAAACTTTATTCTATTTGTTGAAAATATCAAGCTCAAAAATTTTGTATACACAATAGTTTTCAATTTATAATTTATTGAAGAGCTCTCTTGTAGTGGATTGTTAATGAATTAATATCCTTGAGTACACACCATTAAGCGTCTATTAGGAATGGGGTGGGAATGGTTTGTAATGATTTGTGATATATGTTGACATTGTATAATATTACACCATCACTAATATCAATCCAACCTCTTCCAAGTTTATGTTTGTATTTCCATTTCATCTAATTCTTATCCAAATTTACAAGCTTCCTTATATCCTAAACTGTCAACCTAGCTATTATATAAAAATTTGTACCTTTATCCTTTATGTTGTAGTAATTTTCTTGATATAATTGTGAGTCGATATTTTGAAATTTGTATTGTGTCAACCTAGCTGATACCATACTATGTCAACTAAAATATTCCAACTATATTAGTGTAACAAATACTATTGTCTTAGATTTTAAGGGTTTTGGGTATGGGATCACTATATACAGGGGTAATATTTCTTTCCTTACATATTAAATCATGTTCATACATAGTGTATGTAATCACATTTATACCCTAAGGAATTATCTAGGAGAGTTAGTGGTTTATAACCTTATCTTAGATATATTATCTTGTGGTGTCATTAAATCTTAATAAGAGGATTCACTAGGAGTTCATAACTAAGGATATCTAGGTGTTACTGCAACCATTTTAGGTCTTCAACCTATAACATTATCTTAAAAATTTCCACTTGAGTTAAGGAGGAGATTGTAGCATTTATGGGTCCACCCCAAGGTAACTATTTTTATCCCTACACTCTTTCCTTATTTACTTAGTAGATTATACATTTATTTGTTTATTTCATTTTGTATGTATGTGTTTATATCCTTTTTAGGATTTTTTCTCTACTAAATAAACTGGTGTATACATAAGATTAATTAGACTTTCCATTAATAATTTTATGTTGTATAAACTCCCATTTGGTTGAAAATAACACCTTACCAATTTTACAAAAATCTAACCCATATTTTAGTTTATTTATACCCATTTACAACCATTTACTTTACTTGCACATTAACAACCATAGTTACAAGAATTTATCTTTGTTTAGGTCTAGTTAGAGATATATCCTTTTGTCATAGGATTAAGATTTATAACCTTTTCCTATGGACATTTGAGCTTTAAGTTACCCTCTAATATATATATGTATATCATTATTCATTATCCAAATGTCTAAGTATATCTAGGCTCTATTCAAATGACCTTATTTAAGTTCTAGTTTATTAAAAAAAAATGATAATTGTAGGTCATCCTATACAATGTATACATTATAGTGAACCCAACATGAATAATATACAAACTATGGTTGGAACATATTCACATTTCCATTTTACTCTTAGTTTCTTTCAATTTGGTTTCATCGACATAAAATATTCTAGTGAACCCAAAGTGAGTCTTATCCCTCCTTTGGTTGGATTAGTTTCATGTTTATCATTTTAGATTCTTAGAAACATAATCAAAATTATCATTTATATTTCACTCAAAATATATATACCAACCCAGATAATTTCATTAGTTTTATATAAATGTATCATCCAACCCAACGCATTTCAATAGTTTTATCTAACTATGTTTGTTATCCCAATACAATTCAATATTTTTATCTAGTTGTATTAACCAGTCGAGTACAAATAAATATTTTTATCTAATCCTATCATATAATAAAGTATAGTTATATGTGATTAGTTTCTATTTTTAATTATATTGGTTGGAAAATTACCACCTATTTATTTTGACTAGCCTTTTTTTACATTTAATTTTATGTTTTCTTCATCATAATGTTTCTTCTTAGAATATTTCTTTCGAGCCTCAACCCATTCTTATTTTTCATGGTTCAATCCTTTATATAGTTTATGACCACCATTAAAGGAAATTAAATATGGTTTGATTAATCTACACATTTTGTCATGGATGAATATGCCAATGATCATCTTCCTTATGACCTTGATGATCCATATTATTGGGGTGAAGACCCCAATGATGACACTTATAGTGGGACTAGACATTATTAATATAGTGCTCCCACCTATGATGATCCCTATGAGGATCCTAATGATACCACCTTTACCACTTCTCACAAGGTTAAATATATATACCATGATTTTCCCATATATGATGATTATTATGATGGAGGTGAAGACCTTAGCATCATAGTGGATGTTCCCATTGATGACTATTATGACTTTGATGAAAATCCCTCTTATGATTTTCCCACCTTTATAAATCCCCATTAAAATAAAATAATTATGAGCATGTTTTCATTGATGTATACCTACCCTCTACCCCAACCTTTAAAGGCCTTATAAGGTTAAGTCATCAAAACTAAGCTCACATTCAACAAATGTTTATCAAATCATCAACTTTTTAATAACACCTAATTTAAATGCCTACCACAATACACATTATCTATTATTATAATCCTAAATCCTATATGAATATTCTAACATAATTTACCAATATAATTTTATCTTCAAATTCCTATAACATAACCAAAACATTATTACAATCCCCTCTTTCCAATTATATTGGTAAACTTGATACCATTCAGTTGAAACCACCATCATTCAACTGTGCTAGTCATTAACCATTACACAATATTGATATAATTCCATTTATATCACCACAACATATCAGGTAGGGTGATATAGTTCATTTTTGTCACATTTCATCATATTTTATTATCTTGGATGATACATTTCATTTTATTAATGTTTCATAAGACTATATCGATCAGGTTGATATATTTCAATTTAGTCATCCTTCAATAAACTATATTGTCTAGGCTAATATCATTCATATTAATCTTGTTTCATCTAGTTATATAAGTCAAACTAGTATAGATAATTTTAATCCTATTTCAAAAAATTGTATTGACCTAGACAATAAATTTAATTTTAGTCATATTACACCAAATTATATCATCTTGGACAATGCCTTACATCAAAATAATTGTCACCCCCAAAATATCCTAAAATTGCCCTAAATGCCACATTATTTGTTGTAACATAGATATACACAAACTTTAACATCATTACCAATATATATAATATTTAATTTGAATATAATCCACCTACATCCTATACACAGGGACATCTTGTGATGCCTATCCTATTCTTATTACATATTTTGGGGCCCTTGTGTTGCCCAACTTTTTATTATTTTAGCCTTTAGGGCATCTTTTGATGTCCATACTTAAACTTATACATGTTTTGGGGGAATATTATGATGTCTATCCTCATTCTATTATATTATTTATCTCTCACCCTTACCATCAGACAAAAATAAAGAACCTTTCACATCTAAAAATAAACTTCGGCTTCAAAAAACTTTTTGAGACAAATATGCTCACATTTCACATGCTATTCTTTGATATAGTTATTAGAATAGATATTTATTATTATTTTTTATCATGTTTACTTTATTTCCTAAATTTTATTTCCTTAGAATCATTTTTATTAAACTATTAATTATTTTTTGGCTCCTTGGTATCTTACAGTTGACCTTAATTTTCATTATAGATATTGGGTAGTATATATAGGTTTATTTTTCCTAGTTTACCTTATGGGTCTTAAATATCACCTTTATTTTTTCCTTATATAATTTATACTAATTTAAAAATGTATTTTTTTCCCTAGTGTATTTTTAGTATCACATTTATGTTTTTCAAATATCATTTTACAGCCAGACATAGTTTCCCTTATGGATCTTAGATATCACCTTCTAGTTTCTTTTACCACATTTTCACCATTTATTTATTTGTCTTAGTATTATTTATGATCCTTTTTCCTTTTTTAACATTCCCCTTCTATTGGTATGACCTCTCCTATAATTTCTTTTGATATACCTATTATAAGTTTGTATGGCATCTCTATTGACATTACCATCATATCTATCATGTACATATTATTTGCATGCTTATCATTAGTTTATATATTATGTTAAACTAACATTTATTATAGATTATAATTTGAATATATTTAAAATATATATTTGCTTACTCTACACACCTCCATGTATTCTTTCAGATTAGATTTAGTACCTATGATTGGTCCTTGGGTCTTTTATCATTTTTACACCTCTTGGTTTTTCATTTTATGAGTTGCATGGTAAGACCTAAAGAATAAACTACACCCTAATCATAAACACCCATCATTTCATAGATTTAATTTACTCCTAACCTTACCTAGGTACTCATAACCTTATCTAGGTGTCCTCTTAGAAATATAAGGCAATGGTTAAGAGTAGTTTTTTCCTCACTTAGAATCAATCATATTTTCATAGAAGAAAAGGGGACCTATGCATCATAAAAAATATATAAATTCCTAGCACTTTAATTGATTCTTGTTTGATACTCACACAAGCAAAAATGTGGGACTATAATTAAATATTCATTGATAAAATATATTATATCACCATTAATATTTGTTTCTTATGTTTGGAGATCTTTCACACCTATTTGCATCCCAAAAGAGTTTATCCCATTACTTTCTTTAAGTCTTTTCATACTTAGTTTATTTTAGGTGTGATAACTATTTTGATAAAAATAATAATGTGTAGGATTCCTCTAGAGTCTTAGTCCCAAAGTATAAGATGGCACTCTCTTAGAAGCCTTTGGCTAATAGGTGAACATTCATTTGATTATGAGTATCTTTTAAATGACTTAAATTTCTATGCATTTTTATATATCCCTGAGCTATCCAATTTGTCATATCCTTAAGAGGCTCAAATAAATTAGAAAGATCCATGTATCTCCTAAAACCTAAAGTAATTTGAGTGTTAAGATCCCTAGGAGGCTCTAATGAATGACAAAGATCTATGTGTTTCCTGAAACCTTGAGGTTCTAGAGATGTCAAAGCCTTGGGAGTATAAAATGAATGAGAAAGAGCCATGTGTCTCTTGACACCTATAGGGGTCAAAGATATCATATCCCTGAGAGGCCCAAATTAATTAGAAAGAGATGCATATCTTGTAACACTTAAAGGCATTAGAGTTGTTATATCTTTCAGAGGCCTGAACGAATGAGAAAGAGCCACATTTCTCTTTACACCTAGAGCTATCATAGTTTTTAGAAACTTGGGAATCTTGAATGAATGAGAAAGATCCATGTGTCTCTTGATACTTGAAGGAATTAGAATATCATAGCCTTATGAGGTCCAATTAAATGAGAAATATCCACGTGCCTCCTGACACCTAGAGGCATTAGTGTTTTTAGAGCCCTGGGAGGCATATATGAATGATAAAGATCCACATTGTTTCATGACACCTAGATGTGTTATATCTATAACATCCCTAGGAGGTCCAAATGAATGAGAAAGAGACATGTGTATCCTAACACATAGAAGAATTATAGCTATCAAATCCATATGAGGCCTATACAAATGATAAATATCCATGTATCTCTTAATAATTATAGGTCACAAAGTTATTAGAGATATGGGAGGCCTAAAAAATGAGAAATAACCATGTTTCCTAATACCCAAGTGGCTAAATAGGTCATAAACCAGCCTGATAAGTTAGAAAATTATATGTATTAGGAACCTTGACCCCATAGTATGATTCCACATGCAATTCATACACTTAAGCATCCAAATAATATATCCACATCTATCAAAACAAATGGCTCTTATTTTACTTAGTTTTCATAGTATTAAGTGGGCCCACCACTTTCTAATAAACATGTGGTCAACCCTATGGGTGATTTTAGTGTACAAAGGCTAAGATGGGTGTAATATTATCAAAATACTCTAATTTATTAGCTCAATGGGGGAGATCATGGTCTAATAGCTGGATGGATCCCATCACCTCCAACTAACCTAAATGGGGCTTATATTCTAATTTTAAAATTAATTCTAAATTAGGAAATGAATAATTTCTTATTGCACCATTAATGTAGAGTTTGATTCACACAACTTGCCCCCACCAAAGCCATTACTATGGAAAATATCAGGGATCTCTATAAGTTACCATTTAGATTTAGCACCATTATCTATCTTCTATGCATCTAAATCATTCCAAGCTCTTTGCTTTGATTTCCATCAAGGGCTTATAATAAACTCTTGAAAGATTTTGTACATGAAGTAACTAATTTAGAAATGGACACCTCAAATTTTAACCCTAGACTAGAGAAAGAGTTCTAGGATACTATGTTTCTATATGTAATCAATAGATATGAGAACTATAATGAGATATTCAAAACCATTCAAGATATACATGTACCAATTATTTATGATGAACTAAGGGATGACGATGTAGAGTTGTCCACTAACATAATATCCCTCAAGGCATCAAGACCACCTAATGTTGCTACCAATATAGAATTATTACCATGTATATAAATCTTTGGTAACCTACTACTATCTTCAAAATGGTGTATGGACATCATATACTCACCCAACACCAAATTCAAGATTAAAAACATATTTAGGCTAGTGTTCAAATAAAATTATAACCTCCTAAAATACATCGTCACTTATAAATATAATATTTTTGATTCTTGGACCAAAACACATGACATATATGAAGTTCTTAATGACTAGTTTGATGACTAGGACAAATAGGTAAACAAAGGGAAACCTAATTCCTACCCAATTAGGATATTCTGGAAGGGGGTGTGTACTAACATTTTATTGTTGAATTTATTATATGGGGAAAGTGATGTCTCAAACGTAAAAAATTATAGGGTTAGCCTCTTTATAATCATCATGAAAGGAGAGGAGGTTAGATATATGGTGAGATTTATCACATTTAAACTCATTCATTTGGTAAATAGTGTCTATGCTAGAGGCAATTTTTAAATGATGTCCTACATAGTGGACACTACCTATGCCACCCTAGACTTCAAGAACTTACATTTCCATCAATACAGAAAAATGGGATCTATGGTGCACATAGTTTCTTACAAAATCTATATTCACCACTTTTGGACTCACACCTAGGAAATCTATGACCACTTTTACCCCATTATGTATCGTACCATCAATGGGAGGTTTATGTTATGGCTCTTAGAGGAGATATGTGCTTCCCTCCAACAAACTAGATCTTATTGGTACTATAAGTACCACACCATAATCAAGGTGTAAGGTATTTTGGGACCCACTCTCTTGATACCATAAATGATCTTAGACTACCTTAAAAATTAGGAGATATCTTACCACTTCACCAATGACATCTTGGGTCTTTAATGAGGCTTGTGAAAAAATGTCTACCTAGTATTCCTCATGGTCAATGGTTGTCATGAATAGAAAATCTTATAGGCACTAAAAGTAATGTCAAATCATAGGGACTTGTATAATATTTTCAAGGTAAAGTATAGAGAGTTAGATCTTTTGGGCATAGTGTAGGCTTATGAGGAGAAATACTGGTTGTGCCTCAATATCACATACCACCATGAGAGCCACTTGAATGATTTAATTCACCTAAACCCAATAGATGACACTAATGTAATTAAAAATATTGAGTTATTTTCCTACTAAAAATCCCAAGTCTAATAAAAACCTAGGCCCATGTTGAAATAGAGAGTTTATCTTCCATCACCACATCCAATGCAACCATTCTTCTTATAGCTAGTCCCATAAGCACCTATTATTGAATTCCTAGTAATGGTGAAGAGACTTTCACATAAAATATTATAAGGGGTCCCAACTACTAAAACTCTAACTTCTCTATCTACCTCACCTATAACCACTTCTAGGTAATCTAGCCCCAAACTACTAATTCTATTCATTTTATAAGTATCTTAGACTCATAACAGATCCCAATTCATGACTATTTGATGGCATCCCTAGACATGTCAACTACCACTTCTAGCTAGACCAACTATCCCATTTATAATCCTCCTCGTTTCATAACCCAAGTGTATCCTCCCCCTGTAATGACTCTTAAGGCTACCCCTACCAATTTCCATATTCCTAATAACCCTCTATCCTTAGTAATTTTTTGTACTATGAGCTTCCCAATTCTTCAAAGCTTCATGGTTCCTCCAAGATTTCTCACAGCCCAATTATGTCCATCTTCAACCCCACTAGAATGTTTTTCACCATCATTAATTCTTATCCCATTCTTATGGGTTATCACATCCCATAATAGATCCAAATTTTAGTTTCTTATAAATTCTCAATAGACCCTATAGTTATATTTATCCTAATAACATCAAAGGTCCCAGAGATAATAGTTTTTCCTAATGTTATAACTACCTATGTGGATCCTATGACTACATGTTCCCCCACCCAATCTAGTCTAATTAATTGTATCACACCATAAATATTATTATTATTGACTAAAATCCTATATCCTCCATTAAATACACTCCCTTCAAGTTTAGTAACACTGTAGGTGATATCTAAGTAGAAGGATTCAAAGTAGATAACACTAATTTCACCTTAGCCACCCTTGAAGACTCTAATATCCATTGTAATTACTTCTTAGTCCCATTTATCCATCACAATAAGATCTTATTATTTGTGTTTAATTAACCAATATCCTCCTTATTGAACACATAGCTCCTAGTCATCATTGGTCCTTAGCTCTTCATGACCCTAGACTAATTGAGCTCTCACCTATTTCCTTAAGATACTCATGTAAGAGATACCCCATCTATTCATATTCTAAATTTCCCACTATTCATTCTATTTCACCCTTCACCTTCATCTCTACCTCCTCCACCCATGCCCTCACCTTCCACTTTGCTTCCAGCACCCATGTTGCCTCATCTTCTACCACATTGGGGACAATGTTTGGGAAAGGATGTATGGATCCAATTAAAGATTCAGGTTCATAAAGCCTAAAAATGGTCTATCATGGAATACCATACCTTGAAATACAATTCAATAAATACTTGAGCAAGATGAAAATTTGCTCACATAAACCTTCACATATGATGAGGTCTTTATCATTTGAAGGAGAGAGCAAGACCTATTATCCCTCATAAAGAAGAGGATTGTTTTAAGAGAGGATAATATCATAGAGGAATTAGTATTTATGATCAAGGTCACCAATGAGATCATATATAAGTTAATGTAATACTTTAGGGACCAATTTAATACTTTAAAGTCCCATGTGAAGAACTCATTTATGGTTTATTTGATTAATAATGTTGAGGAGGGTCTAGTAAAATTATTTACATCTCTTAGGAATGCAACTGAGGATATTTAAAAGATAAATGTTATATTTTAAAAATCACAATAGTATTTCGAGAGGATCGTTAGGGTGGATAATACGTGCAATATTATGGTAGTGTTCATTAATAAGGGGATGTTCTTAGAGATCAAACTTATGCCCCTCATTAATTTGAATGTGTACCAAATCTTTATGGGAACCATGAGGACTTCACTTGAATATTGGCTCAAGGACGTCAAGGATACCATCAAGCCTTTAGACAAGAGCAAGGATTTCACCCTTACATATATTAAATAAGTTAATATAATAGACCTCTTACACTCAGATGGCACATTTCTTAGGTTTAATGAGTTTAGAGTTTACCCAAGCCACTTTAAGGTAATGATGAAGAGGAAGGTGGAAAAATGCAACATGGATGGATCCAAGGTGATCCTTGAGCTCACCATGTAATTAACCACTCATATTATTTAGGTCAATGAGGTTATTTTAATTGTAATCCCCCTCAAATTTCATTATATGATACTAACTCAAGTAGAGTGCTCTTTTGAGAGCCACCTATCAATTTTCCAAAGATGGATCAGGAGGGCACCTTGGTGACATAGATGTTGGTAGCTAAAAAAGGAATTAAAAATAGTTTAGAAGTGGCCCCCCATGAAGATCATATTTAATGATTTGGAAAAAAGTTTATGTGATAATGTTCAATAGCAATTATTTAATAGTGATAACAATGGAGTGGAATAAATGAGGTGTCTACATTTTAACCCTCTTTGAGAAGGAATTGTGACACACTAGTGAAGTAATGGCCTTTCAAAGAATATAAATCCAAAAAAATGAGCATATAGGTATTCCCTAGTGATAAAATGATATAATAATTTGATTATAAGCAAGATTTTTTAATAAAATAGAAACAATTAGCTTATAAAGATGATTTATATAGTAAGTGATAAGGATGTAATATTGCCTTGAGGGATTGGATGAAGAATAAATTGGATGGATGGGCATTCAAAAGGAATAAAATAATGTAGAAGAGGTAAAATAAATTAATGAATGAAGGCACAATGATTAAATAATGAGTTCCTATGGTTAGAAAAGGATGGATGGGTGGTAAAGGGGGAAATATAGAATTTTTGGGTGATTGGGGTGTATAAATAGGGTTTGAGAGGGGGAAAACCATTCATTTTCAACTAAACTGTGTGATTATATTTTGAACTATTTATGAACTACTATATTTAGTAATAAAAAACCCAATAATATAAACAACATAGAAGGATGGGATAAAGGAGAAATCAGATAATTAAAGATAGATTCTTACCATCTTTTTATCCCTTTAAACTCATGTCCAAGATCTACAAGTAGATTTGAATGCTAAATTTGATTGAGTATGGATTGCTTGACTTGAAATTTAAAGTGAATCCATTAATTTCTTTGGATTTTTTAATGGCTTGGAAAGAGTTGAGGATGCTTGACAAGAGAAGATAATGAGAGTATAATGGAGGCTTATTGATTTACAAGTTAGTTTGGCCATGGCCCAAGCATGGCTTATATAAGATGGTGGAGGAGGTTTTTAGGTAATTTTAAATTATTTATAATCCTCCAGTTTAGAGACTTATAGAATCTTGGAGTAACTTCCCTAGTTATAGAGGTTTATTGATTAACTTAGGGGATAATAGGGGACTATATGGGAAATAGTGAGGTTTAAGATTCATAAGTATGTAGGAGAGGCTAGGGTGGTAGGGTATCTAGGGGGTACTTAAATTAATAGGAATTTTAAATAGGAATGTGGTATAGTAGGTAAATTAGTGGTTAAGTAGGATAATTAGTAGGTTAATTGGAGAATTAATTGGTTATAATGGTATGATAAGGTTTATGGGATGTAGGGAATATTGTGTAGGAAATTAGGACATTAGTTATTTGGATAAGACTATTATTATGGGTTAAATTAGCAGGTTTAATAGGATTATTAAGGTGATCAAATTTAGGTGCATGAATTTTGGCCCTCTTTGAAAGGGTATTTTTAGTGAAGAAAAGTGTAAGGAATGGATTTTCAAAAAAAAACCATTTCATTGATTATAATGTTTTTAATAGGTATGATTCCCCCTCAAGAGAGCATGTTGGGAAGAATGATCTAGATGGGCACTCAAACAAAAAGTCGTTGGGGTGGGATAGGACCAATATAAGGATAAGAGGTTATGATGCCCCATGAAATGATGTAACTATGATTGAAATGCCCTAAGCATAAGTGTTATGGGATAAAGTCACTTAGACTTAGAGGAAGATTTATATAAAATTGACTAATGTATATAAGGGAGGTAGGTTAATTAAGATGATAAGACTCAAATTCTTGAGATGTAGACATTGTTTAAGAAATAAAGAGAAAAGATAGGCCACAAGTTCATGATAATTCCCATGGCATGGACACATCCCATGGATGGCTTGAAGCCTATAAAGGATATTTAATGGATGATGAATTATAATAAGCCACTTTATATTAGATACATAACTCAATACCAGTTAATATTGTTGAGTAACCCATAGGGGATGGAGTAAGATTGAATGTTAATAGTGGTTAATCAAACCCTAGGTATAAAACTAATAAAATACTAGAATTTAGGCTAACATATTTCTGACTCGTGATTTGAGGA
The DNA here is from genome assembly GCA_037957365.1 of Torreya grandis. Taxonomy (NCBI): domain Eukaryota; kingdom Viridiplantae; phylum Streptophyta; class Pinopsida; order Cupressales; family Taxaceae; genus Torreya; species Torreya grandis. Next base: position 940,712 of record JARHVA010002539.1, on the reverse strand, counting down.
ATAGAATATTATGTTGTGGGAGACTTAAGATTGATAAAAATGAGGATGAATTATGATAATTGATTATGGAATGGGATTTGGGGACCAAGATTAGTAGTTGGGGTAGGATAATGGGATTGTGAGGGTCATATTGGGTATGAGGGGTAAACAAAATGGTGAAGGAGGGGGTAAAATAGAAAAAAGTGGGAGAAAAAGGCTCATTTTATCTTTTATCCCTTTTAACTTTGCTACTCTAGATCCCTAGTAAATAATCACATCCTATGCTCATCACATCATGGAGAGAGAGTCTAGGAACATGAGAGGCTGACTGATGTAGGACCACTAGTAAGTATTCAATCTCTATCTCATTAATTTTTGTATTTTCACATTTATTTATGCATTTATTAGATGTGCATGCCATGAGGACAATACTGTGACTGAGGGTAATGCCCTGAGTGGTGGTATTATCCTTGTAACTTATGATAACATAATCATAAGGTATGATATTGTAATACCATGATGGGTAACTTATAGTATATAAATAACAAAATAAGAAATATATGGTATCATAATACCATGATGGGAGAATCAAAATTTTGCAAAACTAAAAGGTTAGACCTATAGCCATGCAAAACTATAGAATGTGAATAGTGTTATTATCAATAACATAAGTTAAGGCTAGGTCAAAAGTTAGGATATTATGGTAATTACGGATAAGAGGTAGGGAGATGGATTTGGGATGGAATTTAGAGGGTGTAGTGACTTAAGGTGGATAATTAGAGGGTGGCTAGGTCATTAGGTCAAGGAAGATTATGAGGAATGTAGGTAGTTAGGCTGGGGGGTTAGGAGGGAGATGATTAGGTGAGGGAAGGTTAAGATGGGTTAGGGGTTAGTATAATGAGGTGATTAGTGTTTAGGTTGAGGTCTAAATAGATAATTTGGATATGCAAGTATTAATTATGGTTAATTATTATAGATTAGTATGATTAGGAACAAGTGATGAAAATGATAATTAGGTGGATAATATGGAGTGATGGGAGTGTTATGGGATGATAGAGGTGGGTATTTAAGGTGGATGAATGAGTTGATGTAGTTATGAGGTTTATGAGATGTAGGTTCAATTATAAAAATTTGGGTTAGTAGGATGTGTGTTTGGTGTAGGATGATTTAAGAATGATGGCATATCAACTATGATGTTTGGTGGTGTTACATGTTGTTAAAACGTAAGGAGCATGGAGTGTTGAAGCTTATAGGTCTATATTATGTTATGACAATGTTCATAGTGAAAATTGATAGAGCATTGATCACAACCCTAGTCGAGAAGTAGCATTCTAAGACTATCACTTTTCATTTCATGACTAGGGAGTTAATAGTCACTCTTGAGGAAATGATATAGATTTTTGGCTTCTTATGAGAATCCATAGGATATATTAGTTATTCCATACCCTTAGTGTGATATCTTAGAGGTTGTCTAGAAGATTATAGATTGGGGTGTGAGATGTAAAAGTGGATATTGATAGATTGATATGATTAATAATGTCTCTTATGATCAGTATACTCCTTTTGGACAAGAGAGATTAGTGGTTTCATTGCTATTATGGATACAGTGCTAGGCATGGTCTAGGACTATCATGTATTTTCCTAGGGCCTAGTGGTGTTAGCCCACTTATACAAAGAGTTACACAAGGGAACATATAGGGGAGCAACTAGCCTAGTCCCCTATCCTTGTATAGCTAGGGATCACATTTCCATAACTACTTTAGATATGGAATTGGGAGCACATTTCCATATCCTTGTATAGCTAGGGATCCCAACCATTCCCTATTATTTGGGTGGTCTATGATTCTTTGGGTATATAAATCTCATGCTAGGGAGATTTAATTTTATATAAAAGTGTTTGATAATTTATGGCTAGAGCACATTACTTGGATGCCATATCAATAGGTTTAATGGGTATGGGTCAAGGATGCATATGTCACTCAATTTATGCTGACCAAGTGTTATCTTATAAAATGGTAGGATTATATCACTAAGTGATATAGACTTGATTATGTGTAGTGGTATTTTTAGAGGTTATAAGATGTGCCTAGAGAGGAACATCTAATCCATCATAGTGATAGGGAAAGACCTTAGTGGGGGTCTCTAGTAAATAGGGATTTAACTAGAGTAGACTATGAGAGCATTTCCTTGATTATATGGGATTACCAGAGTTTGATCCTAGATACTGAAGTAATAATAATGTACATGGCTTGGTGGGTACAGAGATGGCCACATAGATTTATTAGATTATTGGCTAGGGTAAGGAGGGGGGTTGAGTAGAGATTACTACAAGCACAAGTAAGATTAGGGAGGAGGTGAAATTAGAGATAATATACCCAATCATAGGAAAAGTAGGATGGATAAGGGGTAGATGATATGGATGTGGATGAAGAGGACTAGGGAGGTCGAGATGGACATCAGACAAGGGCTATGGGATAGGTTAGATGGGGGTTCAAGATGGAGGGAGTGGAGGGGAAAATGATGTAGGGACATCTAGGCCACATTTTATTGAATATGAGAAATCACCATTAAAGAGGATGATGAGGGAGGTATAGGCCTATAAATTATATATTATAGGGATAACTACCAAAAAAGAAAAGATAATGGTAGACTTATAGGGGCAATTAGTACATTAGGATAGCTAGTTGGATAGAATATAGGGATAGGTTATAGGGTTGATATGATAGGTAACATCCTTACAGGGGTAGATAACTAAATCATAGGTATAAATTGAGAGTTAAGATGTGAAAATTGTGACATTACAAGGATAGATGAGGAAGCTATAGTCTAGGGTGAGGGAGCTGATGAGAGAGTTATAGATGGATGAGAAGGCCAAGGAGGAGAGGGATGCAGTGATGTCATATAAGGGGATGTGGATGATCCTGACTTAGATTAAATGGTTAACATAAGAGGTCTAGTATTATAAGGATTTATATGAGGCATTAGTGCCACCTAGTTAGTGTGTAGTGACATTCAAGGCTAGCTCCTCATTGTCAATACATCATCTTCTTAGGGGGCCACCTAAACTATAATGATTTAGGATTTTTTAATTTATAATCCATGTATTATATTATGGATATTCATGTACTATAGCTAATTGATTCTCATGGGTCCCATTTATGTATTTACATATTTTGACATGGACTCTAATGGACATTATGGACTATGGATATATATGATGGACATGATTATGTGATTTATTATGTTCTTTGGAGGTGATGCTATTTATTATGATATATGTTTTTGACACATGTGTTAGATTATGTGATAATTAGATATATGGATCATGATTTATTGATGTTATGTTTATGATGTTCTGTATTTAATGATGAGATATGTTTATATGACTGGTTAAATGTTATAATTATGGTCATGGTTTAGATGATGTTTATTATGGATTTATAGATTTATATGATGTGATTTTGTGTCGTCAGAATGAGATGAAATATTGAGATGATGATTATGGTTCTATTGGCATAATGTGATGTTAAAATGATATATAATGTTGATTAATAATGTGATAATAATAAATAACCATTATTTTTAATCATGTGTCTCACAAACCAATGTTGGGTAAAATCTTCCTCCATCAAAAAGATAGGTGGGTGTGGGGTAGTAGATTAGGAATGTTAAATGGGATAGTGGTATGATTAAGGTGATGGGATGGGATGAATTTGAAGCCATTAGATATGTAGGTAATCCAATTTACTATTACACATGTGAGTATAATTGTACCAAGGACATGATAATAATCAAGGACATTTTTGGATTCATAGTGCATGGGAAATTGATTTGGGTGACTGTCCAAATTCTGACCTTGGGTAGTCACATAAGACCATCCTTGTTCCCTTTTATGAAAAATAACAAAATGTAAAAATACAAGATAATAATATTTACTAATGACGATAAATATTTATAAGACTTAATGATTATTAACAAATAATAACACACATACACACACATTTATAAAAGGATAAACATAACTGACTATTTAAAAGATACAAAGGACTAGGGGACATATATTTGATTTATATACAAGAGATTTTTATAAACAACCTAAGGAAATTATGTTGGACAATGAATATTTACAATAAACATAATAATATTATTTCTAAAGATAAAATATACAAAAGGTTCTAAGAGGAAAAACTTTTAAGGACATAGGTAAAAATATACATGGGGTTGATTATGCCCAAAGTGTTTTTATTAAAACTGAGACACGGATCCAAACCAATCATAAATAACCATATTTAAGGCCTAAAGAGAATGATCAAGATTTAGATATAGATCATAGAATGGATCCCAGAGTAAGATCATTATATGAACTTTTGATAATGATGATATTAGTGGGTTCTTATGTATATTTGTTTGGGGGTGGATATGGATGGACAAGTATGAAAGCAATTGAGGTGAATAATAGAAATAATCATCAAAGAGGATGAGATTGGGATATGTATTAGGGTGTCACAAATAGGAAGAGTGATTTATTAAAATTGGAGTTGGATATTGTGAAAGACCCCTCAATAGATATTCCCCTTGTAGGATTAGAAATGATTTTACAGAACTTGAAATTCATATCTTTTTATTCTACCTATGCATATAATGTACACCCACTATTAAGACCAGGGTAAGATGGAAAATGATGGAACATAATGGAATGAGATGGAAAAATGGAATGGTGATGGATATGTCCCCAAGAGTGGGGATTGATAGATGGATATTTTGGATCCTGTCAAGTATAAAAGAATTTCAAATGCATAATATTCATAGGTTCATCATGTCCATCACCATTGAGTATAGCATATATGTAGGATATCGATCCAAATTTTGTAATAATGATGTATGGCCCTAGCCAGTTGGCTTCAAATTTTCCTTTCTTATCTTGGTCTATATTGATGTTATTTTGAATCTCTTGGAGGGCTAGGTCATAAAATTTGAATTCTTAAGACTATATTTTCTTGAAATATTAGAACTTGAGTTTATTTTGATATGCCAAAAAATGGTTTAAATCATTTTGACATTTTTTATCTAATAGTTCAAGCTCTTATAGTCATTATTTTCTAGAGGTATGATTAGTAATTATTCCCCATAAAGAGATGGATAAGGATGTGACATCCACTTCTATAGACAAGGTTTCTTTTGCTCCATAGACTAAAGAGTGCATAATAGCCCTAGTAGGTGTTAAAACACTAGTTTTGTAAGACCAAATCATAGGGTATAGTGCCAAATGCCAATTTATTTATATATCATCGATAATTTTCTTGAAAATTTTTAGAAACATCTTATTACTAACTTCTTCTTGTCTATTACCTTAGAGATAGTAGTGTGTGGAAAAATGTTTCTGAATGTGATAGCATTTACATAGATATTTAACCTCTTAATTTTTGAAAGACTTTCCATTGTATAGTAAGATTTTGGTTGGGATGCTAAAGTGTCAAATAATTTAACTTAAAATGATCTTTAATATTTAGAGACCTATGGTAAAGATAAATGACATAGATTCAACCCATTTTGTAAAATACTCTGGAGTAATGAATATAAACTTATGTCGATCAGATGATGTCATATTTATCTTATAAATTAGATATAATCCCCATATGGAAAATGGCCATTGGCTCATTATAGGTTTCATCTCTTATGTTAGGGAATGAATAAGATTACCATGCATTTGGTGAGATACACATTTATTTACATAATAGTAGACATCATAATCAACTATGGACCAATGGTGTCTAATCCTAATTAACTTATTATCCAAGGACATCCCACTGATATGACCACCCCAAATATCATCATGGACCTCCTTGATTGCAAGAGTAGACTCCTTTGAGGTTATGAATCTCAGTAGGGTCCCATCATAGCCTCATAGATAAAGCATGCTATAAAGGATGGTGTAACAATATGTACAATAGATGAAGGATTTATGTTGGTGATGGTTGAGGTCAAGTGGTAGGATGTTGTCATGGAGATATCTATAAATATCATGATAACAAGGTAGATTGTGATTGGGTATATCACAAATTTGAAGATTAGTAATGGATTGATAATCAGGTAATATTATGTATTCAATGAGAAAAATTCCTTCAATAACATATTTTGTATGATCTATTACAAAATTAATAGTGGCTATAGAGTTGAATACCTTTTTACTTCCCCTAGGAACTTATTTGAGTGTAATAGACTAAAAATTTTAATTTAATTTATCCACTAATTATTTATAGGGAAGCAATTTATCATCCTTTTTTTTAACTCTTCATTTACCTATTTTATAATTAATTATGAATCACCAAATACCTATAGATATTAGATATTTCATTGGATGGCAAGTTAGAGACTAAACATTAGGGCCTCATATTTGAATATGTTATTTGTACGTGCAAAAATAAATTGAAAAAAATTAGGGATTTGGTCACCTTATGGGACTACAAAAAGGATTCCCACTCCTATCCCATGTGTAGTAAAATATCCATAAAAATATTTTTTCTATCTATTTGATTATATAGTAGTCAATATGGACTCATCTGGAAAGGTTGTGATGAGACGTCTAGTTTTCAAGGGGTTTTACCACCAATTGATCTGTTATGGCATGCCCTTTGATGGCCTTTTGATTTACATATTATATATCAAATTCACTCAAAAAAATAATCTGTTTGGCCATCCTTATAGTTAAATAAAATTTATAGAGAAAATACTTAAGGGGATCAACTTTGGCTATGAGTTAAACTTGGTCATTTAGCATATAATGCTAGAGTTTATGTGACATAAAGATTAGAGCCAAACAAGCCTTTTCAATAGGGGTATAATTAATAAAATATGAGATCAATGTCTTGATGAGATAATAAATTTACCATTATTTTCCTTCACCATTGTGTTGAGATAATAAGGCTCACATAACACAAGTTGTTATAGATATATACAAAAGTAAAGACATTCTTGTGACTAGTAGTGATAAGACCAGAGGCTCAACCATATATTACTTGAGACTGTCAAAATCCTATTGACACTAAGAGTTTTAATTGAAAATATTCCTCTTCTTTGAGATATGGGTGAAGGGGTGATACTTATCTGATAATTATGAAATAAACTGATGAATGGCCTATAACTTACCTTGAAGGCTTTTAAATTTCTTCAAGTTTCTAGGATGAGGCATTTCAAAAATGGTCTTAACTTTCACAAGATCTACCTCAATGCTTCTATTGGAGACTATGAACCCTAATAGCTTGCCTGAGGTGATTCCAAACACAAATTTATTTGGGTTCAATCTAAATTTACATTCTTAGATCCTCTCAAAGATTTTTCTTAAGACCACAAGATGCTTTGATCAGAGTTAGGACTTTCTCAATATATCATCTACATAATACTCTATCATGTCTTGCATCATGTCATGGAAGATAATAGTGATAGTATTTTATTATGTTGATCCCACATTTTGAAGACCAAAAGGAATCATTTTATAACAAAAAGTCCCCAATGGAGTGATGCATGTTATTTTGTGATGATCTTTAGGAGTATTTTTGATTTGATTATATATAGAAAACCCATCGATGAGGGATAACATCTCATATCATATTATATAATCCATGATCATGTATGTATTGGGCAAGGTAAATTCATATTTGGGTCATGATTTATTGATGTCCTAGAATTCCATGCAAATTATGATTCTTCCTAGTGGTTTGGCCATGAGGACAATATTGGATATCCATTTAAAAAATTCAATGGGATGAATAAATTTGGCTTCCAAGAATTTATAAAATTCTTATTTGACTATAAGATTCACCTTGGGGTGCATCTTGTGAAGTTTTTTATTGATAGGTTTATCATTTGGATGGATAAATAGATGATGCACTACCAAGGTTGGATCTAGCTTTGGTATATCTGAATAAATCCATGTGAAGACATCTATATATTCTTTGAGTAGATCAATAAGGACATATTATTACTTTAGTGTGGAAATTTTCCCTAATTTGACAATTTTAGGACTCACATCTATTCTAAGATTAAAATCAATAACCTCCTCAATGAGGGAGGGTGATTGGTCTTGCAGATATGCTGGGGGTGATGGTAAGTCCTAGATTTATAAAGAAAATGCAATTGGGAGCTTAGTATCAAATTTTGAATAGAATTCTAACTCTTTATGAGTGGTTGAATGTATTATCTACTTGGAGAGGGATTTTCATCTTCGTACTCCTCTTCTTTGATCTGATTTAAGGAAATTTCTTGCTTTCCAAAATAGCTTGATTTATTAAAACTAATAGAAAACCCTTTATTATGGTCTCCTGATGGCATAAAATCTTGTGCCCATTAATATTCTATAATGGACTTATCTCTATATAATGTATCAAGGGAAGTCTCATGTTTTCTATCCCAATCTATCAGGGTAGGATAATGGAGGGAGATATTAATAGTGGATATAGTGGTGTCTTGGATGAGATTGGTGGAAGCTAGGTTTTCATAAAGGCTATAAATAAAACCCATTTCAATTTATTTTTTAGAGGTGGACTCCTACATAATTGAATAATTATCTAGGAAGATAGTACTTAGGTTGATTCCAAAAATTTTGTACCCTAAACCAAGATGTTTTACATGTTATTAAACCCATAGAGGTTTAATCCTACCTTGTTCATATCTCCTTAGTACTCTTCATTTATAATTCATATTTTGTAACATATTTTGAAGGTGGGGGTTCTTCTATTTATGTAATTTGAAGACCAAATCATCTATAATAATCCATGAATAATCTAGATCATCAAAATAATCCTTTGATAATATGCTTGAAATGGTAAAGGCCATAGATCTAAACTAATAAATGATAAGATTATCTTCCCTCATAGTTATGGACCCATAGCTACATGGGGAGAGTGGCAAGTCTCATACACAAAAGGCCTTATATTTATATCTCTACAACCTATGGAAGTGATCTTGAGACACATAATGTTTGGGTATGAATTTGAAATAGGTTTTAAATAATCAAGGTGGACATATTTTATAGATGTTGGATTAGGATTAGAACTATGGGTACTAGGATAATAACAAGTGGGATGTGATTAATCCATTTGATAGCTATGAAAGTGATCTATATCCCCTAGGATGGTAACCTCCATTATTGAATGAGGTAATTTCAAACATTAATAGATGATGGAAGGAACATCTTGCACTTCATGGATCCATGGGCATCCCAAAATTAGATTATATGGAATATCAACATCCATGAGATGGATTAAAGTTTGATGGATGATGGGTCCCATAGTGATAAGAAGGTAAATATTTATTTTTTATGTACTTTTATTATCATCATATACCTTGATCATTATGAGACTAGGCCCTAATAATGAATCAAAGTACCTCAACTTTTTAAAGTCCAAATTGTAAAAATTTAAAGAAAACCCTACATCAATGAGTACTTATGGTATTTTAAGGTTGAAGATGGAAATGTCAATGAACAATGGGTAATTATGAAGTAGGCCTATAGGGATGTGTCTTGGTCATTGAAAGTGTTTTATTGTAAAATAGATAAATGACCCACCAATGCTTGAAACTAGTTAGTGTCAATATCTCTAGGGACTTTGAAAATAATTAGGACTTGATTAAGAATCTCCTAATGCATAAAAGATGTTTTAAGAAGATCTATAATAGATATTTGGGCTGAAGTCTTCTCAAGATTTTGGATGATGTCATATGGTTTGTCAGAAGAGATAGATATGTTTTTAGAGATATTGACTTTTTCAAATGTTGAAGTGGATGCGTCTTTTAGTGGCATTCTAGTTATTATGTCATGTAGTTACTACACAATCAATTATTATCTTGTTAATCTTGAAGATAGTGGATGATGGTTATTCTGGATATTGGGCCCCTAAAATTTTAATGGTATTGACATAATGGTATATAATGACATGGTAACTAGTTCGGTTGGATGTGGAGGCTTGACCCTAGTCCTTGAGTGGTTTCATTTTACTCTGGTCATGTTTATGTAAAGGATCATGATAGATCCCCAACTAATAATTCTTGGATTGACTAGATGGACTCTCCCCTTCTACTTCTATATCCACCTTTTCAATTGGTTCTTAGACATAATGTTGTAATTCCATGAATTTTTTAGTAGCATTCCCCTTAACTCTATTATATTAAAAAAAATCATCTTCATGATACCAATTTTGGTTGGGATTTATTATCATCCAATGGTTAAATTTTAGGGAGAGTGATCATATTTCTAGTTATTAACTTTTGTAGGAATACTTATATGGGTATTCCAAGATTAGTTAGAGGAATTTTTCCTATTCAAGGTTTTGGTTTTCCCATGGTACCCTTATGGAAGAGACATTTTTCTTATTATTAAGGGACATTTTATGCACTATTTTAACATGTTTAGAATCTTTCATTCCATCCTTCATGACGTTTTTATTATTAAATATCTTAGGCTTACCTGAAAATGTATTATCTTGAGTATGATTATATTCACTTTGGTTATACAATTTAATTATACCTTTTTCAATAAGTAATTTCTCAATTTAGACCCCATTCTCTATTATTTCATCAAAGGACTTTGCATATTGTAGCTTTAATTGATATTTTAATTTAGTATTAAGGTTGTTAATGAATATTTTAGACATCTCCTTCTCAATAAATGTGTAATAGAATAAACTAGTAAGGCTCCTCCATCATTGTAAGAATGAGGCTAAACATTCCCCATTTATTTGTTTAATGTTATAGATATATATGATAGTTATGTCATGCTCAATGTTTAAGGAGAAGTGTCTCACAAATTTTTCTATCAACTCTCAAAATCTGGATATGGATCCTTTTATTAAATGTATAAAAAATTCCAATACATACCCCATGAGAGTTTTAGGGAAAATTTAAAGAAGATAAGCATCATCATAGGAAACCTCATGACATGATACATATAATTATTGTACATGATCTCATGGATCTGCTTTCCCTCTATTTTTTTTAAATTTTGGGATCTCAAAGTGTGGTGGGAAAGGTACTTGTAAAATACTCATGTCCAAAGGAGATATGAAAAAGTTTTCAAAGTTTTATCTGATTATTTGGGTGTGAGTGTCGATATGGTAAAGAGTCTCCTTCATAATCCTATACTCTTGAGAAAATGAGGGGTCTATGATGGGGTCTAAGACTTGAACATAATTGGTTTAATCTCTTGAATAGTCTGGGTTGGCATTTCTAACATTTTATCTTATCAAGATGGGCCTTTGATTTTGAGCTTAAATTGTGAGGCAAGGGAATTAATTTTTTGGGTCAATTGGTCTAATCAATCCTCTAAGGCATTTTTTCTCTTATTAGCCTTAATGTGATTATTGTGTAGAGGTTCTTATTTTTCTTCATACTCTTGCTCATGATCTAGAAGATTGTCCTCTTCTTGTTTTTGGTTATTATTAGTTTGACAAAGTGGAGTGTTGAGCCTAGTAGATGAATGGATGATATCTTATAATAGGTTTGGATCAAAGTTAGGGGGTAATTTTCCCCCCATTATAACAACTTGGGCTAGAATTTGAGCACAATTTTCATAGATATATTGGATAAATTGAGACCAAACCTCATCACTATGGAAAAAGTCATTTGTGAAGCAATATTCCTCTCTAGGGCTATAAATGTCACTATATGTGTCATCATTATCCTAGTTTCAATCACCTAGATTACCTGAATATGTCATTTTACTTGTTGGATCCTTGTCCCATTCTTATATCTTGGGCACATTTTTAGATAGGCATGATAGATGATGAGGGTGATGTAAGAAGAGTGATTAGGTGTGACTTTCATATAGGATGATGAGAGATAAGGTGAATTTGGATACTAATTTTTTCTAAAACCAAAGACTAAAAGTGGTCAAGAGAGGTGATTTAGATGTGACTTGGATTTTATTTTGAGAGAATACAAAGATTATAATAAATAAATATTATGAAAGATAACACCCTATAAGGATTCAATCTAGCAAGGAGACAAAGAGGATATGAGGACTATATACCCTTCACACTGGCAAGGTGATAATTTGTTGGGTGATAGATATGAAGAGGTGGGATGATAGGATGATGGGTGCTAGACTAAAACCAAATAATGTTGTAAGTGTTGATAAAGTTTAGTGAAAGATAGGAGTGTTGACTAAGATAAATAATGATGGGTGACCACTAAAGTCTAATTCCAAGATAATGTTGATATCCAAATGATTTGAATAGTGATATGGAATGATTGGTATTTTGGTTCTAAGATGGGATTTTATCCTAAGAGTCCCTAGGTATTTTTTGTAATATGGGACAAGCTGATGTGGCTCACAAATGATATGAGCTATGGCACAACACACACAAAACATTCCCAATCACAAGCCCTAATATAGTCAACCAAGTGGACATGTAGCCATATACCTAAACTATATAATATCTTCATAGGTGAGGCTATAGTCTAGTGACCCACTATGGAATCAACCAGACCTTTTCAACCCTATCTATTCTTAATGGTCACTTGGGATTTAATCTTGACTTCAATAGTAAAATGCCTATTATGGTAGATAGGTCCTATGCTAGGTTTACATGAGGGTGTCTAAGGGAGTCCCTCAGATACATAAACATATATGAAGCCCAAATCTAGATAGGGTGTTATCTAATTCTTGGTTTAGAGACTTAACTCTTCCCCTTCTCTGATGACCTATATGGGGTCAACTACTTATCCTAATGATAATTGTCATTGATATTTATACTCTACCAAAACATGGATTTTGCTTGAATTTGTTGTGATGAAATACAAGAAACCAACCCCTAGAGACCAAGAAAGTCCATGGGGATGAATTATGTATCACATGTTATCCTAGACAAAATGGGTTAACACACAATCAAGCAAGATTAATTTACTCAATTAATTACCTATGTGATTAAAATTAAAAATAAGTAAATAAGTCACACAAAATATATAGATGAATAAAAGATTAAAATTTAGGTACTCTTCTTGCAATTAAAAGTTGTAAACTTAATCCAGTGCCTTCTTCTTGAAGGGTACTACAATAAATGTATTAGTAGTTTGAAATCAAGCAAAATCACTTATTTCTTGCAAAACCATAAATACACAATTAATGTAAAGCAATATCATTTCCAAAAACTACAAAATCATGACTTTTATACAAAATCACAAATATAAAGTTATGATATTATCATATGGTAGTTAACTATGATAAGAACTGTACAGACCCTGTAAAACCACAAATGGTTAAGCAAAATCACTACTTTTAATACAAAATCACAATTCACAATCTGTGATATTGTAAGAAAATAAAAAATTTTGCACTTATGAACCTAGACTAGAATATAGGCCTACTAATGTACTATAGGATTATTTACATGTGTTTATATCAAGGCTTGATATAGAAATTCAATATTCTACTAAATATTATAAGATTTTATGACCTTTGAATAACTAATGTGAAAATGCAAGATGTATGATTTATAAAAGAAATTAGTAAGCAAACTAATATTAGCTTGTGACAGACATTGTTTTAAAATTTCACAAATAACTAAATTGGTCACAAGGCTTAGTAATATATTTTTAACACCTTTAGTCAAATTTGCTAATTAAACACAAAATTGCCTATTTTAATACAAAACCATTAATTCACAAATAACAATATTGTAGAAATTGCCCAAAGGGGTAATGATGGAGGTTTAATATTTCTTCGTATGGTCCTTTTATTATCCTTATTAATAGATAATAATACACACAAAAATGAATTAGAACTTTTTAGTGAAATTCCCTAGTGCCTCATACCACTTAAGCAACACTACAATTTTATGTAAAAAGATTTTATAAGAATGGTGCCTCTATTTTCCCTATAGACATAAAATGATTAGATAGACATAGATCAAGTAGTTAAAAAATTAGTAGATCAATTTAGTATTTTTAATATAAAACACAAAATTTCTACTTACTAATTTAATATCGTGACCTTCAAGGCAAAATTGAAATTGTGGAGTTATGGTTTTACATAAAGGCACCAAGGCAATTTAGGGATGATAAGTCCTATTTTCTTGCACACAAAATACAAGTTTCCATTCTTGCAAGATTAAAAAAATTGATATAGACTTTTAAAAGATCAAAAACTGAGCAAAAACTAATTATACTTGGTTAAACACAATAGCCTACAAAACCATGAGTCCAAAGACAAAACCACTAATTTTTATGTAAAATCACTTTTTATGAATCTACAATTTTGTAACAAAGCTAAAAACCTATTAAAAGGAAAAATTGTTAGAATTTAATATGATATTTGTGTAATTTCACTTAATTTCATGAAAAACTACAACTAAAATATCATGATTTGTAGGGAAAAACAATTGATTACCTATATGTAAAATTTTGACCAATTTAAGAGCTAATTCTTCATGCAGTCAAGCCTACAAGTCGAAAAATCACTTATAACAAGAAATAAGGTTATATTAAAGTGGATTATCCCATTTTAGTTTATAATGTGTTATTTTATTTTGATTTATTTATAAACTACTATATTTAATAATAAAAAATCCAATAACACAAAAAACATCAAAGAAAGGGATAAAGGAACCATCAAACAATTAAAGATAGTTTCTTAGCATCCTTCTGTTACTCCTCTCTAAGATATTCAAGTATATTTGAGTGATAAATTTGATTGAGTGTGTATTACTTGTCTTGAGCTTCAAAGTAACTCCAATGGCTTCATTAGATTGTTGAATGGCTTGGAAAGATTATGAGAATGTTTGACAATGGATGATTATGAGAGTATAATGGAGGCTTATTGATTTCCATGTTAGTTTGGTCATGGATTTAATATGCCTTATATAGGATGGTGGAGGATTTTTTGATAGAATTTTAAATTATTTAGAAGCCTCTAGTTTAGAGACTTCTTGAATCTTAGAGGAGCATCCATATTTATAGAGGTTTCTTGATTATCTTAGGGGATATTAGGGGATTAGATGGGAATTAATGAGGTTTACGATTCATAAGGATGTAGGAGAGGATATGGTGGTAGGGTAGCTAGGGGTATTTGAATAAATATGAATTTTAAATTGGTATGTGGGTTAATGGGTATATCAGTGGTTAAGCAAGCTAGTTAGTAGGTTAATGGGGGAATTAATTGGTTATAAGGGTATGGTAAGGTTTACGGAATGTAGGGAATATTATTTAGGAAATTAGGATATTAGTTATTCAGATAAGGCTATGGTTATGGGTTAAATTAGTGGGTTTAATAAGATTATTAAGGTGAGTGGATTTAGGTACAAACACTAACCTCAAGAAGATTTATGCCCTTAATTTTGGCTCTAGGACCTCTGACAAAATGGTCTGTATTTGTATAAAGAAGCAACTTAGAGAGTGATTATGAGACTACTAATGACCAATAGACTAAGGGTCATCAATAAATGGTTTTAGTTTTTAAAAAAATTGTATTTTGATAGCATTTAATAGGCCTAAAAATTTTACATGCAACAAAATCACCATTAAAAAAAATTATTATGGTGGGTTCACCCACAGAAATAGTGGAATCACCTTGTAAAGTAGTAACATCATAGACATTTTAGATTTTAACATGTTTTAACAATATTAAAAAATGTCACATCAAGAGTTCATGGGGATTGGTATCATCACAAAATTTATGTTGAGTTTTTTTATCCCCTAATATAATGGTAGATTCATGCTTCTAGTGGTGGATTCACCCTAATGGTGATAAATTTGCATTGTGAGTTGTAGAATCACCCTACAAATCAAAAATTCATCCTAATGGTGGGAAATTCATTTATTTTGAGATTTTTATATGTTTTAAGAGATAAAAAGATTAATAAATTTGGATTTTGTGATGAAATTAGATGCGTATATGATATAAATTATGGAAATGACTAAGTGTGCTAACACGTGTGATTTTAAGAGAGATTTTATATCATCATATCATAGGAACAAATGATCATGATTATTGACTAAGATTCACATGTGGCATGATGAGCTAGTAGAAATCCTAAAGATAATTGGATTATAGTATGTATCTTAGATTCCATTTATTCACATTTATTGAGACCTATTGAATGTGTTAGTTTATCAATGGTATTTTGAGATGAGCACATTCCACTTGCCAACTAGCAAAGTTATAGTGACATTGGAAAATGTATGGTAGATATTTCATATTCTAATCCATGAAAAATCCATTCATTCATGAGTGCAAGGGTTGATGGGTCTACTATAGTAGCTAGTAGGTATCACATGTGTAGAGTTACATGATGTTTGTATTGATATCAATGCATTGGTTACATATCCTATGATTGATTAGGTACCTATCATACTCATGACCATTTTCAATGGCATCATATTACCTGATAGGAGTGGAAAATTTTTCCACATGGGGTTAGTAGGTGTGATTCAACATATGTTGGAGGATACAATGGTAGTTATTTGGGGGATATTGTTTTTATCACAACCTTATAGAGATCTACACCTAATGACATAATAATATTTTTGGAGCATTAGAGCATCAATATTATTTTAGGTTTGGTTTTAGGAGAATATTTGGATTAGGAGGCTAATGGGCATGTGATAGCATAGGTATATGGATGAAACCATAGTGTATGGTTGATTGATCTTATTAAGTTGGTAGAATGGGTATTTAGGTAGCCTCAACCATAATAGACATGCAATTTAAAAGCTACCATAATAGACCCTTATCTAGAGGTAATACAATAGGATGTGTTTTAGATGGGATTAAGATCAATAATACATGGGATATATAATTATATTATGTTACATTAATAGGTTTTATGATTTCCTTATGGATATATATATACCAAAATAAGTGATTTACTATTTTAGTTAATCTCTATATGTACCATATTAACCACATGTGTTTGAACATGTATACAGGGAGATTCAATGATGGGGTCTATAGATCCCTTAATGGTTGATGGAAATATTTATCCCTAGTTTCATACATTGATTGGGATTATAGAGGAGTAATAAGTAATATAGGTATTATAGATGCTTATGGTACATGGTGGACCCATGTTAGGCCCATCTAGTTGACTACACTAGTGGATCCATAGGTGAGACCATTATAAGAGAGGATAATGGTAGTACTATAGGAATATACATAAAGTTATACATAGATGGTAGTAATGATGAGATAAACTAAGGTCAAAGGACTATCAATTAATGATGCATATGGTGGAGGATACATAAGAGGTATAATATAGGTAGATATGGAGGAGATGGGGGAGATGAGGGAGATAAGGGTGAAGATGGAGGAGATGGGGGAAATGGGGTGGAGATAAAGTAGATGGGTTTGATAGGGGAGATTATGGTGGAGATAGAGGATATGGGAATGATAAGATCTCAAATTTGACCTTAGACTCTCCAAATTAGACAATATGGGTACCCATGCACCTCCTAATGGTTATAATAGTGATTACATCATAGGTATAAATAGGGCCAGATCCATAGGTGATAATATCCATGATAGATATGTTGAGAATAGGTGTATAGTATGTGGATAAATCATGACATATATTGAGGTCAATATATGATGAAAAATTCATTTCCATATCGGAGGATGATGTTACAACCAAGGAAGATGATATATCTATTTTAGCATGTTGCATGTATAATAGGGATGTAGAGTTTGTAAATAGGGGTAGGTATATTACTACACTATACACATGCATTATTTATTTATTTTTAAATTTTCAATTGTTTAATTGGTTTGCATCAATATGAAAAAAAAAATAGATTTGATATCTTTAGATATCACCAATTTTATACTAGATATTCAGGACCTATGAGCCAATAGATATATGGCACAAGAATTACTAACTATGTAGGGATTAAGATAGGTGACTACATAGATGATGAGGACATCTATGGAGGTTAAATATTACAATTAATTATATGATCAATCTATGCAAATAGTACAAATAAAACCAACTTATAAAGATATCTAGTGGAGGAGGAGATCTTCTTCACATACTAGGGCTCCTCCTAGATCAATGCATGCTCCCCTAGGATGGATCCACCTCTAGATGGGCAAATTGAGGCATAAGCCCTCAAACATGATTTTGACATTATATAAATGATTTTTATGTGCATGATTCATTTATAGATGTATTATTTTGATGTCCTCATGGGAATTTGATGTATATTTGTACCTTTATATATTGATATGTGATTTATATATTTTGAAACATGTCTCTTTTGTATTCCTTATGATCATGGATGTATATGTATTTATTTATTGCCTATGTTTTGATTTAGATATCCATGGATAGTGGATGATGTATATGTTGGATTACCTATTTATGTATTTAATATTTTTATGTTTGATAAAATTAGATGATGTGGATGTCCATGTTATCTGATCTTGCTTATGATGTTATCATGTTAGCATACTTAGCCTTCATGGTACATGACTAGTAGACACCATGATACCAAAAACCATGATGGCCTTTACTATGTGCATAGGTACTAACTCTCAAATATAAAAAAATAGAACAAAATAAAAACAAGTATCAAACACACACACACACACACAAACTTCAAAAATAAAAGGAAACAAAAAACATCTTTTTTTATATATCATGTTAAAATTCATACATGAAAGATGATGGATAAAAATAGACTATGTGATGCTCTCAATAAAGTATACATGAAAGCTATTGGAATTGGGAGTTACATGTTATTATTTCTAATTACTAAGTATGGATGTGCCCAAAACAAGGATACATGTAGAGTGTATTGGGGAATAAATTTCTCAATAATAAGTTGTACACTTGATGTGCCCAAAGCAAGGATATATGCAGGGGATTGGAAGCTTGAGAGCTTGGATTGGATGAATGAATTATTACTTGATTGATTTTATAGGAAGGAATAACAAGTGGGAAAAAAGGGGAACATGGTAATGGTCAAGTTATCCTAAAAAATCCCATACAACTAAGCATTGCCTATATAGTCCAACTAGAACTCAATTCGATGTAGTTCTCTCCTTAGGGAAAATATGTAATGATATATGAGTATTTATTTTGATGATGTGTTTAATATTGATTAAAAAATGAGTAATTATGTACCCCCCATGAAACAATATTTATTTTAATAAAAAATGGATCAAGCATTGAAGACCACCTTTAAATAGGGCTGATAATTATGATAGTTATTATATTATTGTCAAGATTTTGTGGATTTATCTCTTTTTGGGATTTTGATTTTTATTTTTAGGGTTTTTAGACATTTTTATTTTTAGAATTTTATTATTTTTATATTTTTTTAATTAGATATATACAATGATCCACTAGTAAATATAAAATCCTCACTTAATGACCATAATTAGGTTGGGGAATACATAATGGGTGGTGAACAGATACATTGAGTGTATATAAGATATTCAAGGAGTTTGTAACCCAAATAATGCCTCTATTTTAGTTATAACATCCTAAATATGAGGTGTTATTTTAATCTAAATATATCCACCATATTGTTCCTGTACATGCATATTGATTGTTACTAAGGTAAAAATAGAAAAGGGAATATATGGATGATGGGATGGATTATGAGATAGATGGACAAAGGGAAAATAAAATGTCCCAAATCATAGGGCTAATCATATAAAATGTTTGATTTTTAAGCATATAAACACTTTTGGTGCATGATGTTCATGTGTTCATTAATTTCCTACTAACCTTTTGTAGACAACATGTATTCACATAAGCCATACTTAGATCTGATTATATAGGGACCAAGACAATCATGCTCAAATTTTCCTTTATTTACTTGATTAGCATTAGTGTTCCTTTTATTTTAATTTATTACAAGGTTCCAAACCTTAAATTAGATATATTTGATACATTTTTCATATATATGGTGTAGCCTATTTTGATAAGATTTAAGGTGATTTAGTGCTTCTAGTCATTTTTCATCCAGGAGTTCCAATTATTATAGCTGTGTGACATGATATTCCTCATTTTCAATGATGTATTGAAATTAAATGTGTAAGCAATTTAATTTTGTATTGATAGGTAGGATGGCCTTAGTGCTAGAGACTAGGGAATATGGAGTGGAATTTTTGGGTGTGATATTTTTTGTATGGTAAGCTCACAAAGTAGGAAATAGCTATAAATACTAGTCATGACTAGAATCATTAACAATATTTTTTAATATTTTAACATTTGTCTTGTTAGATGTCTTTTATTTTCCATTTCATTATGGATAGTAAGGATTAGACCATTTGTGACTAATATGGAATTGAGTACAAACAGAATTAACATCCTTATTATTGAAACACATATTGTATACACATAATAATTTTTAAAACTTATCAGTTAATAATACTTTCTCTCTTGTAAGAATCCATTTAATATAAATATATCTAATTTCATACCTTAAAATGTGCATCAAGAAAGTGTTTGGAATACCTTTGATGCTTCATAGGATTGTTGGCCCTTACACCACCACTTAAAACCAATATAATCTACTCCTATCCATTTCCCTAAGAATTTAAACTTGGATTATACATCTCACTAAATAGATCACCACCCACAATAACACCTAAATAAGTAAAAAAAATTTACCATGTCCCATACTAGGTCGACACCATTCTAGGATTTACCACACATTATAAAACTATGTCAACTTAAGCTGGCATAGATCAAGACCTAATGGCTTTATTTCCCACCCAACAAAGTCAACTGGGTTGACTACATCAGCCAAAATCATGAGAGGGCTTATTTTTAATCCATGGATATATACCCATTTTCATTTCATTTATAATATAGGATCAATCAATTGTGCATCTATGTAAACAATCAATAGGAGGTTTCATTACTTATGTTTTTACCTTGGATAAGTAGCAATTATCTTGTGAAAGTCTTGAATGCATGGGATAAGTCTTGTAGACTAGAGTTGATTTATCCTTGTAATTCCTAAAAGCCCATAATAACCTCTTGCAAAGTACCATTGTCCAAGGGAGAGATTTAGGAAAAATTAGTTCACTTCAACAAATGTCAGTATGTTCTTAGCCTTTAATATTTACGTATGTAGATGTTGTAGAGTTAATATATATTATATTATATATCTTTTGTATTTGATAATTTGTAGGTTATAGAAAGATCTAACTTTGTATGTTTATTATCTTCCCCATTTTTTCCATAAGCTTTGGTGAGCACTAGATTAGATTACATATGAATTTACTAGATTAGCTTGCATAGTTATTTATAAATTATCTTGATTAATATTAAATATAATCATAAGACCTAGTCAAGGTTATCACAAGATGGAATTTGACAAGAGGCCTTAAAAAAATCTCCTTTTCCATAGTGTGATAAGTGATACCTTAGTGTGTCTTTAGAAGATATATTATTGGTCATGACCCCAATTTAAATGTATTCCCAAGCATACATGTTAGTTTATTACCTTCTCTGACCTTAAATATTATTGAGTAGGATAAGTTATAGAATTGTCTAGTTTTTCATTTCATTCATTCTGGCAAATTTTATGTTAATCTAACCCTTATAGTTTTCTAATTTTTTTCTATAGAAAACTAGATTGACCTTGTCAACCTTGTTAAATATTATGTGCATAGGTTTTTATACTCAGTCAACCCTATTGATTTTGTTTGTCTCTATGTGTAGTTTTTTATGAATTCATCAACTTGGTCAACTTAGGCATATTTTATAGGTTTTTAATTGATGCAAACCTATGAATTTATTTTGGGTTTTTCTATGCAGAATTTCCATTTTTGGAAAACTAGATTGATGTGATCGATATAATTTATTTTCTCCTTTTTCACATTTAATTGAATCAATTTGCTCAATTCTTTTATTTTATGATTTTTCCTTCTAAAATACTACGTTGACATAATCAACACAATTTTATTCTATTTTATCATTTATTAGTTTTTATTTATACTTAGTTGATTAGCTTGATTCTATTTAAATATTATGTATTTACCTCTTTAGGTTCAAAATTTCATCTATATAACATAGTTTAAAATATCAACTTAATAGCTTCAATAAAAATACTACATCATCTTGGTTGACTATGTATAATTTACCAAGTTCACTTTAAACAACTTAATAATTAATTTTTATTAAATTTTAAGTAATTTCATTTTCAAAATTTAGTATCATTTTTACTAATGTTTTATTTCTATAAAACTATACATTTACAATCAACTAAGTCCATTGGCTCGACTTAGTTTTTTAGCTAATTTAAGTATATAAAACCAAGTCATATCACTTGAATATGTTTATTTTTGGTCTATATTTCAAAAAAATAAGTTGACTAGATTGACTCTATTTTATTTTATTTGTACAACTAAGTCAACCAACTCAACTTCATTATGTTTATTTTCTCATAGTTCAAGAAAAGAGAACTAACCTATATTGATAGTAATTAAACTCAGTGTACCTTTCAATTGGGTACCTATTTATTTAATTTTCAAAAACTATAAAATAGATTTCAAAACTTAGGTTTTTTCTCTTATTTTTCATTTTGTATGGTTTTCCCTAGAAACTGTGTACTAATAGTTTTCATACTACGTAGTTACTATCATGAAAGGATACTTGATACTCTATTTACCATCCTTGTTTATAATTTACAATTAAAATTATGTGAGGGGATTTTCTAAATACTCATAGTCATAATATAGATCTAAACATGATCTTTAGTTTTTACCTACCTTGCATAATTTTTGAAATTCCTAGGATCTTTCTCTTTATTAAACCTTAAGAATCCATTCATCCATTTGTTTGTGTGGTACATCAGTTAGCAGTTAGTGTCGAGAAGTTACTTATAGATTACCCTTGAAATTTGGTTTAATAGGATATAATAATGGTACTTCCTCCATATTTAGTGTTCTAAAATATTAGGCTGACACTATCTAATGAACAAGCATCTTTAGAAGCCTACACTTTCAATCAAAACCTTAAGTACAACTTCTTGATATTCTTTTTGAGAAATTAGTTAATTAGTTTTTTAGATTCAATATTTTTTTTTGTTATTTTTTAGCCTATGTTTTATTACAAACTTGAATCAATTAACATTGATAAAATGTTTGTGATTTGTGTTTCAATTAGATCAACCAACTTGACCTAGTTACTTGTGTGTTTATTTATTTTCTTTCTATAACCAAAACTAGATCATCTAGATACAGACTATTTAAATTTTTCCTCCCTACAAGACTAAGTCAACATGTTTGACCTAATATTTTATAGACTATTATATTTTCTTTCCTACATAACTAAATTCACTTGCTTAGCCTAGTCTTTTATAGACTACTATGTTTATTTTCTTACAAAACTCAATTGACCTGCTTGACCTAGTTTTTTTACAAACTATTTTGTTTTCCTTCCTACATAACTTAGTTGACCTATTCAACATAGTATTTTATAGATTAATTTGATTTTAATTTATTTATAACTAATTTAACCTATTCAAATTTGTACTACATTATCTATCTAGTTTTATGATTTCTCTATCTGATTGCATGGTACTTGGCTGACATATTATTTGCATCCCTAAAAACTCAATGTGTTGATCCCATAAAGTATCTAAATGAATTTGTATTATTGACATAATTTTCAAACTTAAACATAAGATAAAATTTATTATCTTTCTTGTCATCTTGTTTAAACATCATGAAATCACCTATCCAAATATTTTTTGATAACTATAACAAATTTATAAGATACATGGGTTGTTCCATTTTACCTAATTTCATCACCTAAGATGATAATCACTCTTGGTGTACTTTTTATTTTCCCTCATCTATTTCTTGTAATATGGTCCAAATAATCCAAACTGATGATGTGGATGGTTCTGATCCATTCCACACTTCTCAAGATACTACCTTATTTAATCTACCCTATTATATTATTGGGGTAATTAATATAAGCTTAATGAATAAACCTACAAATAATCCTTTCATAGGAAACATCCCTACCTTTAATAATGGTATAATTCCTCCCACCAACACTAACATTCCTACTAACACAAATATCCCTCCTAATATTCCACTTTTAAATGCTAATAAACAAGTTGAAACTACTCAAATCTTTGCACAAATAATCTAATAAATTAATGTTATGGAAATTAAAAACACCCCTTAAATGACGTAAATGAAACATCATTTACCACAAATAAATAATCAAAATCCTCCTATATTACCTCAAAATAATCAAAATTTTATTCCTCCTCCTCTTAGAGATATAAATGGGAATTTCATTTCATAGCCTCTCATTTAAAATAAGATGCTTCAAAATATCTAAAATGAACCTTTAGCTCTTTTCATTATCTCGATTGATATTGGAAACATTTTTCCAACTATTAAATATGATGGAAATAAATATCCTACATCTTTTCTTAAGGAATTTGGTAATCTCTATAAGAAATGGATCTAAACAAATACCATTCTTATAACTAAAATATTAGTTAAAACATTTACAGGTGATGTTTTAGAATGGTATAATCAACTACCTCAATAATCCATTACATAATTAGAATAATTGGTTAATTCTATAGTAAATTAATAGCAACAAAATGATCTTCTGAAACATTATCTTAGTCATTTTATCAATGCTAATCAATCAACCTTAGAATTAGCACATGATTTCATCAAATGATAGAAATCATTATATCATAAAGTTGATTATAAAATGAATTATGATAGTCTCTTTAAATTATTTATCACTTATTTAACACCTTCACTTCAGTATAAGGTATGAACTTTTTCTCCATAGAATTTAGCCTAAGCATTTGATCAATCCAAACGGTGATATTTCCTTATGAAATAATTTTATCCAAGTAATAGATCAACTAAAGAATATTTACAAACCTCAAATAATGCAATTACAAGTGATACTCCTAAAATGAAATCATTAATAGTTAAAGTATATAATCATATTTATTCTCACCCACCATTAATAATCCCACAAATGAAGTACTTATTATCTCCATCTAAACCATTCGCCTATAATAATACAAAACCTTCATGGTATGACTCTAATAAATTTTATTGGTTTCATGCCAATATGGGTCATTCACATGAATTATGTCATGGGATTATCAAATTTGTTATTTATTTTATGTTATGAGACACGTTTAACCATGATGCTATGATCTAATTATGTCATCATGATTATGTCCAATCTTCCCAAAAGAAATAGGTTACCAAGATCACATCTTCTAACCCTCAAAAATATTATACTACCACTAACATGAAACATTCAAATGATAATATTTTTTTAGTTGATGCTAATTATGATTATTAATATACAAATTCATAATATGTGATTATAATGAAAGTCAATTATAGATGAAAACCTGCTCATATATACCATGATGTTAAACCTAATAAACCTTCCACTGATGAACAATTACCTAAAGATTTTACAACTATTGTACGCACATTTTTTAAATCAAATGAAGAAACACTTCCACAAATAGAACCCCAACCTAATTCTCCTATTCTTATGAAAAAAATTATACCTCATAAACCTCGTGTTGGTTCTTTATTATCTATATCATATTTAAAAATTTTAGAATAAATTAATTCAATGCCTTATAAAATTCCCCTATTGGAGTTAAATTGTACTTCTATATATCACACAAATTAATTCTAAAATAATTATAAGATATCAAAGAACCACCTTCACCTAGTTCATAAATACCTTCCAAAGATCATTCACTTATAAAAGTAAACATAAATGAAACCATTTCTATATCCTCTAAACCATTTATAGAATTTATTAAAGAAGATATGATGAATGATGAAATTGTTTTTTGAGCTGATGATCACCACTCCTCTTTATTAATATTTCAATTAATAATACCCTTATTTGAAAACTCTTGGTATATGAAGGATCAGGTATTAATGTTACTTCTCTTTGGTTAATACAAAAAATTAGATACACCAAAGAAAACCTTAAACAAACAAGTCACACATGTAGGGTATTTGATAAAGAAAATCAAAAACCACTTGGTTGTATTTGGATCCCACTTAATATCATACCTAAGACAATTCACATTAAGCTCATGGTTCTTGATTTACCACTACCTTACAACATACTCCTTATTCATCCATGGACAAGTTATTACCACTTCAGGTAGTTAATGTATTAAATTCCTTCATAATCTCAAATGTTACAAACATGACACCAACCCTAATCCATGGAGTATACAACTACCAATTCCTAAATCTCAATATCATATTCTAACTATTCCCCACATTAATAGTGAACATGTCCTAGAATTTGTTAACATGAATCTTGATTCACATATTACCCTTGTTGATTTAGATGAAGATGAACCTAATTAATTACAAAACACTTGTAATATAGTTAGGATACCTCCTTGTATAAAAATTAATTCCTCCTTTACTTACCCTAGATTGTACCATTACATTAATACATTATATTAATGAAATTACTCCTCCATGCAATTCATATGAATCTTCTTACATAGAATATGAATTTACATGTGATTAATTTGGAGTGGCCAGATTTTTCAAGATTCTTTAATTATGTCACTTCAAAATTTTAGAAATCTAAGTGTTTGAACTACTGATTCTCCTATAGAAATATAAGCATGAACTATTTCTCACACTTAAGATGTTAATTATATCATGGACCAATCCTAATCATGAGATTTAGATGTGAAACATTACAAAAATACATTATCAAATAAATGCATGCCTTTAACCACGATGTACATGTCATTCATATATCATCTTATATAAAATCAAAACTTGAAGGTTATGTACCTCCCATTAATCCTCCATCATTAAATACCCCATGGGTAATTGAAGAAATATTGACTCAAGAATATTTTAAACTTTCTACACAACCTATTCCTCTATATTATGATCATATAAATACCACCAAATTTATATAATTCGATACAAATTAAATTTTACCCATTGAACAAACTAAAATAGATAATAATAACTAGGTTGACTCTACTCAACCAAATATTTCCAATATAGAATCTATAGCCACTATTAAGCCAAAAATTAACTTATATTCTAAA
This sequence comes from Torreya grandis, assembly GCA_037957365.1. Taxonomy (NCBI): domain Eukaryota; kingdom Viridiplantae; phylum Streptophyta; class Pinopsida; order Cupressales; family Taxaceae; genus Torreya; species Torreya grandis. The sequence continues at coordinate 913,673 of JARHVA010002539.1, read as the reverse complement.
TCCACTAAATTAAAACAAATACATTCTAAATATGATCCTATTAGTAATCAAATAATGTATTTGGAAGTAGATGTAAAATTTCATGGACCATTGCCTATAATTCCTAGTGATGAATCTATAATTGAACTACCCCATGTTATAAAACCTCAGCGTCCATTCCAACATCATAAACTTGGTAAATTTAATCAAAAATTTCAAATTTTTAATAATTTTGTAGCTAATATAAACCATAAATCACATCTTGTTTCTTCCCTTCTTCCTATTCCATAATATTTTCAAGATAGAAATGTTATGCTCATTAAGGAAACCACAAAAATAGAATATGGTACACTAACATGTCCTCATTATATTAATATTTATAAAGAGATCACTCCTAAGGAGAATGATAAATTTAGTTTATTTTTTGATAAATACCATGAATCATTTGATTGGTCATATGAATATATGTCAAAAATTGATCCTAGCATCATTGTTCATAACATCATCACTTAGCCAGATGCTAAACCCATTAGACAAAAATAATGAATGTTCCCACCTAAAATATCCATATTATAAATAAATCATTAAACTTTTATATGATAATTTTTTTTAAATCCATGGATTACTCATAATGTGTTTCAAACATATTTTCCATGTGTAAAAATTCATAATGGTTATTAATATATGCATTGATTTTCATAATCTAAACTTAACATGTCTAAAAGACAACTTTCCATTACCTTCCATAGATGTTATTATCAACTCTAACATTAGTATGAAATTTTATCACATATGGATGGTGTTGTACCCAAATTACCACCATTCATGTTTTGGGAATAGAGAACTATTATTCTTTCAGAATTGTCCCATAGTCCCATGTTGAAATTCATATACAAGGAAAGGCATTATGTATTGCACTAATTATATTATTCGACAAACATATCAATGTATATTTTTTATTTTTTTGGAGTAACATAATAATGATATTTTTAATTTTTTTAATATGTAGGATTCACATCATTTTGTTTAATGAAATGCCCTTGTTGAATTACTTAGCATAAAAGGGTCTTCAATGATTTTGTTCGAAACATTCATTCGCTAAACTCTTCCAACATACATTGGGTTTTTAACAATTATCTTTAAATATTTTTCCTAATGAATTCCTCTAAAACATATAGGTATTATTAACTTCATATTTTTATGAACCTCTGCATGAATTTACTCTTTAGTACTTTCCTCTAGGGGATTGGTTTAGAACATATATTTAGGATTTCATTGTGTGAAACCCTGAAACTATATTTTTAAAGTATTAGAACACATTTAAATTCAATTTTATTTGGTTCTTCAAAGGTTTTATTGGGAAAATATCCTTCAAAAATATTACCCAACTCATTTAGGCCTTTGACAAAAATGTTTGGAAATTTTACTCATAAAATTACTCTAACATGTTTCAATCTTTCATAGTTTTGTGTATCAAAGGAGTTTGGAATATTTAGGTCTTTAGAAAACTTATTTTGGGGTTTCCTTTGACTCATTTAGGTCTTCTTCAAAATTATTCAAGATACTCATCTTCCTCAAAAACATTATTATATCTCAACTCCTGAGTTTTGACTGTTAAAAGACTCACTACTTGGTAAACCAAAGCCAAAGAAGAGATAAAATAACACTTAGAAATGGGAAATTATGCATCAATCATACCAAAAATAAATTTTTCCTACATGGATTAACCACAAAATGAAGTGGAAAATTTTGAATTAAATAAATAAATCAAAGTTATATATGTTGGACAGTAATGGTACATGAACTAGAAATCAATGCCAAAGCTATATGAAAGAAGTTTAAATGATAACATGCCCATTCAATATCAATATGACTTATGAACTCAATTAATCTCCTATGATATAACCCTAGCCACTAGTGCTCCCCAATTTAATAGCATACTTAGGAAAGTTGAGTGATTGAATTACAAACTAGAATAGTACTAGCCTAATTAAATATCAATGGAATCCTCATATAGATCATTCTAAGGAACTCTCCCTAATTCAAGGTTTTCCATCAAATATTCCATTGAGTACATGGATATTCTCTTTAAAACTATAATATTCAACATTTTTTATACCAACTACTTGGTGTTGTGGGATACCATATACCTGGTTGATGCACATACACATAAAGGTAAGCTAACTCTAGCTCAATGCCAATTGGCCATAGACCTCATCCCACTAAAGTGTTAAGGTTTACACTTCATAACTATGAATCCATAATTAATTCTTTTTATTTTCCTCCTATAATATTTATTATACATTAATAAGATATTTGGAGGACCATTCCTACTTAAAATCAAACATAAAATGGTTGCATAATGCATATTTAGTGATGTATTTCAAATGTACCCCTCCCTTCTTATTATATATTCCAGTTATGATTTACATAGAGTAGTTGTGTGAAATAAAGAAAAACTATTAAGAAGACAATTAGTAGTTAGATGCTCCCTATAGAAATGATTAATTTGAAAGACAAGTAGCCCATACTAGTAATTAAATTTAGAATGGGAATCCAAATAAGGATGGCCCTATTAAAAAAGTTATTTATATACGAAAGCATCAAATTATTCCACCTAGAATGATTTTAATTACTTGATTTTATGAGGACATTAGAGTTGACCTTTGCTCTAGGTGAAGTGATTGGAACAAGGTTACGAGATAAAATATTACACAAAGACAAGAGGCCTCCATCAGGTAATTTCTATATTATGAATTACTTATTGGATATAGTCCTTGGGATAGTTTACATTCATAATGGATCAATCTATATCCCTCCTCTAGACTACATAAATAATTAGATAAGTTATTATTACTCCTTTATGAACATATATTTATACACTCACAACCTTGTGCACATATCTAAGGACCTCTACACCAAGGTACATATGCCCATCCATGAGTCCCCCTACCTAAGATATCAAATAACATATTAGAAACAAAGACTAATAGTTATAGCCCAATTATATGATAATCATGGTTATAGGCCAAAAGGTTATACCTCTATGCCTCCCCAAGTATGTCTTATATAATTTGGTGGAGAAATAAATAACCTATGAGTTATGGTGGGTATCAACGAGGACATGCACAAGAAAAAGAAATATTACCTTCATGGCTCTCACCTAATGATTGGAAATATGTGATACACCAATCAAAATAACTTCTATGAGATAGGGAAGTACCTAAAATACTATTCTTTAGCTTCATTTCCAAAAATTCATTGGAATCCCCATGGACATGGATAAAACCATATCAAGGTACTCAATATAAAATATCAACATCATCCCTATGATCACAATATTATGTTCCTAAATTCCCAAAATGATGACCAAGTCAGGGAGAGGGCATAATCAATTCAATTAAAAGAATAAATTCTAAAATTTATTCAAGGGGAACATTCCCTTTCTATAAAGGAGGTATGGACTAGACTCACACCAGTTGAAAGATGGGATACATAAGAATTATAGAGTAGTAGACCTACTCAACCCATAGGCAAACAAGGGAAACCCTCCTAGACACCCTTATGGTACTTAAGGTAGTGAAAAAAGAACCATGGGTACCAGATATCTTGATTGGGGTAAAACAAGATGAGACCATTTATCTTGATTCTTTAGATTATGAGGGCCCTATCCAATTTTATGTTACACCAATTATAGTTTTCATTATTATGGTTACCTCAACCACACAATTGAATCTTTACACATCTCCCAAGATAACTATTTATTATATAAGGAAGCTAATGGCTCATCCCCCTCCATAAATCCCAACCAAGGAAGCACCATTATTGGAGCCAACCACACAAGAGGTAGTTAGAGGGGATATCTATAATGAGGAGGTATAATTTAAAAGAGAAAAAATCTTGAGCTTCTAGGGCTCAAAGGGTAAGGCACCAGTAGATAATACCCCCTCTAATTTCTATTACCCTTATTATTTATTATGTTTCTCTTTATTATATTAGTTCATTTTATCATATTTAATTCAACCCTCCTATTCCCCCTCATCTCTTGGTCTAAAAGGTGGAGGTTACTCCTATTCAACCCCTTGTTCAACTAACTCTACTAGTCCCAAAGGTAGAGGATGTCTCCTTTACCCTTGTAGTTCTTACTTCCTCAATTGGTATTCTTCTAATTACTTCTTCTAAATTCATTCCTACTATTCCTATTGCTATTCCTTTCATTATTTTTCCACCCTACATGAAAACCAAGAAAAAATCACAATTAAAGTAAGAGGATCAATGGAAACTCTCTAGTTACATGTTTCATCTACATAGTTAAGTCTACTAGTTTTCCCTCCTAGACCCTCTCAAGAGACAACTATGATAACCATCAAGAAGGTTGAGAATAATAAAAATATAGTTTACATAGTCCATTCACTATAACAATATGGTGGAGTGTATTGGTCCAAAATCATCTATCCTTCACTCCCTGATCCCCTCCTAGAAGAAACTCTAAGGCATACATTAGGAGAAATATTGGGTGAGACTACATTTTTAGACACTCAACCCATAGATCTAGCCTAGCTATTCCTCCTATAGTGGGTAATAAACATAAAGTTAGAGGATTCAAAAATTCCTAGTCTATTAATTACCAAATTATCCACTATAATTATAGTATTTGAAAAATCTATAAGGAGTGTACAGAGGGTCAGAAAGAGGAAGCTAGAAGATGAGAATAGAAGAGTAGTCATAGTAGAGGAAACTCAAGAAATATTCACCTTATCTAAAAATAAGGCTATAAATTTGGGGAATCCCCATATATATAGGATTTTAAAGCCTATTTTGAAACACATAAGGATACTCTAGTAAATATGCATGAAGGAAGTGAAATGGTGAGGAAAAAACTAGAGTAAGAACTAGAACAACTAAGAGAACAATAGAAAACTATCCATGTTCCAACCCAAATTGATTTAGATGTATATAGTGTTGCATCTAGATTGTTTAAGAATATTGAGTTTATTATTTCAATGAGGGAAGAATTTGCACCCCATATTTTAGAGACTACCAAATTATTTAATTATTTAAAAATAGATGAGAATAAACTAATATTTATTGTTATTTTTAAAAATTGGTAAAGCATATGCACACTTTAATCTAATGGAACCATTAAATACTACCAATTCCCTCAATTTTGTGGTCATAAAAACATAAGAGGCTAGAGAGTGGATTAATGTAGTTAAGGTAGTAATCCCTAAATACTCAAAACATGAAACTCTCACTAGTAAATTTGGTATTAACTAAAGCTTTCACAAACCAAGGATTCCAAAGGGACACTTATTAATAGGGCCAACTTTGACAATATTTTAAAAAATATTAATAAAACTTCAAAAAATATATAGAAGGGAAGAACCTAGAGGAAATAGAGGTCGAGCTCAATTTTTCTAGGAATAAGGCCACTAAAGTTGAGATTTTCAAATATAACTTTAATAATATAAATACTGAGCATGAAAATATCATGGAGTAGGTAAATAGGGTAAATATTCCTCTTATCTTTAACATCTACATAATTAGCACAAAATATGACATCAGGCATAAGCATAATTAAGATATATAAGAGAATAAAAATGTTGGCACTTCAATTCCTAGTTTAACACAAGCATCCACTTTAGTGCCTCAAAAAACCTTTTCTACCATGCAAGCACCTGATCAAATTTGATTTTAAGGTCAATTTTATATTTATACATGAAAATAATACTTAATTTTGTAATTATAATTTACTTACACTTATACCATGCATGAAAATTTTCTTGAACTATATATAAGCATGCACACATTGCATTGCCTTATAGAAGCCAACTAATTTTGACATTAATGTAATTAGTTATAAGCATGTAAAATATGTAATTTTAAGGCTGAAATTAGAATCAAGGTTATAATTACTTCATCTAACCATCAGTTCACATACAATTAGAGGATGAGGCATCCCTTCCCCAAGTCTCTATATTTATGTAATCTCACATTCCAAATGGTTGAAATATTTTATGAATATAATAATAAGTCAATTTTGATTGTCATGTAATTGAATTGGTGTTCTCTCCTTTCATTCATGTGATATTGAGGATTTTATTTTTTGGTTATAATAATATAGTAATTTGAATTGTGAAAAATATATGGATAAATTCTAATTATTTTATCAATATATGCCAATTGTATATGTGCAAATTCTATTGAAAGTTAGTAGATATTATTAAATAATTAGTTTACACTGTGTTAATATTTTTAGCTTGTAGAAGTGATTTATTTTGTTATATTTTTTTAATTGTGTACAAAAAATACCTTAAACACATTTTTGGTCTAAGATGTAACCTTATAATTAAGGGTGTGCAATATCAACTCTAGAGGGAGCAAACTTCATGTGATACCATCAAGTTTCCTATATTACTCCTACTCAAACTTCATAACTATGTTTACCTATGAGTGTGCAATAGCTACAAGCAGTAAACACTAGTTTTGAGAGCACTTATCCACTAAAATACCAACCTAGGAAGGGAAACTTCAAGATCACATAACCTTATTTTATAATCTACCCTTACCTCCATTTAAAGTTTATTTGATTAATATTTATCCACTTTATATTATATTTCACCCATACATCACACTCACTTAGGTTTTATCTCTCTACTAGGATTCATTTCATTACAAGCAAACCTGGTTAACAATATGCATGCTATACTTGCTATTCTAACATAATCTTATTTAACACATACCTAAAACTAATTACCTAGAGTGAGTTTTAACTCCATTTAGATCCTAAAACATTAGAGTCTTCCTCATATAAGTTTTGGTTGGTGCATGAGAGTCACATCAATATAATATTTTATAAGCTATAACTAAATTCACATAACTCTTGAAGATCAACATAAGACAACATTTACTATAGATTGGGTCACCTATTTAAATGTTAAAATGCCTTTATATCTCAAAAATATTGGGTCTTCATATCAACATTCAATGACTAATATTTTTCATGCTCATATTCACAAGATTGTCTTAACTTATATGGATGATCTCATTGCCAAATCTAAAAGTCATAAAACTCACCTTAGTGATTTAGCTATAATTTTTGATCAAGTCATTAAATATAAAGTTTAACCTAATCCATATAAATGTGTATTAAGAGTTACATCTAGTAAGCTTTTAGATTTTTTATTTTCCCTTCAAGGCATTAATGTTTATACCACTAAAATCAAGGCCATCATCAACATGCCTATTCTTTATTCCATTCTTGATATATGAATATACATTAGGAAATTTGGGGCAATTATTTGGTTTTTCATAGAAATGGATTACCATATTTCCTCCATCAATTCCCTTATCAAAAAATGTAATGCTCTAGATTGGACAAATTCATGAAAAAAATCCTTTGATATTATGAAATAATCTTTGCTTCATCCTCCCACTCTTCTGCCACCTTAAATTTATTACACATTAATATAATATACATCCTCTACCCCCATATTAGTTGGGAAATTATTGACCACCAATATAATACTATTAGATAATATTTTATTTATTATATTAGTTGAGGTTTTATTGATTATAAAAAATATTATATCAAATTATAATATGACTATCTTACCATATATTTCATAGATAAAAATATCCATAATTATATGCTATATCAAACCAATTACATCATTGTCCATTTTGATCCACTTCATTTATTCTCTAAAGCTTTCTCACCTAGAGATAGAATTGACAAATATATGGTTCTAGTGATTGAATTTGACCTTCAAAGTGTTGCATAAATATCTATCAAAGGACAAGTCATCACAAACCAACTTATGGTGGCTTACTTACCAGCTGCAAATCACTTTAAATATAAACTTATAGATGAAAAAATTATTTATATTGAATGTCTTAATCAATTAATTTCTATTAAAGATTATTTTCACTATTAATTTAGAAGTAAACAATCTATAAAAAAAAGAGTACAGTCTTACCACTAGATTCAAAGAAGTTATTGAGGAATTAACAAAATTATATTTAATTTACATGAAGATACTTGGACACTTCACTTTGATGGATCAAAATTCCTCCAAGGATCTAGAGTAGGATTTATTCTCACCAACCCATAGGGTAAAATTCTAATTTAGCATTTTGATTAAACTTTTATGTCACCAATAAAATGCTAAATATGAAGATCTAATACTAGGAATGCAAGCCATAATAAATTTAGAAATCTCATGTTTAAATGCTTTAGGTGATTCAAAACTTATATTCCATTAAGTTAATGTAAATTATCAATGTAAAAGTGAAAAAATAATTTGCCTCTTTTACCATCAAACCAATTATAAGAGATAAAAATGATAAAGTAGATTCTCTCACTTCATTATAATATTTATTTCACCCTCACCAAGTAATTCATGATTATCAATTTATTATTCAAATAGGGAAATCACCTTCTTCTTTACAAAACAAAAATTAGTATTTAATTTGTCCAATTAAGGTTGTCACTATTCGACAAAGCCCATGGTATAAAAAATTTCAATTTATTGAACATCAAACCTACCCTTCAAACATGGATTCTCTTGAAGAAAATCAAATACATCAATAATCTTTCAAATATGTACTTAGATACAACATCCTCTACTACCATAATGCAAAAATAAGTTTTCTATGTTTTGTAATGCAAGAAGAAGTTCCTACTCTCTTAGAACAAGAACATGGGGGCATATATGGTTGTAACAATAGTGGTTATGCTAAAAAACACCAATACATGTGTATTGGTGTTTTTTTTCATACTCTAGAAAAATATGCTATTGATTTTATTAAAAAGTATAATCCTTGTCAACTCCATGATGATCTAATTCACTCTCCTCTAGTCGAACTCCAAATAGTGGAGTCTCCTTAAACATTATCTATGTGGGGATTAAATCTCATTGAAAAATTACCTTTATCATATTATGGGCATGTATTTATTATAACTTATACTAGATATTTTACCAAATGGGTATAAGCCATGCCTATTGTGTTACATCCCAATTTTCCTCTAGAGACATTAATCTATCGATTTATAGATTTTTTGATTAATGATTGGTTAAAAAAAATTGTTCAGTGGATGGATTAGTAATATGTTGATTTGTGGATAATTATTTAATACCTATGATCATGATCATTAACTTTTTTTAATTTTTTCATATTCTATTTGGTACATTATGATCATGATTATTCAATTTATTTGTTTACAATAATTTATGATGATTATTTCATGATATGATATAACTAATATTTATTATATTGAGGTGGATACATAATAGATTCCACCATATTTACTATGACCTAGGTAGGTTAACATTTGAGAAGATGGAACATATGAAGATGAATGGAGGATGAGAGAATGAAGCTAAAACCCTACACACACCTCTTAGTTAGTAATCTACATGTGTTTGTGATTGGTTAATAAATATTATTTACAACATGCATTATGTTACAATCATGTTTCTTTGATTGGTCATGATTGATTATCATTTATTCATATTATTTTAACCCCTAATTAAGTGTGCTTACATATTTATAATGTTTTTTGGGTTATTATTTACCTAATTAGTTGTCATAAATTATTCAATGATGTCCTTTTATGATCTTGATAGAATAAAAATTCAAATATTATAATTATGTCATAATAGTATCTTTGCTTCATCTATTGTCTTGGCACTAATTTAACTTGAGACTTGTATCACCTTGATTTAATATCATGTTTAGCATGTTATATAAAGTTAATTAAAATTTTGATGTTTATAGGTGGCATGATGATGTTTTAAATAGATAGAAAGTTATAAACTTTTTTTATTTTATGATATATATATATATATATATATATATATATATATATATATATATATATATATGTATATATATATATATATATATATATATATATTCAATAGTTATTTAAAATGGTTGTTTTATTAACTTAAAGCATTATTTATTTGCATAGCATTGATGGATAACCTTAAGAACATGTTTGAATCAATAAGGTCATAGTTTTTAAAACAAAGCATGATTATTGTTGGAGGTCAAAATATAATCTTTGGACTATACTATTAAAATGATTATTTAAATTGAAATATAATAATAATTTAGGGTTCCAAACTATGGAATTTTAGGACTATTCAAAGCCATTATTGGGAATCACCTTGGACCTTTGGAAATTTTATGTTTTTATATGATGTTTTCTATTGAACTAACTATATTTTTGAGGGTTTTGGTGATTTGTCATTCCAAAACTTCATAAAATTAATGTAGAATTGGAGATTTATTAGAAACTACCTAGTTTTATGGATTTTTTTTTGGGGGGGGCGTTTAACATGCAAAATAGGAATAAAATTGAGATATATGGATGTGGATAGGGTTTAAAGGAGATAAATTATGGATGAGGAGAGTTGTGTAGAGAAAGAACTTGGTTTATTGCACTACCTATATTTCATATATAGGTAGGGCTTTATCAAAATTTACTTCTAGTTTTACCATTTTTGAATGTGATATGAAATGCACTTGTATGTCATTTATTTATTAAATTGGGTAATTATTTTTCTATATATATAATAAAGGGAAATATATGTAGTTGACCATGAAGATGGGTGTGACCCATCCATAAGGCCAAAAACATATAAGACCCTAACCTTTTTTGTATACACATGTATTTTATCATATTTGGGAATGGTTGATGGAACTAGGGTTAGTTTAAGATGGAAATTTTGATAAATAGAACTTGGATGTGAAAATTAACCAAAATATACTCAAAACATCAGTCTACTATTGAAATCAAGAACCATTAGATTAAAATGTAATCAATTGAAACATTAAAAATAACATTATAACCTAAAGGTAAGTGTTTCAAATCAAGATTCAAAAAAATAATGATGAATTGACTATGGATTAAAATTTATTACAAAGACTTAGATTTTTAGGATGATTTTGGCTTGAATACTTGATCAAAATACTATGTTGATGGAAGATTTTAACATAGACTAGACATGGATTCTCTAGTTAGTTTGTAGTTAGTTTAATAGTGAAGGGATGGTTGATTAAATAGGCCATGGAGGGAAGATCAATAGATACTATTCAAAGTTGGGATGAAGAGGATCAATGGTGGAAGATTATTTAATAAATTAAAATTTCCTTGGAAGCCTCTAGAATAGAGGTTTATAGAGAGAAAGGGATAAGATAGATAGGATTATATAATTAGAGAATTATATAATCCATTAGGTGGTATAATAAATATCATTAGGTGTTTATATAGGTAATTATATATGTGATTAGGGACTAGTGAGTTAGGAAATCTTAGTAATAGGCTAGGGTAGGTGGGATTGGAATTTAAAATTAGAATATAATAGACAAGTGGGATTAGTTAGTGGATAAGACATGATTAAAAGAATTAATAGGTTGGTGAGGATAATATAAGGTTATTGGATGAAGAATAATTTATTAGGATGTTAGATAAATAAGTAAAAAGGGGTGGTATTAGGATAAAATTAGAAGACATAAATGAGATAAGCATAATTAGTGTCGACTAATAAATGAAGCAAGAAAATTTACATTTATACAATAATAATTTGATTGTCATTATTTTTAGGGGGATTTATAATATGGTTAAAACTTTACAATGATTTTAATTGATAAATAAAATTATCTCTTAGGGGGTAAACCTATCAATTCTTCATGAAAAACATTTCAAAAATCTTAGAGAAAAGGATAACCTTCATTGGAGGGTTCTTTTGATTCCTCCATCTCATTTATTTTTAAAATAAATGTTTGACACCCTTTTATATATGATTTAATCAATTGAATTTTTAAAATATGTCTAATCTTGATCTCCCTCTTTTCTCCCTTAATTTGTATTTGATTACCTAAATCATCTAGACATTCAACCTTTTTAAGTAAACAATCTACCTTAGCATTATGTTGAGCTAACCAGTTTACTCCTAGGATCATGTCATATGAATTTAATGGATCAAAAATTAGATCCATTACCATGGTGATTTAAGTTAGTTTTATCTCATCTTTTACCAAACATTTATCTACCTTGACCTTAGATTCATTCTTGTATTGAACCGACCATGTATTTACCATAACTTTAGCTTTTATAGATAGCTTATTAAGCATATTAGGAGAAATAAAATATTGTGTAGCTCATATGTTAATCATAATTAAAAATGGATGACCAAATAAAATAGATAATGACTCAATAAGAGAAGCCTAAAACTTATCTTGATGATTGTCAACAATTGCATGAATTCTCTACTAGAAAGATCTCTACTACAGAGCAAAACCCTTATTCTTACCATACGATTTCCTTTGAGTGCATTCCTTAGCATCATCTAGGTGGTCCATTCATATCATATTATTGATTTCCATTGAAACCTCACTTGAAACCATTTATTCATTTCTTTTTTATTGAATCATTACTAAATTTGTCATTATAATTCTTTAAATGTTTTTTAGAGTTTCCACTCCTCTTCCAATTCTTATTTTTGAAAGTTCTTTTAGGACTTTCAACTTATTATTAAATTTATCTTTGATCTAAGCAAATGGATTTAGTTTCTGATTATACTTTACTACTATTTAAAATATTCAATCCATGGTATATGTCTCATGTACATCCACCTCATATCATTTTTGGGTTCTTAATCCCATAACAAATTTCTTGATGTGAAATATCTCATATTCATAATACTAAGGAACATAATTTAGGAGCTTGGTGAATTTCTCTTAGTATTTATTTAATGAAAGGTATCCTTTCTTTATATTCTAAAAATTTATTAGATTTTTGTCAAAATAGAGTTGGGGAAAACATCATGATCTAAACAAGGTCATGAATTGCTCTCAAATGGTGGTATTAGAGTCAACATTCATCTCTAATTTCTTATTTTCCCATCACATTATTGCTTCACTTACCAACTGGTAAGATCCCCAAATTAATTTCCTAATTTTAGTGTAATTCTCAATCCTAAAATACTTTTCATCCCATCTATATACACTTCAAATCCATCTCCCATAAGATTTTCATCGAGCTTGGGAAAATTAACTTTCTTCATGTGTCATGTAAACTCATAAACTACACATGCTCTCACATCTTGAGGTACCTCTTCTTGTCTAGGATATTAAGGAACTTCTTACTCTATAGTAGGTTATTTAGGTTAATTTTGATTATTATCCTCAACATATACATAAAATTCATGTTCAAGGGTGGTTATTTGGTCCCTAGTCTCATTCATGGCTATGAGAATCTGATCAAGCTTTATAGCTTATTTAGTGACAAACTGATTTGGGTCAACTAGAGGGTAAAAATTATTGGTATTTGATATACCCTCACCATCTAGCCTTAAATGTGACATTACTATTTTTTAATATATAATAATAAGAATACGTTAGTGGACTCATTGATTTCAAGATTTTGAGCCTCAACTTTCATACCACAATGTAAAAACTCCTCAGGATTAACTAGAATTTGATTATTTTTTTAACTCAATATAAAAATTAATTAATCAATAATTATCCTTAACTAAATAAATAATTTTAAGTTAAATTATAGTATTAATCAATATTTTAAGTGTTTTAGTAATTTATCTAATGATCATTAATAACATATTTTGATTTACATTCATAAGTTCAACATAATAAACTATAAAATTATCCAAGTCAATAATTTAGCCACTACTAATTAAATACTATAGAAATTATATATACAACTAAATTTTATTTTTTTACATTTAAAATAAAATATTAAAAGTATACAATATTAATTATTTGAATATTAGATTAAAAATATACAATGTTCCATAGCACATATGTGTCTCAAAGAACTTGTTAATATCCAAAAATACTCTTGAGTAAAGCCTATATCATTTGAATAATGGAAGGGGAGGGAGAGTATAATTAGATTTATTTTCCACACCAACCATGAACCATTAATCCCCCACACAATCTCCCAACAAGGGAATGGCCCTCCTTTCACAAATGGGTAGATAGTGATAGTGCAAAAAATGAAAAAGTCAACTAAAAACTCCTAAGTTATAAGATAAATATCATATGCAACATATCATAAAGAAATAAATTCTAACATAATATAATTCAATACATGAAAACTAAATCAGATAGATAAAATGACAATGTTAAATCCATAAACATTACTTTGGCCAAATTTTTAGTATAGTTTTCTAGATCTCATGATTAGTTAAATTCATACACAACTCATTTTAATAACTTCATTATACCTATTAGTGGCACTAAGTAAGTAAATAATTCCATCTCTCTACTTTTTTAGAGTCTTTAACACTAGATTTATTCACAATTAAACTATATTTCAATCATTAGATTCAAAAAATAGACTTTAATAAACAACCTCAACATAGAATAATACAAGTAAATCATTATTTACCAAACACTTCATCTCATGATCTAACTAATATAAGCCATTTAATTATCATTATGTAAATCCTTACCAAAAAACACAACTAAATTTAGTTATCATATAAACAACAATAATATTCATTAATTTCACTATCAAAATTTATGATCTTTTGCATACAAACCAAATTTTCATCTAGGTCATATTTAATATAAAATGCAAATCAATACACAAACTTTTATGTTTCCAAAATAGTCATATAAAGCCCCAAAAATTATTATGTATTTAAAAACCCTTTTTACTTTAATAATCTACAACAATAACTACCAATAATTAATCATATAATAATTTCCATCATACTCTATAATTATGAAAATCATTTCAAACTTAAATTTTATTACTAAGACTTATATTATAGCCACATTAACATGTACAATTATGTGTCTATAATCATACTCAAAAGATATTATATGTTCTAGGTAGTAATCAATTACTGATACAAGAATACACAACCCATTAAAATATCATATAGTATTTAGCCTTTAAACTATTTATATATATCATATATAAATGCACATGTGTGTGTATAAGTAATACTGTCTTTATGGAATATTCCTTTGACACATATTTTACACACACACACACACACACACACACACACACACACACACACACACACACACACACACACACACACACACACACACACACACACACACACACACACACATTATTATATTTCATAATTTTGAGTTCAATCATCAATTTATGTAATACCTTCTAAAATTATAGAATAATCAATGTACAAATATTTATAACTATAAATTCATAATTATATTACCATTCAAACATCTAGTTAAAAATAACCATTCAAAAAATTTAATTTCTCAAACATATATAAATGGTTAAATTCTATTTTTCCAGTCACAAATACAAAACATGATTATATCGTTATAGTTAAATAATAGTTATAGGCTCAATTATTATATACTAGTCAATCCTTTAACTATTTAAAACACTCAAAATTTTATTTATTCAATATCACATTTATTCCAACTAAACATAGTCATTTATACATTAAAAAATATTAAAATCATATGCCTCAATCAAATTTCATAATCTAAACATGTTTCTAACATACCCATACTTCAATAGTTCAAACGCCCAAGTAATAAAGGAATTTAACATAGAGATCAGGTTTGACTTCCCAAATAACCAAATTTGAAACAATATAGTCAAAGCTCACATGAATGTGAAAATTAAAGCATGGTCTATTTACTCCTACCCAAGTTTTCATATTTGAATCAACTTAAATCAAAAGCTTGATTCAATATATAGTCAAAACAAAATATATACCATTAATTTGTATATTCTACTAATATATTTACACAACCGTTTAAAATGGAATTGTTAGGGTTTATTTGTATATGGCCTTATGGATGGGTTGATCCCATCCCTAGGGTCATTTATCAATGACCCTAGTTATTCTATTTGGATACAATAAAGACTAAAAAATCAATTAAACAATATATAATTTCTAATAAACATAAGTTTCCTCTTAACATAAACCTTTAAATTCAAACCTAAATTAAACACAAATAGTATACTTTTGTGCATAATTTTATTTAAGTCAACCCTTTTATTATCCATCAAAAATGATGAAGGGTTCAAATCAAAACATAAACAAACAATTTTAAAGCTAGTTGTGAGTAGGATTTTTTTTTCAAAATAAATTAAATGCCAACCCTAATTATCCACCATTCATGAATATGACCAATGCTCAACCATTCATAAGTAAGATGGGTTTTATAGGTATATGGCCCTATGGATGAGTTGTACCCATCCTCAAGGCCATCTACATATAATACCTTATATTATTTTATTTTTTTAATTTTCTATATAAAAACCCATTAACAAACTTCAAAAAAACAAATGACATATCCATCATATAATTTCATATTCAAAAATGGTGATCAAAATGTAATTCTTAAGCAAACCCTACCTCATACACAAAACTTGGTATTGTAAAATCCAAGAAATCTTCTCTGCCCAACACTCCTCAACCTATCCTCTATTAAGTTCATATTCCTACCATCCTCTACTCCATCACCCTTGAATTTCATTATTCCTATGATTTCTAATTTTTTATTCCAAAATTACCCAAAAGAACTCCATAAACCCAAGTCTTTTTTAACTAAACACCAGTTCTCCATAATTATATTACATAATTCTAGCATGATAACTTACCCAAAATCCTCAACATTCAAGTTTACTAGCAGAGAAACCCATGAGGACCAAACCATACAATACAAAATTATACAAAGCTTCATATTATGACTCAAATATTATATAAACTACACAACTCATTAACCCTAGATTATCTGAATATGCCCATGTTGATAATCACATTCACATTGTAGTTTACATGATAGCCTTTGACCAAAACCAAAATTCTAATAAAATAATCATGAAAATAGATATTTCAACCATAGATTATATAAATCCATAAACCCTTTCAATATGCAATAATCCTTTGACTAATATAAATATACCTTGATTAAATTTCAAAACCTTCACTAGCTCGAATATGGCCTAAGGTAAGCCATTTCTCAATAACATAATCAAACCCCCTTTTTTCAAACTATAATTTCCATTATAAATATGAATTAAAATTAATAAAACATGTTCCAAGGTTAGACCACATACCTTATAATATTAAATGTGCATTATAAATAACATCTTAATTACCTTTCATAACATGTTGACATGGTACTAAGCCCAGAAATTACCAGTCACAAGTGCAATCATTGACAACACAACACAATAAGACTTCACATCATAGTAAGATCATAAAAGGACATCAAAGCACAAGTTATGATGATTATATACATGGATTGAAATAAATATAAATTTTAAATTATGAAATTATATCTCAAATACCAAAAACAATATGAAATCATGATAATAAATACTACTAAATGAAGAAAACATAATAGTACTTTAATGCATGTTGAAATAAATAATATATAACACATAAAAAATAAACATCTATTATAATTAGTGTGTGTAGGGTTCTCATTTCCTTATCTCATTCCCCACTTGACTCCATCTTCCCCATCCTCTTTGATGATACCCTCTCTTAGTCATAGTCAGGAGGGTAGACTCTATGCTACATCCAACTCAGTACAAGAAATAGTATTTAAACCAAAACATGACATAATCATAATAAACTATTATGATATAATAAACTACATAATAATGATCATAATGTATAATAACATAATATTAAAAACTAACTACCAATTAAATATCATGATGACAAGTAATAAACACTATCCATAATCAACATACTACTAATATAGTCATTTAACACATTAAGTTAACTAATCACTACTAAACAAAATCTAGTAATTAACAAATTAATGAGTCTAGAGGAAAATCAAGATGTAAAAAGAACTATGTCATCTTAATTTTTCATATTTTGAGACCTAATGTATCTATTTACTACCTAACAAAATTGATCGGGCTAAATACATTGGTTAACATCTTGGAAGGGTTTAGGGTCAATCCATGGATATATATACCCTCTTTAATTTTATTTCTAATAGAGGATCAATCAATTTTGCATCATTAATACTCATAAATTTTATTATACAATAAATATTAGGTTTTATTACTTATATTTATGACTTAGAGAAGTAAAACTTATCTTGTGGAAGACTTGGATACATAGGAGAAGTCTTGTAGCCTATAGCTGATTTATCCTTGTAATCCTTAAAATCCTACAATAACCTATTAAAAATCACAATTGGCTAAGGAAGAGATTGAGGCATGATGGGTTCACTTCAACAAAGGTAATCATGTTCCTATCCTTTCATATTTCAATAAGTATATGTTTTATATTTAATATATATTGGATGTATCTCTCCTTGCTTAGATCATTTCTATGTTATAGATATATTTATATCTACATGCTTATAATCTTTCCCATTTGTTCCATAATATATGGTGAGCACTAGATTAGGTTGGATATGCATTTAATCGATTAGTTTTAATAAATATTTAGTATTATATTGATTAATATTAATTATAATAATAACACCTAGCTAGGGTTATCACAAGATAACATTTGACTAGAGGCCTTGGAAATCTCTCATTTTTCATAGTGTGATAAGTGATCCTTTAGAATAGTTTTAGTAGACACATTTTTTTATCATGACCTTTATTTAAATTTATTTTAAAGTGTACTTATTATTTTATTACCTTATTTGAGCTTGAATATTATTAAGTAGGATAAGTTATAGAATTGTCTAGTTTCACTTGCATACACATACCATTATCATTGATGATGGAGGATAAAATTCCATAGAAACAAATGATATGGTTTAATATGAATTTTTAAATGTTCTTGTTAGTTACATAAGTGAGATGAATATCTTCCACCCACATAGTGAAGTAGTTAGTAGTAGTAAGGATGTATGTTGTGGCCATCACAACCCCATTATTTAAATAAGTGGGGGACCCCTCTAAAAAATCTCAAATCTAATCTTTCCTACAGATTTAATCCACTCCCTCTCAACCTTGGACCTTTTTAAATATTGAAAATTTATTGCACATCTAGCTATCTAATGGTTTTTTATGTTTATAATGATGAGTCAGTCTTTGTTGGAAGTCCCTATAGTCTTTTGAGTCTAAATATAGTCTAGTCCTTATTGCATTGTAAAAAAACTATGGGTTTTATAATTAGAAAATTTTATTGTGCTAACTATGTGTTTTAGAGATTTGGACTTATTGATTTTCTTAGAGTGTTAGACCCCAAAAATATTAATTAGTGTCTCATAAATATTCAATGATAGATACGTGATTTTTTAAATTCATTATGTGGATTTCGTTTAACTTAGTCTCTTTTCATGAAATATCGCAAGAGATCCAAATGAATGAAGAAGTGACACATGGAAAAAATCATATGTGTTAGTCTCTTAGACCTGTTATAGATGTTAGATCCCAAGATAACCTGATGAATGAGGAAGTTTTATGTGGAACCTATCATATGTGTTAGTCTTCTAAACCTTTTAGAGAGGTTAGATCCTATGAGATCCTAATGAATGAGGAAGTGCCATGTGGAACTTTTCATATGTGTTAGTATCTCTAACCTATCAAAGATGTAAGATTCCAAAGGATCTTGATGAATAAGGAAACACCACATGGAACCTATCATAGATTTTAGATCTTAGAAGACCTTGATGAATGAGGAATCACCATGTGGAACCTATAATATTCATTATGTGTAACATATTAGATGTGTTAGTCTATAAGACTTATAATAGATTACAGATCCTAAGAGAGCATAATGAATTGGGAAGTAACACATAGACCTACTTGATGTGTCAATCTATCAGACTTGTCAAAGATGTTATATTTTAGGAGAGCTTGATAATGGGAAGTATCATGTGTAACTTGTTAGATGTATCAGTATCCTATACTTTTCAAATATTTTAGATCCCAAGAGAGACTAAAAAAGGGTAAGCACCATGTGGAACTTATCAAATGTGTTAATCTCTTAGACCTATCATATATGTCAAATTATGGGGAGACTTAATGCATGATATAATTTCACATTGCACTTCCATAAAAATTGACATAAAAAGGCTTAATAACCCTAATGTAATTAAAATTAGGTATTATTATATTTAGAATAGAATTATAGGATGTTATGCATCACCTTGATAATCTAGGTGGCCAAGTCTAGCACTTGACATAGTAAAAGTGTAGTACCCACCTAATCTTAGGCGGTATCCATTATAAACATAACCAACTAATGATAGACACATGACATAACCTATATCAATCTAGGATTCCATAGCGGTAAGATAGTTGTGTGTCTACTACACTCACGTTAATTAAATGGGAAACTAGGGTCTGATTAGATAATTAAAAATGTCTCATCATAGTCATTGAAACTAGAGCGGAGTTTATATTTGAAATTCCTAAACTAGTTCTAGATTAGGAAATGAATGGGTGGATTATGCCACCAGTTCAAATTTTAACTCGCGTTAGGTGGGACAAAAAATTCTATTAAAGTAGGATATATCCAGAAAGCCCTAAAAGTATTCAAATTAATCTAATTTATTTTTATTGTTCTCATTTCCATGAATTTCATATCCTCATTTTTAACTAATTATTGTGCCCTCTATGTCCTCACTCATATTTCACTACTGCCAATATTAACCTTCTCACTATGGTTGTTTCATCCTCCAACCCTAATCTTGAGATTGAGTACCAAGACACCACCTTCTCACCTAACCTAGTGCCATTTGACCACTCCAACAAGATATTAAAAGTATTTGAAGATGTACAAATGTGTACCTAAGATGATGATGATGATGATGATGATGATGACGATGAAACTGAGTATCTTGATGATATCACTATGATAGGAAAGTTAGGATTACATAGGGTCATTTAAAAGACTAAGGTATTCCCTTATGTGGATCTCTTCAAAAACTTATTGTAGACTTCCAAGTGTATTATTTGAGATAGGAAGGATCTAATTACTCAACCAATTCAACCAATCTAGTCACATACCTCTCATGGGCTGATTTTAAATAGTACTACAACCTCGTAGAGTACACCAGTAGTTATGATGATAGTGAAGTGGATTAATGGCCAATGCCATAATATATATGAGGTCCTAAATAATTAGGACATCAACCAATAATGATGGGTTGATAAAGAGGACATTAATTCCTACCCTATTCAGGTCTTTAAGAAGGGGGTTCACATTGGGATGATCTTATTAAAATACCTATTAGGGATAGTGACACCATGCATGTTAACCTCTTATAGATGCCCTTGATAATCATAATCCTCAAAGTGGAGGAGCTCCCAGAACTAGGGAGTGTGTTCAATTTCAACCCCATCAGGGTTATGTTAGAGGCTCAAACTAGAAGAAATTTATACATGATGAGTTACTTGGTGGATGTTGTCTATGTCACCATTATTCTCAAACTATTTCATTTCTACCATGGACTCTAAGGGGTGTTGTAGTGCATGTAGTTTTATAAAAAAATATATGTCTATCAATACAAAAATCATATTCATGATATCTTTGAATCATTATACCTAGTGGTTTGCATGGCCATCAATGAGGCTACCATGCCTTGACTCTTGAATGAGATCAGACACTCCCCCACCTTGATTGGTGATTACTAGAATTCTTGGGATGACACCATCATATGAGTAGCAAGTATTTATAATACTTACTCTACCTACCCTATTAGGTCCTAATTTGGCTAGATGAGTACTAAATAGATAATCAATTGGTGGATGTCATTTCTAGCCATTCCCTTAATAGTCAATAGAATGCTTTCCTAGCCTTTCCCATCATCATCCACTAATATTTATATAAGAATCTACCTCCATTATAAAAGATGGAAATGGGTAGGGATTATTATACCCTAGGTAGAGTGGAGCACCAAGAATGGGACCCTTATTATCTCATTAGGGCCCATATAACAAAGTACCAATCTAAACTCAACATCACCTACCTCCATGTTCTTCACCTTGATTATGAGATTCATCTCAACCCTCATGATTACAATGAGGTGTTAACTAGGCTCAAGGTGAATAAAAAAGGAGATCAGGCCCAACCTAGGCCATCTAATCATAGAAACCTTATAATTGCACCTTAAACTCAAAATAATATTATCTATGGGGTCCCAACTCCCTCTCTTCCATTATTTTCACCTCCCCTAGTCTATACTCCAGCTCCACCTCCTCTAGTGACTCAGGCTACTCGACCCCTAGTTACTTATGCATTGTGATTTAATATTATTAGTAACCTTGATTCAAGCCTAAAGCATGACTAGCAATAAATTCTCATGGAGATTAATTCCCATAATACTTCCATCGCTTAATAGCCTAGTAGGCCACCATTAGGTTTCCTTATCCCTACTAGGCTTACCTAGATTGTGCCTCAATTATTTCCCATTGCATCCCTTCCATAATTAACCTAGGTACCTCTATCTTTGACCATGTACAACATCCCCATGTCCCATTTTACCTCCAATCATCACATTCCATCCATAGGAACCCTAATAACTCACCACTAGTCTTCATTATATATCAAACATCTACTATACAACCAATGGCAACTCAAATCGTTATGTCTCCCAGCTTCATAGTGCCATCATAAATGGTGTATTTTACATTATCACCCCTTTTGATATTTAATTAGGTTTAACCACCTCTTGGTACTCTAACTTCAATAGTTTTGATGGTAACCCCAATAATGAGTGTACCCATGTGAATAATTAAGTCAAATATAGCCACCTCATTGGCACCTATAGTTTAATCTACAGACTCTTTAGTTGGCCCCTACCACTATTACCACCATAGCCCCTTCTACTAATATGACATAAGATCATCTAAGAAAAATTCCCAAGAAGAAATAAAAGGTAACTCCATCTCAACCTTATACTCAATCCCATGTTTCTCCCCTTGTCCCTCCTAGGTCTTCCTTTTCCATCATCTTGAGTACCCAAGGATTTGGTTTTAACCTTCTAATTTCCTAATTCCTATTGGATAATCCTCTACCTAGTGTGATAAACCCACATGTTAATTTGACCCAAGGCTAATGTCATACATAGTTGTTCTCATGGGCTTCCCTATTTATCTTTCCCCCTTTCACCCCCATGCCTCTTCCTCCATTTATCTCTTCCTTACTTCCCTTCACTTCATCCATTACTCCTCATCATATGCCTCCACCTTCCATAATTATATTTACCATCCCACATTCATCCTCTTCTACCTTAGGAATTCTCATAAGATCATAAGGACTTGGTATGATCTTGTAAGGTAATCTAGAGGTCTAATAAGACTTTGACAAGGATTCCTAGGAATGTGAGGAGGATTCTTACATAGATATTTACTCAAGAGGGAGACCTAGTAGTATGCCAAACCATACCTGGCCTCTTATCCCTCACTAAAGTGAGGACATGTAGTAGAGACTAGAAGGTGGTTAAGGATATATGCTTCATGATATATGTTACTCATGATATGTTCAAGAAACTCATGGAGGGCATGAAGGAGTAGGCTTAGGTACTCAAATCATAGATGAAGGGAAATTTTCCAATATAATTAATTGGTTGGTCTAAGAGGCCCTTATATAACTCTTCAAAAATCTTGGATAAGTAGTCAAAACATTAACCATGATCAAATATAATTTCAAACGAGTAGAGTCATACTTAGAGAGGATAACTCACATGGATAGTAAATGAAAAAGGCTCATTATGGTTCACCAAAAGCTCATGCTCCCTAAGCTCAAACTCATACCTATCATAAACCCGAACCTATATCAAACCTATGTTAGGAGCATGACAGCCTAGATTAAGGAGTGGTTAGTCATATAAATAAACATTTTTAGAACCTTTATAACATGGCAAATAATATATACTAACTTACTTCAAGGAACTCAACATCATAATTTTATTCTATCTATATGTTACCTTGTTGGATAAAGGATAATTTAAGGTTCAACTAGATCATTTTGACCTGGACAAGATAAGAAGGTGGAAAAAGATAATAAAATTTGAGCCAAGGTGATTTTTGAGCACTCAACCCAATCCATGGTGATTATCAACTAGGTGTCAGAGGTAAAAGTCTCCCTTAAGGCCCCACTCTAAGTACACCAATGATTGTTGGCTCAATCTAAGGTGATATTTCAAGAGCCTCCCATAAACTTGGCCAAGTTGGAAATGGAATTAAACTTGGTGGAATCTATGATAGCATCCAAGGAGGTGTAGCCTAAATGGTTGGGAGGTGGTTCTTATCTATCACTTTTGCATATCACTTGAGTGGGCCTTGAGAATCTTTTGGGGAGTGGGGGATCTTCGTTTTTTAAATCCTTGTGGTTGTAAAAACCTTGGGTATTCATCATGGCCAAAGATGGGAATCTCATGCTACTTGGGGGTGATCCCCATCATTATATATATTGTGTATAGTAATTTATCTTTGTAAAGGTCAAAATTTTATATAAAGAAACTCTATTGAAATAAATGTTAATTAGCTACTTTATGTCAACTAGTTTGTTTGTATTTGAATGTGGTCCACTATTTTCCATCTTTTCAATTAATAATTTTGTTAAAATAATTGGTGATGTGTAATTTTTTATATAATTAATGTATTTTTTTTTTAAAATTACTATTCTAATATGTTTATGAATTCCTCTTGTCTATTTTATAAAACTTGTTAATTTATGTGTTTAAAGTTAGGTATTATATTTAAATAAACTATGTGTAATATACTATAGGATATTTTATGTGCTTGTATTTAGTGGATAATTCATAAATTAAACATTTATTTTCATTTTCCTTAGACTATTTCCCTATGAGATGATGAGTTCAATCCCCTTGTGAAAATCAACACATAGTGGTGTAACTGTGATTGGGTGCATAGTTTAGTTCTTGAAACGTTAGTATATTCTCAAGCCTATAAAAATCCTTTTCTACCCTACCTTACTTCCATTTTTTATGTTTTTATAATAACTAATCAAGTCCATCCCCTTTACTTATAAATTGGTGAAGTAAAGCTCAATATTAATTAATATTTAAATTAGTTAAACTAGGTAAAAGCTAAAACATATTTATTAGGTTGAGTACTGAATCCATTATGGTATCCCTACACCTATCAGAGACTAATTTAAATTAGGTTATATCATGGATCCAAATACACATAGTTGTGCCTTGGATTGAACTCACTTCAATCTTGTTAATAATTTTGACCTCATAGGTCAAATTATCACCATTAAAAATTTAAAATTTTATTTAAAGTAAATGATGTACTTATTTAGGTATGAAAATATCCATTGGATATATTTTACATTAGTTCTATCACATTTCTCAGGTGATTTTAGGAATTTTAGTGCTAAAAAAGCCTATTTTAAGGTCATCTATATAATTTTTGAGGTGAAATTTAGATTCACTCATCCTCAATACATTATCTATTTATGAAAACATCAAACAAGTGATTTGGAAGAGTTTTTAGGTCTTAATATTTAGAAAATTTATTTATCTCTCATATCAACCTCCTTGGTAGCTTGGGAAGGGTAGTTTTGAAATGATTCGTATAGACAAATGAAAGAGAGTTAGGAGCTAGAACTTTAGAAATTTTTAGTGTTACTATTAATATTTAAATTAGTGTCATTTTTTTTCTTATTTATTTCTTATTATTTATGAACAATTGCTAAGGGTGACAATATGTTAGTATGGCTTATTCATTTGAAAGGGGTATGTTCTTACAACTATTTATATAGTTCATAAATATATGGAGAATAATGGTTCTGAGGGATAATTTTATATTTTATTTATCTCCTTTTCATGGTTGTTTCATTAGCCAACTCATCTCCTATAACTACCTTCACTTAGAAGAAGAATGTCGTGGTGTATAAGTTGCTCTAGTGGATTCTACCACAAGTTCTTATTTCCTTTTCATGGTGGTCATTCTTAGAGTTTTAAAATTATTAATAAATAATGTTAGCTAACTTGTTTTTATGTAACTCATGTTTTTATTTAATATGTATTTCTTGTCAATTCTCTTCAAAGTGTGCTTACTCTTTGGGACATAGTTATGTTTAAAAAGTCCAATAAAGGTCTGACTGTCAATTTGGGCTCAAATACTAGTGATAAATCATGGTGAATGATTTTGAGATAGTATTTTATTATTTAAAGTGTATAATGTTGAATATAAGAGACCATACATTAGTATCCAATAAAATTCATAGTTTTTATTTTATTTTAGAGGCATGTTATATAGACTTTGGAGTGTATAGAAGATGTTCACTACTCATGGAGAGGCTTGATATATCTCTTCACACCTTAATATATTCTTGAATACATCACTACTATTACCAAGTGTCTCCAATGGACTATATGCTTTTATTCTCAACTCATATAACATATACATATATTGACTGTACTTACAATCCAGACAAGACCAATTAAGTAAATTGAAGGTGATAGAATGTTTGTTAGCTCTCTAAAAATTGAAATAGTGATAGGAATTCTAATTGGAGTATATAGTGGTTTGAAAATGTTGAGAGTTTTAGGAACTCAAATAATGGATCTTGGTGGACCTAAGCTTATAGGTCCTTATTTGAGACCAAAATCAACACCATTCTAATACAAACCAAGCCACATAAGAAGTTAATTCAGGAAGAAGAGATAGTGTCACAATAATCAAAGAATACCTAATAGATAATAGTCACTTTAAATCACATGAAGGATAAATAGATTGAATCGATAGTCTAAGAGACCACCTACAAAAACCCTGTACATAAAAAGTATGTGCAAGGATGATATAAAAGTGTCATAATGAGTTGGTAGACTTTGCATACATTTTGGACTAACATCTCCTTTATTTACATCTTTAAAAAATAATATAAAGTGGAAATATTTAGGTTCAATACCTCTAATTTCTAAACATATTCAATGACTCTAATATGTCATCTACATGCCTATTTGAGAGGTCAACCTAGTATTAAACCTAAAAGAGAGGTAGAATATGTGTGAGAGGTAATTAAACCTAATGAAAAATTTATATAATTTCATGGACTGATGAGTAGGTTAGTAATGTATAAAAATTTATCTAAGACACAATATAATGTAGTCATCATACCCTCATCTCCACTTGCAACCAAGAGAAACTCTAAAAAAAGGCTTACTTACAGTCGTGGCATACAGTTAGTCAAGAGAAAGGAGTTAAGATGTTAAGAGATGATTTAAACTAAAATAGAACTCTAACCAATTTTAAATAATTTAAGGAGAAGATCAATGTTAATTGGAGTGAGTTCTATACCATTCTATGCATAATCAATGATCTGAAACAACTACCTATAGGCTACAAAGCACATAGGCTAGTTCTAACCAATTTAGGGAATGGAAAAGGAATATAAGATTGTGTAGTTGTGTATGATATCAAGGATTTTCTCAAATTAGGAAGGAGTTCCTTTTAAGCACCTATAGATACAAATAAGTAAACAAAATCAAGAAAAGTACCTTGGAAGTGGTGTGTTAGAGGTTAGATAGGTTATTAACAATCCCACGCAGTCATGAAGTGAAATGGTGTTTTGATAGATATATAGGCATACTCATACTATAAAAATTGGTAAATAATATGTTAATTATTATAATAATACATTAAATATCCCTCTAAGGTTATAAAAATAATGGAAGTAATCATTGTTTTGTTACAAACCTTGCCCACTCTTTGGGTAAAGGGTAGCCATGAGACTTACGAGTCCACTTAAGCTCAAAGGCATGAAACAAGTTTCCATATCTCACAAGAGGATATTGAGGTAAGAAATAAAAATGTCTCCATGCACCTATAAGAGGTACTCAAGTTTAGGTTTTCATCCAAGTACCCTTGAGGGATATCAAGAAGGTAATAAGGCCATAACTCTAACTACCCTAACTAGAATACCCTAAGCATATAGAGGATTAATGATCACTTTCAAGTCATTTGGAATAATTTGAATGGATTTTATATATGTTTATTAACTATTCATAGTAGTGGGAATGACTTTTGAGATACAAAACATAAAATTGACCTCTCTCTAGCCTCAAGAGAGCTAAGCAAGCCACTTGAGGAACAACTTTAGATTCTTCTAATGTATCTCTCACTTTTCATGGGATTATAATCAATTTTGGATATTTTAAGGGGTACATAAATAGTTTTCCCAAGTTTAAGGAGGTCAATTGGATGTTTGTTCTTTATAAACAATAATTAAGACCCCAAACATTTCTTAAACCTCTATTAAACCCTGATAGTGACTAGTCATGGAAAAAAGGATTAAAATTCACATATAGTGCCACATATTTATTGTTAAGGTGTGGAGCTAAAAGCTTCACCAAGTGAGAAGATTTTAGAAGTTGCAGGTTTACACAGTCACCGGCGTTGGTCAGGAGTGACTGACATCGGTCAAGATCAGACAAGAGATGCTGGTGTCGGTCATGGATCAGCCGACGTCGGTCACAGACAAATAGGCAGGAACTGACATCATTTACCTGTGCATCTAGAAAGCCATTTTTGTGGATAGAATAGATTGTTTGCATGTTAGGATTAAGTGATAGTCTTAAGTCTACATCTCTATTATTATTAAGACTATTTTAGAGCCCTTGTTTAAGAGGCATAACTATTGGTTGTAAATGCATGCTCATGTTTCCTAATTATTATATATATAGGATTAAATCTTCATAGCTTAATTGAATAGTACAAGATATTGTAAGATAGACAATTCAAGGTGTGAATTGTGATTGTAATTGAGAGAGAGAGCTCTTGAGGGAAAGAGATCTAGAGAGAGATCTGTATATCTGAGAGAGGTGTGGAAGAAAAGAAGTTTCTTCAATTGTATTCCTTCTGTAAAGAGTTTAATACAAGTTTTCAGGGTGGTTTCTTATATCTCTTCTTCTTGCTATATTTCTAATTCTAGTTACTTATATTTTTGGTTTAATTCTACATTAATTGCTTTCATAGTGTAATAAACATTGTTGGTTGATCCCCAACAAGTGGTATCAGAGCTTAGGTTGACTAATAGGTGTTTCAGATCTAGTTAGTGTGTATTGATTATAGGGTACTCACAGGGGTTTCTGCAGGGATTTCTATTTGAGTGGGAGAAGCAATGGTAGAAGAAAGTAAACTAAGAATGGAGAAGTTTAATGGCAAAAATTATCAACAATGGAGAATGTAGATAGAGGATTATTTGTATTAGAAAGATCTATACTTACCATTAGGTGGGATTGCAAAGAAGCCCAAAGACATGGATGATGAAGAATGGGAAGTTCTTGATAGAAAGGCTCTGGGGTCTATAAGACTGATTCTGGCATCTACTGTGATATCTAATTTATCACAAGCAAAGACAATGGTAGAGTTGATGACTACATTAGCAAATTTATATGAAAAACCCTCAGCTTCAAATAAGGTATATCTTATGAAGCAGTTATTTAATTTGTGTATGTAGGAAGGTGGATCTATAGCTAATCATCTAAATGATTTCCATGGAATTGTAAATCAATTAAGTTCAGTCAAAATAGTGTTTGATGATGAAATTAAAGCTATTTTAATATTATTTTCTTTGCCTGAAAGCTGGCATAGCTTGGTAATGGCAGTTAGTAATACTACATCTGCTTCAAATATTTTAAAAGTAGAGGATGTTGTTAGTGTAATCTTGAATGAAGAAATTTATAGGAAAAGCACAGAGGAAACATCAAGGAATGCTTTAAGTTTTGAGAGTAGGGGAAGGGAAAAAGAGAAGAGCAAGAGGAGATCAAGGTCTAAGTCAAAGGTGAGAGGTAGATCCAAATCCAGAAATGGCAGGAAGCCACAATGCTGGAATTGTGGAAAGATGGGGCACACAAGCAGAGATTGCTGGTCAAAGCCTAAAGAGGACAATCAACATGAAGGAAAAGAAGAAGCAAAGGTTGCAGGTATTGCACAAGATGCTTTAATATTCTCTATGCATAATAATATAGAATCTTGGGTTTTAGATTCTGGTGCATCTTTCCATGCAACTCCTAATAGAGAATATTTTAGTGACTATGTCCATGGAGATTTTGGAATAGTGTATTTAGGGGATGATGAGCCTTGTAAAATTATTGGCAAAGGAAAAGTGCAGATGAAAATGTAGAATGGAAACACATGGGTGTTGAGAGATGTTATGCATGTTCCCAGCTTGAAGAGGAATTTGATTTTTGTAGGAAAGTTAGGGGATGAGGGTTGTACAGTAACTCTCACAGCTAAATCTTGGAAGGTTTCCAAGGGTGAACTTGTAATGGCCAGAGGTAAGAAAGTAGGTACTCTCTATTTATGTAATTGTGTTACCAATAATTCTCCTTTTGTATTATCTACTTTAGATGTGGATGCAAAGTTGTGGCACTCTAGGCTCAGCCACATGAGTGAGAAGGGATTGTCTATTCTTAAGTCAAAAGGTAAGATTTCAGATTTGAAAAGAATAGACTTGGATTTTTGTGAGCATTATGTGTTTGGAAAATAGAAGAGGGTGAGTTTTCTCAAGATTGGGTCAACAAAGAAGAAGCATAAGTTGCAGCTTGTTCACATAGACGTGTGGGGACCGGCTCAGGTTGCTTCTATTGGAGGATAATAATACTATGTTTCGTTCATAGATGATGCTAAAAGAAAGGTATGGATCTATTGTATTAAGAAGAAATCTGATGTATTTGAGACTTTTAAGATTTGGAAAGCTATGGTTGAGAATGAAACAGGCAGAAGATTGGAGTGCCTCAGATCTGACAATGGTGGTGAGTTCTAAAGCTATAAGTTCAATTGGTATTGTTATATGCATGGAATACATAGGCAAAAGATGGTTCCAAGGACACCTCAGCAAAATGGAGTTGCTGAAGGGATGAATAGAACAATCATGGAGCGTGCAAGGTATATGAGATTGCATGCTGGTTTGCCCTTAGATTTTTGGACAGAAGCTGTTGATACTGCAGTGTACCTAATTAACAGAGGACCCTCTACAGCTATGAATGGTGGAATTCTAGAAGAGGCATGGATAGGTAAAAAGGTAGATCTCTCATTTCTCAAAGTTTTTGGTTGTGAAGCCTTTGTGCACGTTGATAAGGAAAATAGAAAGAAGCTAGATGCTAAGTCTATGAGGTGCACATTTATTGGCTATGGCTATGATGATTTTGAATTCAGGTTTTGGAATCTAGGAACTAACAAAATAATTAGGAGACGTGATGTTGTTTTCAATGAAAAAGTGATGTATAGTGATCAGCTCAAGAAGTTGAATCAATCTGGGCAGAGCAATGGAAAATTAGACGAGGTGACGGTCCAAAATGAACTCGTGGGAAAAATTAATCATAGAAAGGAAAACATAGAGACCGACATCAGTCAGACAGGAACCAACATCGGTAATATAGGAACCGATGTTGATCATACAGTGACAGATGTTGGCAGGTCAGGAACTGACATCGGTCAGGTAGAACTGACGTCAGCCAGTTACAGGCCTAGAAGTGACCGAGGTCGGTCATTGTTAGAGAATTTGGGCAGACAACGTGTTGTGAATGAGTCTCAGATGCCCATCAGGAGGTCAAAAAGGGTAAGTAAACCTCCAATTTGATATTCCCCTTCATTATTCTATTTATTGCTAACTGATGGTGGAGAACTAGAGAGTTTTGAAGAAGCAATACAGGTGGAATCCAAGAATCAGTGGGAGCGTGGCATGGTTGAGGAAATGGAGTCCTTGAGAGAGAACCAAACATGGGATTTGGTTGAGTTGCTAGCAGGAAAGAGGACACTAAAGAACATATGGACCTACAAGTTAAAATAAGGTGAGAATGGATAGATGAGATATAAGGCTAGGTTGGTAGTGAAAGGATTTGCACAAAAGTGAGGTATTGATTTTGGTGAGATTTTTTCTCTTATTGTTAAAATGACTTTTATACGGACTGTATTGTCTTTAGTTGCTATTGAGGATTTGCATCTTGAGCAGCTTGATGTTAAGACAACATTTCTTCATGGAGATTTGGATGAAGAAATATATATGGATCAGCCAGAAGGATTTGAGGTCAAAGGTAAGGAGAAGCTAGTGTGCAGATTGAACAAAAGCTTGTATGGCCTCAAGCAAGCTCCTAGAAAGTGGTATTTGAGATTTGATAGGTTTATGACTGAGCATGGCTATAGTAAGTGTCAATCTGACCATTTTGTATATTTTAAGAGATTGGATAATGGTATATATATTATTTTGTTGTTGTATGTAGATGATATGTTGGATGCAGGATCACACATGCAGGATGTCTATGAGCTTAAGGTGAAATTAGCTCACACATTTGCCATGAAGGATTTGGGAATAGCAAAGAAAATCCTTGGCATGAGCATTAAGAGAGACAAGAAAAATTACAGGTTGATTTTGTCTCAAGAGGATTATGTGAACAAGGTGTTGAAACGGTTCAATATGCAGGATGCAAAACTGGTAAGCACACCTTTGGCTGGACATTTTAAATTGAGTAAAGAACAATTTCCTAATTCACATGATGAAGTAGAGTACATGAATAGAGTTCCATATGCTTACGCAGTAGGGAGTTTAATGTATGCAATGGTTTGTACTAGACTGGATATTTCCCAAGCAGTGGGAGTTGTAAGTAAGTATATGGCCAATCTAGGGAAGGAGCACTGGAAAGTAGTTCACTGGATCCTTAGATATTTGAGAGGGACTAGCAGTTGGCATTTGTGCTATGGAGGTTCAGATACTTCTCTACATGGTTATGTAGATTCAGATATGGTAGGTGATTTGGATGGCAAGAGAAGCACCATAGGTTATGTTTTCAATGTTGGTGGAATGGTGGTTAGCTGGGTATCAAAGTTGTAGAAGGTTGTTGCCTTGTCAACTATAGAAGCAGAATATATTGCAGTCATAGAGGGTAGCAAAGAAATGATATGGATGACATGGTTCATGGAAGAGCTTGGAAAGGAGCAAGAGAGTTGCAGAATATATAGTGATAGTCAGAGTGTAATTCATTTAGTTAAGAATTCAGCCTTTCATTCAAGAACAAAGCATATACAGCTTAGGTACCACTTCATAAGATAGGTATTGGAGGATGGTGAGTTGAAGTTGGAGAAGATCCATACAGATAAGAACCCTGCTGATATGTTAACCAAGACAGTAACAAAGGAGAAGTTGAATCTTCATTCAACTTTTGTTGGTCTTCACAATTGAGTTTGAAGATGGAGGAGATAGAAGATGTTGATTTACAGGTACTGGTGCAGCTTTTTATCTCTAAGTGGGAGATTGTTAAGGTGTGGAGCTTAAAGCTTCACCAAGTAAGTGGATTGCAAAAGTTTTACATTTACACAGTCACCGGTGTTGGTTAGGAGTGACTGATGTTCATCAGGAGCAGATAGGAGATGCTGGCATCGGTCATGGATCGGCCAACGTCGGTCACATGCAAACAGGCAAGAAATGATGTCGGTTACCTGTGCGTCTAGAAAGCTATTTTCATGGACAGAACAAATTGTTTGCATGTTAGGATTAAGTGATAGTCTTAAGTCCACATCTCTATTATTAGTAAGACTATATTAGATCCCTTGTTTGAGAGGCATAACTATTGGTTGTAAATGCATGCTCATGTTTCCTAATTATTATATATATAGGATTAAATATTCATAGCTTAATTGAATAGTACAAGATATTGTAAGATAGACAATTCAAGGTGTGAATTGTGATTGTAATTGAGAGAGAGAGCTCTTGAGGGAAAGAGATCTAGAGAGAGATATATACATCTGAGAGAGGTGTGGAAGAAAAGAAGTTTCTTCAATTGTATTCCTTCTTTAAAGAGTTTAATACAAGTTTTCAGGGTGGTTTCTTGTATCTCTTCTTCTTGCTATATTTATGATTCTAGTTACTTATCTTTCTGGTCTAATTCCACATTAACTGCTTTCATAGTGTAATCAACATTGTTGGTTGATCCCCAACATTTATCCTAAAACCTCATGGATGTTTTTGAGATCTCCAAGGGGGTTAAAGAAGTGCTTTTATGCTAACATCACTTGTATGGATTTCTCCAAATACCTTATGTTTTGTGTTTTTAAGGTGTTTTGAGAAGGGGATAAATTAATAATCATGATATGAGGTAATTTATGATTTTTAATAAATATTAAATCTCAAAACAAATCATTTAATATTTTTTAGGTGTTTTAACTAGGCCCCTTATGCAAGGTACACCCAAAAAAGCTCAAAATGAGACTAGGTAGCAAGGTGGTTTCATGGTTTGCATACTTTAATAGGGTATTAGAACCCCAAATTTAGAATTGAGAATTTTATTAGGAATATTAAATTAAATCACATTATTTGATCCATTTTTAAATGTGTGGGTGGTCATTTGGGCTACATTTCTCTTTCTAGGGCTAAGTGGGATAATTAAGCCTAATTGAAGAAGAAAATGAAGGAAAAGGAGTACATCCTATTTGATTTAGATCATGAAATTTTGTATGGAGATGTAAGTGGATATAGGTTACTAAAATATGTGTGTAATTATTCAATTTTGTCCATAAAACCTTCTATAAAACGAGAATTTTTGAGTTTTTAGGGTTACAAGGAAGGGGTGCAATAGCATGTTATATGAGCAAAATTAAATATTTTGGGATACTTTATGACTTCAAATTACTTGTTTTAGGTTTTATGTCATGATTAAAATCCATACATGGTGTAATTTTACTTGCTCTAATGAAAAAACTCTTCTTTCTCTCTCCTCTACTTTTTGTTCATGTGAAGGAATCCAATGTTCAAAAGTACTAAATGATGATAGAAGTTTTCCAAAGACTTTATTGATAATCTTCATTCCCTCATATTCCTTAATTTTTGGGTCAAGTAAATTGACTTATGGAATAATTTTTCAAAGGTAGAAAAGGTCTTGAAAACTCCTAACTTCACCATCTCATGCCTAGTGTGTTGAAGAAGTCAAAGGTACACAAATAGTCCTAAATAGCCTCAAATAATTGGAGAAAACACATAAATTAAGGATAAAAATAATTATAATAAATAATTTAATGTGAATTTAATACCTAATATTATGTATCACAACCTATTTAAGAGAAAGACTCTACTTTACCAAGAATATAGGAGTATGAAATCAAAAATCTAAGATGTTGTATGGGTCAAGGACCAAGAATAAATGATAAGTGAATCATTAAAACTTAAAAACATGTGTCATATCTATCCATACAATTTTTTTTATAATGAATATGAGATATATTCAAGGAATGCTACATTGGGTTTCAATAATGATTAAGAAAAGGTCATATTTCCTAATTTTGGGGGCTCTTGTCCTTCTCTCTCTCCTCTCTCTCATTCTCACTATATGTAAACTAATGTTTTGAATTTAAATTAATAATTAACATAATTTGTGGTTATTAAATACTCATAAAACACTTTTAATTTACTATTTTTAATGAATAAGATAAAATTCATGCCTCTTCAAAGATTGGTTTAGTGTATTTTCATGATTTATTGATAGATGAATGTGATAGTCCATGCTTCCTCTAGTATTGTCCTTTACTCTTTAACTGTTTACAAGTTTTATATCATTTTTATAGGTTTCATGGTGTTATATAATAATATTTTATGTTTGGAAAGTGTGATATTTCATAAAATTAGTGCCCTCTTGATAAATACATATTAACTTACTAGTTTACCCTTGAACAATCTAGAGCCTACTATGTGGATCAGTAGATCTAGATCTAGTCATGGTAGACTAATTATTTCTCCCTTGAAATTCCATAAGAGAGATAGATTTGGTGGGAAAAGACCTATACCTATAATTTATTCCACTATATTATATTAGTATGATCTAAATATTCCACCCTTAATGGTTTCCCCCATGGTTTGGTTATCTAAGTTAGATATCAGCTTTCCTTGAGTCATCCATGACCTTCCTCTTAACCCAAAGAGGTACCTCCCACATTTCACACCTAGTGTGGGATGGATGAAAAAATACAATTTAATTCATATAAAACTACACTCAATATCTTGAGTTTTGAACATAATGATGTGTCTTATAGACTATGTTTATTTACTTTGATGGATTTATCCTATGACTAGTTCCTCAATCTTCTAGAAAACTCTATCACAAGATGGGAGCAATTTAGAAATACCTTTCTGGCTCAATTTGGGCAAGTCATTAACCCTAATATCCTTTAATAATATTTGGAATGTATTTATATAGAACCAAATGATCCCATCATAAATGTCAACACTAGGTTCCAAAATATGTATCTCTAGGTCACCATGTTTTATAAACCCAATGTTCAACTAGCACTCGAAATATATAATAACTAATTAAATGCATGGATAAAAATGTTATTAATATGGGATCCATTGATAATTTACCTAACCTTGTCTTATATTGAATCCATTAAGGTGGATAGATAGCTTAACCCCCAATGTCAAATACTAGTTCCCATTCCAAATGCATTGCCAAGCTTTCCTACCTTAAACCTCATCCCCAAAGTGAACCAAAATGTTTCGATGATTATGCATATAATAGTGAAAAATAATCTTCCACTGAGGCATGCTACATTAAACCAAACCTTGTGCTTTATTGCCACAATAAATATTTAAGTATTACCTTGATCCCATAAGTAATTATTGATTCTCATTATGAATAATGTTAAAAGTATACCCCCATGAGTCTACAAAGAATGAGTTGGATGTTATCCAATTTATGATTTAAAGGCTAAGATATTATTTATTGGGTCTTAAAAAACAAATGGGGAACCAAAATGGTTAAATATCCAATAAATATTTTACCTACCAAAGTTATAACAAGTCCTACAATTTACCCAATAATCAACCAAATCCATCACCTAAAAAGCTATTTGAGATCAACATCTATGAGATAGCCCTCTTAAA
The DNA here is from genome assembly GCA_037957365.1 of Torreya grandis. NCBI lineage: Eukaryota > Viridiplantae > Streptophyta > Pinopsida > Cupressales > Taxaceae > Torreya > Torreya grandis. Next base: position 876,882 of record JARHVA010002539.1, on the reverse strand, counting down.
TTGGTATTAGGTGCAAAAATCATCCCAATATGAGGGAACTTGACTACGTGGATTTTATATATGTGTATTAACTATTCATAGTAGTGGGAATGACTTTTGAGATCCAAAACTTAAAATTGACCTCTCTCTATCCTCAAGAGAGGTAAACAATCCACTTGAGGAGAAACTTTAGATGCTCATAATGTATCTCAAACTTTTCATGGGACTATAATACATCTTGGATAGTTTAATGGGTCCATAAATAGTTTTTTCCAAGTAGAAGGAGGTCAATTAGATGTATGTTCTTTATGAACAATCATTAAGACCCCAAACATGTCTTAAACCTCTATTAAACCCTTTTAGTGAATAGTTATGGAAAAAATGATTAAAATTCACATATAGTGCCACATATTTATACCAAAACCTATTTTATGTTGTTGAGATCTCCAAGGGTGTTATCCAAGTATTTTTATACTAACATCACTTGTATGGATTGCTCTAGATACCCTATTTTTCATGTTTCTAAGGTGTTCTAATAAGGGGATAACTTAATAATCATGAGATGAGGTCATTTATGATTTTTAATAAATATTAAATCTTAGAAAAAATCATTTAATATTTTTTACGTGTTTTAACTAGGCCCCTTTCCCAAGGTATACCCAAACATGCTCAAAATGAGACTAGGTAGCAAGGTGGTTTCATGGTTTGCATACTTTAATAGGGTATTAGAACCCCAAAATTGGAATTGAGGATGTTATTAGGAATATTAAATTAAATCACATTATTATAGCCATTTTTAAATGTGTGGGTGGTCATTTGGGATAGATTTCTTTTTCTAGGCCTAAGAGGGCTAATTAAGCCTAATTGAAGAAAAAAATGAAGGAAAAGGAGTACTTCCAATTTGATGTAGATCATGAAATTTTTCATGGATGTGTAAGGGGATATAGGTTAATAAAAAATGTGCACATTTATTCAATTTGGTCCATAAAACCTTCTATAAAATGAGCATTTTCAAGTTTTTAAGGTTACAAAGAAGGGGTGATAAAGCATGCTATATGAGAAAAATTAAATATTTTGGGATACTTTATGACACCAAATTACTTGTTTTATGATTTATGTCATGACTAAAATCCATACATGGTGTAATTTTACTTGGTATAATTTAAAAATTCTTCTTTCTCTCTCTTTTGCTTTTTGTTCATGTGAAGGAATCCAATGTTCACAAGTACTAAATGATGCATAGAAGTAAATTGAAGTATAATAGTTTTTCAAAGGTATAAAAGGTCTTGAAAACTCTTAACTTCACCTTCCATCCTTCCAATGCCTAGTGTGTTGAACAAGTCTAAGGTACACAAAGAGTCCTAAATAGCCTAAAATAAATGGATAAAACACATAAATGAAGGATAAAAATAATTATAATAAATAATTTAATGTGAATTTAATACCTATTCTTATGTATCAAGACCCACTTTCAAGGAAGACTCTACTATACCAAGAATATAGGAATATGAAATCAAAAATCTAAGATGTTGTATGGGTCAAGGACCAATAATAAATGATAAGTGAATCATTAAAACTTAAAAAAATGTCTCATATCTACCCATACACCAATTTTGATAATGAATATGATATATATTCAAGGAATGCTACATTGGGTTTCAATAATGATTAAGAAAAGGTCACATTTCCTAATTTTGGGGGCTCTTATCCTTCTCTCTCTCCTCTCTCTCATTCTCACTATATGTAAATCAATGTTTTTCATTTAAATTAATAATTAACCTAACTTTTTGTAATTCAATACTCATAAAACACTTTTAATTTCCTATTTTGAATGAATAAGATAAAATCCATGCCTCTTCAAACATTGGTTTAGTGTATTTTCATTATTTATTGATAGATGAATGTGATAGTCCATGCTTCCTCTAGTATTTTCCTTTAATATTTAACTATTTACAAGTTTTATATCATTTTTATAGTTTTCGTGGTTTGATATAATCATATTTTATGTTTGGAAAGTGTGATATTTCATTAATTAATTTGAGAGACCTATTGACTAGCTACCTTAGATCATCCAATCAAGCTGAACTTTTGTGTAAAACATTAATGTACATAGACCTCTCATTTGAGACATGTAATCAGGCTTACATTATTATAAAACATTATTAGTGCATACAACACAAGTAGATGTCATATTCTGGTGTATCACCATAGTTAGATATGTTTTCCTTTCAGTTTACCTTCTCTTTTCCTTTCTGGGCTAGTAGTGTAAAGTACAGATCTTAACTAATACATCAATAGGAGATATACCTTATAGTATAGAGATTAAATCCACATATTATGGCACCAATAGGCTAGTATTATCTCCATTTTACTTTAGACTATGAAGGCCTAAAACTACCTTCGTAAGGGTGTATGTCTAGTAGTCAACAAATTCTAAAATAGATGATGAAAGTCCCTTATTATCCTAAAGTTCACTCCAAACACATAATCACATAAGAATATTGTGTATATATTTTCTACCAAACAATATTTTGAATTATAAATAGGTCCAACATACCAAAATATCTAGTGATAGAAGGAGGGCCTCCTATAAAGAGTACTTATCAGTATGAGTCTAGTACAAGAAGGAACATTTTTTGATTGAGTCTTATTTCCCCTCTTTTATACTTTATCCATTATTGTGTGATTTAAACACAAAATCAACATCAAGTGATAAAATGAGTAAACTCATGGCAAATACATATTAACTCACTAGTTTACCCTAGAACAATCTAGAGCCTACTGTGTGGATCAGTAGATCTAGATCTAGTCATGGTAGACAAATGGTTTCTTCCTTGAAATTCCATAAGAGAGCCATATTTGGTGGGAATGGACCTAGACCTATAATTTTTTCCACTATATTATCTCAATATGCTATAAATAGTCCACCCTTAATGGTTTTCCCCATGGCCTAGTTATCTAAGTTAGATATCAACTTTCCTGGAATCATCCACGACCTTCCTCTTAACCCAAAGAGGTACCTCGCACATTTGACACCTAGTTTGGGATGAATGACAAAATATAATTTAATTAATATAAACTACACTAAATCTCTTGAATTTTTAACATAAGGATGTGTCCTATAGACTATTTCTATTTACTTTGATGGATGTATCCTATGACTGGTTCCTCAATCTTCTTGAAAACTCTATCACAAGATGGGAGAAATTTAGAAATACCTTTATGGATTAGTTTTGACAAGTCATTAACCCTAGTATCCTTTAATATTATTTGGAATGTATTAATATAGAACCAAATGCTGCCATCATAAATTTCAACACTAAGTTCTAAAATATGTATCTCTAGGTCACCATGTTTTATCAACCCAATGTTCAACTAGCACTCAAAATATATAATAACTCATTGAACCCATGGATAACCATGTTATTAATATGGGATCCCTTGATAATTTACCTACCCTTAGATTATTTTTAATCCAATAAGGTGGATAGATAGCTTAACCCCCAATGTCAAATACTAGTTCCCATTCCAAATGCATTGCCAAGCTTGCCTACCTTAAACCTCAACCCCAACATGAACCAAAATGTTTTGATGATTATGACTATACTAGTGACAAACCATATTCTAGTGAGGCATGCTACATTAAACCAAAACTTGGTATTTATTACCCTAATAAATATTGATGTATTACTACAATCCCATAATTAATTATTGATTCTCATTATGAATAATGTTAAAAGTATACCCCCATGAGTCTATAAAGAATGAGTTGGATGTTATCCAATGTATGATATAGAGGCTATGAAATGATTTTTTTAGTCTTAAAAAAATGGGGAATCAAAATGGTTAAATATCCAATTCAAATTTTACCTACCAAAGTCACAAGTCCTATAATTTACCCAATAATCAACCAAATCCATCACCTAAAAAGCTACTTGAGATCAACATCTATGAGATAGCCCTCCTAAATTGGTATCAGGTGCACAACACATACCAATATGAGGGAATTTGACTACATGGAATTAAGTAGTTCCTTTGATATCTTCCAATAATAAATAGATGAATACAAGGTGGTACCAAACCATTTGGAAACGTCTAATGTTATTAGACCCTCAAGCATATCAATGGTATTAAAGACTATGGAGTTCCTCTGTCAATAAGATAATGAGCTAGAGGAGACTAAAAGTGAGATCCCTACATTATATTATTTATAAAAGAGTAATTATACCCTTAGAAACTAGATGTAGTAACAAACCCTCACCATAAATACTCTTCTAAATTATGGTGCCACCCCTCCTGATCTTAAAATTAGGAATGACCCACCACCTACAATACCTATTGAGTCAAAGTATCCTATAAAGACCCAGCCAATTCATAACAAGGTAGGGTATAACATAGTAGAAGACATGAAGAATATAAAATCTAATATAATGCTTCATGAACTCATTTAGATCACTAAAAATGACACCTTCTACTTAAGTCACTTATAGATAAGTTGACCCAGCTAAAAAAAACTAACCACACTAATGTTTTCATCTTTAGGAACAAAATTTAAGTTCCTCCCTTCCTTATGACTATGAAACTATTCATGAAGAACACACATAATTTCTTAGTTAATTCAGGATATTCAACTTATGTGATGCCCATAGAAATTTATACAAAACTAAGTTTAGTCCTTATCAAGTCAAACAAGGTGTTGGTATTACTATATAAATCATATGTTAAGGTAGTTGGTGAGATTTTAAATGTCCATATTTAGTAGAATCTAATATTTATATCTAATAGTTCATATATATCCAATTGGTATAAATCCCAAAGATTACAGAATGCTTCTCAGTAGGAATTGGTATAAAACCTTGAATGTGTACATGGATATTGATTTTTCCCATATGTGGTTTCCCTAGAGGGGCATAGAAAATCAAATTAGAGTAGATAGATAACCTAGGATGAATCACATGATCATAGAATATAATGTCATGAATGATAAGGTGAACCTAGTATCCATAGACCTAGGAATCTACACCATGTTAACAAAACTAGATAAAAATGAAACTGACAATGATCCCAAGATGCCAAGTTTTTAGTCATTGTTATTGAATGGGGACCATTCTAAATAATTTTATTGGGTAAGGTCCCTCATAATTGACCCATAGGTGAAAAGACACCTATTTTATTATAAAATTATTTTCCCCTATACTATTAATCTTGAAGAGTAAGAAGCCTTGATCCTTGGGCTATAATTAGCCTTGAAACACAGATTTAAGGAACTCAATTTGTTTGGGGATTCTTAGCTAGTCATAAACCAAGTCAAGAGAAAATTATAATGAAAAATGTCTTATCTTAGGAAGTATGGACAAAGGGCATGGGATTTGATATAAATGTTCATGACCTTTAATGTTATTCCCATTCCCTGAGAGGAGAACTAAGTGGTTGATTTATTAGAAACTTATACCACAAATATAACACTTCTAAATGATAAGAGATTACAAGAGTTCTCTATCAAGTTAATACCTTATCTCTCTATCTATAATAATGTCAAGAACTTCAATGTTTTTGAGAATGACCAACATATCCTAGAATTACTCAGAAACACTAGTTTATTTGAATCTTATATCATTGATGAGAAGGAAAGAGATGATCTAGGAGACATAAATTATGACCAAGAAGGCATCATGAACCTTAGATAAAAATGATTCCAAAAATACATGATCTCCTTGGATCAAATCTTTTACTTTAATAAGTCTGAACACCCATCTGAGAAGCCAAGGTACCAACACATGAAGTCTAAGGTCTTTGACCTTGGGTCCCCTAACCATCCCTAGATAGTTAACATTAGGCTTGATTTTACATCAAAAGAGACTAAACAACTTAGAGGTATATTTCTAAGATAAAGAGACAATTTTTTGGGCATATGAAGATCTTAAGATATTTAATCTGAGTTTAATAACCCATATTATCCCCCTAAAACTAAATAAAAAACCTTTCAAATAAAGGTAGATACCCATGAACCTAATTATAGAATAATTTATACATAAAGAGGTTCACAAGATATTATTGGTAGGAATCATTTTTATAGTCTATAACTTCACTTGCGTAGCCAATTTGGTACCTATTCATCAAAAAAATGGGGATATTCAACTGTGTGGATTTCTAAAATCTGAAACAAGCATATGATAAAGATAATTACCCATTGTTGTCCTTAGATGAATTAATTTAGATAGTGAGTAGATCCCAAATGATGTCATATTCATACAAATTCTTAGGATAAATCCAAGTTCTCATGAACCTATAAAATAAAACCAAGATTTCATTCACAATAAAATGTGGTAGTTTCACCTACAAGTGGATTCTTGTTAGCTTGATTAATATAAGATCCATCTTTTAGAGAGCCATGGATTTTGGCTTTTACGTTTTGATAGGGAAATGCATTTTTATCTATATGGATGACTTGAATATATTCTCAAAATATAGGTTGGATCACATTCATCACATACAAAATATATTCAATAAATTTAAAAGGTATGGTGTCTCCTTAAACCTAAAGAAGTGTGTGTTTAGTGCTACCAAAGGTAAGATTATCAGTCACATTATCATGAAGGAAGGTATCTCTATTGAATCTAATTCTATTTATTTTATTTCTAAGATACCTCTAGTCCATAGTAAAAATTAACTAAAATAGTTCTTTTGGAAAATTAATTTCATGTGCAAATTTATTTCTAAATATGCAAAGATTGTTAAACCTCTGAATGCCTATTAACACCATCCTCAATCAAAATTTGAGAAAAGAAGACCACCCAATTTATTTCATGAACACAAACCTAAAATATGCATATATAGATTATTATGCCCTTGAAAAACATTATCATGCCTTGGTAAAGGTGACAAATAAATTTGGGCACTAAATTCTTAGGAATAAGGTGAACACCATTGTCCCAAAATTGGTAGTGAAACTTATGCTCGAGTAGAATGAGTTAGGAGATCATAGAGGTTGGTGGATGAATAATTTATAAGATTATAATTTTTATATCAAACCTCTTAAGTTTATTCTAGGCCAAGGTCTTATTCAATTAATCATAGATATTGATCCTTAGATTACACTCCATCATGTGGACCAGTCAAAACTAATTTGTCAAGATTGGTATGCTCTGATCATCCAATAACTAAACCAAACCCATAAAATGGACCCCATGCTAAAAACAACTCATTACATGCTCAATAAATTAGTCCTCTATACAAGGAATTATGAATCCCTCTATCATAGGTGCCTATCTGAGGAATAAGCCAAGGCTTTTATGACTAGTTATCATAAGAATATGGGTAGAGGCTATCCCTTTATAAATGAAACAACACACAAACTTATGAGAAAGTTATTATTATCCCACTATTTTCAAATATGTACATGCACATGTGTGCTCATGTCCCCAAGTCCAAGACTTTTAAAAATGGTAGGTTCATTCTACTATGTCATTGTAGCCTATTAATGAAGGTAAATTGTTTATGCAATGGAGAATCAACTTCATAAGAGTTATCAATCCAAACACATTAGTTATCCATAGATTCATGATTATATCCATTGACTAATACAAAAGGTTGATTGAGTTAGTATCCACCAATAATAGTACCACTAACGAGATGATCAAATTTTTGGAAGAAAATATAATCACCAAGTTTGGCACACCTATGTCACTATTCTAAAAACGATCCCAAATTTCAATCTATAGAGTTTAGTGATTGGGCATATGAACATGGAGTCACATTGAGTTTTTCATATAACTACTAACCACAAGGTAATGGTTTGGTAGAATATAAAATAAATAACTTAATCGATGTGATCAATAATTTTTTTGAAATGAAGCCCTAGGAATGACACTCATTATGCCCTTTGGGTTGATATCACATCATAAAAATAAGCCCTCAAAAGGTTTTATTTCCTACTAGTATATGGGGTAGATCTTATCTTCCTAATTACCCTAATATTTTCTACCTATAAGTTTATGAAAGATTACATGGAAATCAATGAAAATGTAGAATCAAGGTTATTAGATATCATCCAACTAGAATATTCTCAAGAGGATGCCCTATAAAATTTCATAAAGCACCAAGGCATATTTAAATGATGGTTTGATAAAATAATGAAAGTGAATTTATTCAAGATTTATGATCTATTACTGATATGGGATAAATCCCATGAAAAGGAGTCCAAGTTTGACTCGTTATGGATTGGACCATATCAGATCTCAAAGTTCCTTAGACAAAATACATTCCACCTCAAATACCTTGAAGGTAATGACCTCCTATTGTCTATGAATGTATAATTATTAAAGCACTAATTATTTACTATACCTTATAATACAATATCATAATAGCATTCACACGAGGGTGGTAATGTATATATTAGATTAGTCTTAAGTTATTTTACTTTTGTTGTGTGTTTAATTATATTGTGTGTTGTCTTTTATTATGTGTTTGGTTATTTGTTTTGTGTCTCTCTATTCCTTGTTCTTATTTTGATGACTTTACCATAATTTTACTCCTAAGTCTCTCCTCATAAGATGAAAAACTTCACCCCAATGGTTCATAAAGATGAATTTAATTGAGATAAAATGATGACTACTATAAAATATGACTAGATAGTGAATTCCCAATCTAAAATTAGAAAATATAAGGTGAACCGCTTATATTAAAGATAGTGATAAGCAATTTAACTCTCCAAAAATCACTAAGGGAATTGAAACCCACTGATTTATCACTAGACAAGTTAACTAAGAAGATCTCTACTCTATCTAAGGCCCTAGAAAACACTTTAAAAGAAATGAACAAATATATTATGAATGGATTAGTAAGTGAACTATATTATGAATATTATAATAATACTGAGATTACCATCAAACTTAGATACACTAGTCTCCAGCCCTCACTAATTAAACATAAAATATTAAATCAAAGGAAGTCTACATTTCTTATAACAAAATATATGTTGAGTCTCTTCCTTATGAAGAGTTCTTTCAACAATCTCCATTTCAATATAATTACTTGGATGATAATAATGAAAGGATAGTAGTGAGACAAAAATCATCTTTGTCAAGTTTATGCATGTTTGTCTAGTAGTAAATAAATTCTCAAGCTCTCCCGCCTTATCTAAAGTTTTATAAAATGCATACCCACTCCAAAGTCTTCCAATATCCCAGGCATATCTAAGCTTACTAGAGTGGTTCATAAAATGAAAAGGAATCCAACACTAACACACAAAATAGCCTCAAAATGAATTAAAACATAGTATGTTAATTTTGAAATATACTTGAGTGATTTTTATGCTCTATGTATATCATATAGAATTTAGCTTACCACCTCTACATTCAATATTAGATGATCATAGTTTGGGTTCAAGATTTTTACAATAGCATTTTCCCCATAGAGTTACCATTTATTGTGGCCAATATGACCCCCATTATTTATAGAATTTGGAAACCCTCTTGATATTATCAACTCTAAGCTTTCTCGGATCTTCAATCCCCTTTCTCTCAGCTTTGGACCTTGTGAAACCTTGAACCTCTATTTTCCATTGATCTATCAAACACTTTGCGATGTTTTTAATTATGAGTTAGTATCTATTAGAAGTCCCATTAGTCTTAGGAGTAATAATATAGTCTAGTCCTTACTATTTTTTAAAATAACTAGGGTTTTTTATACTTAGAACATTTTATTATGTTAATTACATTTTTTAGGTATTTGGACTCATGTTGAGTTTCTTAGAGTATCAATCCCTCTGAATCCTACTCAACATCTCATAAAAATTTAATGGTAGATAGGTGATCATTTAAATTTATTATGTGGCTTTATTTTAACTTAGTCACTTTTTGTGAAATCTCATAGGAGAGTCTGATAAATAAGGAAGAACATTGTGTAGCCTTTCAGATGTGTCAGTCTCTTTGACCTATCAAAGATTTTAGTTCCTAGGAAAGCCTAATGAATGAGGAATTACCACATGGAACATACATGATGTGTTAGTTTCTTGGAGATAAAAAAGCTGTTAGATCTTAGGAGAGCTTAATAAATGAGGAAGTGCCACATGGAACTTATAGATTTTTCAATATCTCAAACCTATCAGAGATGTCAGATCCCAGGAGAGCCTAATGAATGAGTAAGTGCCATATGGAACCTATCAAAGATGTGATATCCTAGGAGAGCTTAATTAATTAGGAATCACCGCATGGAACCTATTAGATGTGTTAGTTTCTTAGATGTAGAGATGTTAGATGTTGGGAAAGCCTAATTAATGGGGAAGTACAACATAGAACCTATCAAATGTGTTAGTTTATTAGACCTATCATAGATGTTAGATATTGAGAGAGCCAAATGAATGTGGAACTAACACATGAAACATATTATATGTGTTATTATGAAAGACATATTATAGGTGTCTTATCTTAGGAGATATCAATTAATGGGGAAGCACCATATAGAACATGTCAGATGTGTCAGTCTCCTAGAACTATCAAAGATGTCAAATCCTAGGAGATCCTAAGCCATGATAAAATGCCACATGAAACTTATATATAAATTGATATAAAAGGCCTAAAATTCCTTAATTTAATTAAAATTAGTTATAGCTATATTTATAATCCAATCAAAGAATGCCATGTGTCACATTACTACTCTAGGTGGCCAAGTCTAGTGATTGAAATAGTAAAAGTGTGAAACCTAGCTATACTTAGGTGGCATCCATTAAAAATAGGACCAACTAGAGATATGCATGTGGAAAAATCTAGAGACACATAATATTTCATAAATAAAATATAGTCGTGTGCCTACCATACTCCTCACATTAATTAAATGAGAAACTAGGAATCAACTAGATAATTTAAAACATATTGTCATAATCATTGAATCTAAAATGGAGTGTATATTTGAAATCCATAAGTTAATGCTAGATTGGGAAATGAATTGGTAGAATATACAACCAACTTAAATTTTAAATCACATAGGGGGAGCCACCAAAGGCAATTTATGTAAGAGATCTTCATTAATCCCTATAAGTCCTATAACTAATCTAATTTACCATTATTACTCCCATTTCCTAAACATTCATCTCCTCATTTTTATCTCATTATGTTACCCTCCAAACCTCACATAGAATTACCTTTTATCAATATTAACCTTCTCACTATGACTAATTCATCTTCTAACTCTAAGCCTAAGCCTAAGTACTTGAACACCATCTTCTTGCCTAACCTAATGCCATTCAACCACTATAACAAGGTTTTCATAATAATTGAAGATATGTAAATTCTCACTTTGGTTGATGATGATGATGAAACTGAGTACCTCAATGATATCATTATGCTATGAAATTTAGTATTACATAAGGTTTAATCTAAGCCTAAGGTATTCCTTTACACAGACCTCTTTGTTAACTTTTTACAGACTTTTAAGCATGTTCTCTAAGATGGGCAATATTTGGTTTACTCAATCAATTCAACCAATCTATTTAAAAACATCTCAGTGCCTAATTTTAGTCATTATTATAACCTACTAGAGTCTACTAGTAGCTATGATGTTAGTTCAATAGATGATGGGCCAATGCCCATAATATATATGAGGTCCTGAGGGACTAGGCCATTGACTAAGAACAATGGGTTGAAAAAAAGGACATTAATGCCTACCCTATCCACATCTTTATGAATGGGTTTTGATTTAGGATGATCCTACTAAACCACTATTTAGGTCTAGTGAAACCATGCCTGTGAATCTCATATGGGTTCCCTTGTTTAGCATAATCCTCAAATGGGAGGAGGTCACAAACTTAGGGAGTGTGATTAATTTCAACATCATCAAGGCCATATTAGAGTCTCATAATGGAGGAAATTTCTATATGATGAGTTATTTGTCAAACACCATCTATACCACCATTGTGTTAAAACCTTCCATGTTTCTACCTTGGACTCATAAAGGTATTGTGGTGCATGTAGTTTTATACAAACTATATGGAAACCACTATAAAAATCACATTCAAGAGATTTATGAATTGGTGGTGCATGTGGTTTACATATATATTAATGAGGTGGCTATGCCTCATCTATTAAACTAGATTTTACAGTTCCTTTATTCCATTAGTCATTATTGGTATTACCAGGATGACACCATCATCCAAATAATAAGCATCCATAGGGGCTTCCTCTACCTACCCTATCAGGCCCTAGAGTGGATGGTTAAGAAAGAAATAGATATTTAATTGGTGGATGGTGTTTCTGGCCACTCCATACACTAGAAGAAGTATCCTATCATTTCCCATTATCACCATCCACTCATATATATACAATAATCTAAATCCATTGTAGAAGTTAGTAGCAAGTAGGGATTCTTACTTCCTATGTAGAGTGGAGTACCAAGAATGGGACCCTCATGATGTCACCAGGGCCTATGTGACAAAGTATAAATATCACCTCAACATCACTTATATCTATGTACCTCACCTTTATTATTATATTCACCTCAACCATATTAATGACAAGGAGGTGCTATCAAATCTTGAGGTGAAGAAGGAAAGTGGGCCCAACTTGAGCCATTTACTTAGAGCAACTTGATAACTACACCTAAAATTTTAAGGAAGATTTTTTAGTGGGTTCTATCCCACTCTCTAATATTTTTTCCTCCCCCAATCTCTTCTCCATCTCCACCACCTCTAATGACTGAGTCTACTTGACCCCAAAATACATAAACATTGTGATTCAATATTAGTATTACCCCTAAGCTAATCCTAAATCATGACCAATAATATATTCTCATGGATATTTCTTCCCCTATTACTTTCATCTATCAATATCCTAGTAGGTCACCCCTAAGCTCCCCTATCCCTACAAATCTCACCTAGATTGTGCCTTCACCATTTCAGATTCCAACCCTTACATAATTCACCTAGGTACCTCTATATCTATCCATGTACAACATCCCCATGTCCCAATTTCCATCCACTGAACCCATTCCATATGTATGGATCTTTATGTCTCACCTTTAGTCTTTAATATATTTTTTTAGATAGCCCTTGGTACCCCCAATGTTCACTACATATAAATCATCTATACTGGGGTTGTGCTAACTCAAATACTAGTTCCCATAGATTCATAGTATTGGCAATAATGGTGGCTCCTACATCATGACCAAATTTGATCCTTCCTAATGTTTAACCACCTCCAAGTTCTCTCACTTTAATATTTTTTATGGAAAACCTAATAATGAGTGTACTAGTGTGTGTATTTATTTAAGTTCTATCCACCTTAGTGTCACCTATAGTTACTATGTATACTCGCCAATATGATCTTACCACCATTACCACAATAACCCCTTCTATTATTATGGCATAATCTAATCCAATCAAAATGCCTAAGATGAAACAATATTTAATTCAATCTTAGCCTTATAATTATTCCCCTTCTCCCTCTTAGGTGTTACTTTTCCATCATTTTGGTGCCCAAAGATTTATCTTTAACAATCCAATTTCCTTATTTCTATTAAATACCCTTCTTTGGTGCCATAAACCCATAGGTCAATTTGACCCAAGGATAATGGCATGTTGATATATTCTTATCTTCTTCTTCATTTGTCATTCCCCCTTTCACCCCCTTTCACACCCATGCATCTTCCTCTTCCATTACTCTCTTATTTAATTCCCTCCACATCATCCATTCCTCATCCTCTCATGCCTCCACCTTACACTTCTATATCTACCACCACATCTTACTCCTCTTATACCTTGGGAGTTACTAGAGGATCACATGGATGTAATCTAATCTAGCATGGTGATCTGGAGGTCTAATGGTATTTGTACATGGACTTAAGGAACATAAGGAGGATGCTTATGTGGAGATTCATTCAAGAGGGAGACCTAGTGGTATTTATTGGGGTTATTTTATCTTAAGTTTCATTTAACTAAGTATTAGTCACATGCCTAGAAGAGATAAGAAAAGAATGATTTAACATGTTGGAATATTACATGGGTAATGACCTCACACACTCACCCAAAACATGCAACCTAGACCAGTTCTCATTGATTCTATCATGTAGTGGTGGATATACTATCGATACTTAGGTGCTTCAGTTATCATAGTTAGTCATTATTACTATAAACATCACTCAAGATTTAACCATTTTATTCATTCACACATTCCATGTACTTAGCTATTATCATAAAAGCATATTTAAAAATAAAATTATTAACATATCAAGATTCATAGATAAAGTATTTGTTATATTAATCCTAATTTATAATATTAAAATGATATTTAATTTAACACACTCTATTTTATTTATGAATACATCTTTATCTTGAAAAAAAATACTAAAAACAACCACAACTACATCAACCACTCTTTCATAATAAAATCTAAGGGGTATTTATACACAAACTAACTATATGACAAGGGAAAGTGAAGTTGATATACAAATCAATCCTAGCTTTGAGAAGATAAATCACACTATCCCTTCCATATGTTGTTACATTTAGATAACCAGGGTCATGATCAATATGGACTTTCTAGACCTAACTAAGGGGTCTCTTACCACACACTATCACTAGAGATGGTTGTCAAGCCTCTAGTCAAGAAATACAACACAATAATCCTATTTAAGTCCTATTTTTTCTTATCAAAGTAAAGAAAAAGTAATGTAAAACTTATCTAGTGCTCACCAAAGTATGTGTCAAAAATGTGGGTAATAAAAATAAAACTAAACATGTAGGTAAGAAATCTAATTAAATTAATATATAGGTAATCTGATTGCATGGAAAGCGAAATAAATTTATAATCCATTACTTATTATACTTATATCTACTAAAATAGAGGAATAATAGTTAGGAAATACTTACCTTAAAGATCAACCCATTGAGTCTCAATCTCTCCTTTGGCACATGGTTATTTATAATAAGTTGTGGTTTTTATGGATCACAAAGATAGGCCAAATATAGGCTATATGACTTATCCTATGCATCCAAGACTTTTCCACAAGACAAGATTCTTATATCCAAGTGTAAACCATAAGAAAGGACTCATCAAGTAGAATGGTGGAAGAGTAGATTGTAAATAAGTGAAAATAAATGGATATATCTCTCTTTCTAATGAAAATGGATAAAAATATGTGTTTACATAGCTATATCTAACCATAAACCCTTATAAAGTTTTAGCTAACATAGTTGGCCTAGTCGACCCTATTCATTAATAAAAAAATTAGTTAGGTTCTAGACTAGGTCGAATGGGATAACATAGTCTTGTAACATGCTTATTTTTAAATAATAGGTCAAACCATGCAAATTTATTTGGTAAATGATAAAAATATTCTTTATCTTAGGTAGGGGTTGTTTGAGGTGGTGGATTTCCTAGAGGATCATATAAGTGAGGTTTCAAATCTTAGGTAAATGTATAGGAGAGGTTTGTGTTGGTATCAAATGGTGGTATGGGGGATAACAATCTTGTGAAGAACTAATTATTTTTCTACTCCTTTCCTAGTGCACCCTTTAAGGCATGCACTCAGAGAGATTGAGTCTCAATGGATTCTTATAAGAGAGAAAGCATCAATAATTGATAAATTTTTAAAAATATTATGTGTATACATATTTTCCACTTGAAATCCATCACATGTCATGTATTTTCAACACGTGATGGTGCTTAGGGAAAAGAAAACAAAATGTTAAGTAAATTGTAGTATTTTAAATCATAAAATAATTTAAATTAAATTATTAAATGGAATTAAATAAAATATATAATTAATATATTCATACCTTGACTTACCTTTATTAATGAATGGTTTTCTACTATGTTTGTAGTTTTGATCATGGAGGGTGCAGATATTAATTTGGACAAATCCTAATTATATATAACCTAAAGAGAAAAACCAAATAAACATAAGAAATCCAAGATAAATAAAATGTGTAGGAATGATGTACTTGGAAATTTGGTTAGCTAGAATGATAAATTTTAAGCTAGGACCAAATGACCAAGCCAAAATTTAGAGTAAATTGGGTAATAAAAAGCCAAGGCTACTAAATCAACAAAAAAATAAAACAAGCATACCTTGAGTAAGAAGGTAACAAAAAAAATCAAATTACTAATATAATAAAAAATAAAATATAACATCAATGTGAAATAAATAACAATCCTTAAATAAATATGGGAAATAAATGGTAAAATAACATTGATGAGTAAGTATTAACAATCCTTACTCAATCATCAATAAAAAAAGGTACATGAAAGTGAAAACAACATTGGTGAGTGAAAAGTAATAAGCCAACCTCATGAAATAGTGGAAAAAGTATGAAAATATAGAAATGGATGCATTTGTCCCAAAAAAAGGAAAGGAGAATGATAACAAAAATATTTTCAAATAAAATCAAGGCAATTTGAGAAATGTAAACAATGGTGTGAAGAAAATAATCCATAGTCACTCAATCATAATGTTTTATTTTAAATATGGATAAGACAAAAAA
Source organism: Torreya grandis (assembly GCA_037957365.1). Taxonomy (NCBI): domain Eukaryota; kingdom Viridiplantae; phylum Streptophyta; class Pinopsida; order Cupressales; family Taxaceae; genus Torreya; species Torreya grandis. The sequence goes on along the minus strand of JARHVA010002539.1, from coordinate 860,429 downwards.
ATTAGTGCTACCATGTTTTAAGATGTGAATAAGAGGAAATATAGAAGTGGGAAAATAGATTTAGAATCAAACTTGCCTGTCAAGGAGGGATTAAAATGGGTGGTGAGGTATATGAAGGAAAAAATATTGTAGAGAGACTCTTTATTGAAGTCAAGACACTAAAAATAGGTTTGTCAGAACAAGAAAGATTTTTAAATTAATTACTATAAAGAACTTATCCTAACCACACAAATCTCTGGGCTATCAAATGAAGTATGAATATCATCTGATGAAGGCTATATGTAAGAAAATTAAAATGGACCTACCTTATCATAACATGTTCCCTATTCCTCATGACCCCTTATAGATCCATGAATATAATTTAATATTTTTTACTTGCATGATTAAGTGGGTATCACTATATATTATTTTTAATTCTCCTATCCAAATATACTAGGCTACTACACCCTAATAGACCTTAGCTCTATGATGAGGCCAACTATGTATTTTTAACTTCAATTAGAGATAGGATATGTGCTATGAATCATGTCTCTTGGTATGATGTGGAATTTTAGATTTAATATTTACCTTTTGATCATTTTATTTAATTTATTTTGATTTTAACATTTGATGGCTTTTTTTATTCCTCCTCCATACAAATTCAATGAACCAAACATGTGTGCTAAAGATGACTATCATTTGAAAATTTTGGATCTAGTAGATAAGAAAGAGGAATCTAAGAGTGTGGTCTCTAAGAGTATTGTTTCTTCATGTGAAATGAAATGTTTATCTTGAATTTGACCTTGTTTTATCTAAAATTGAATGAAATTAAATGAAATCAAGGGGAATGAACATGAAACAATTTGAATTACTTCAAATTACAAAAATGTGACAATGTGAAAGGGATATAATGATGGATAAGTATGATTCCTTATCATAATTTTGTATGTAATTGTATGGAAACATGAAAACATAGTCTTAAGTGTAATTTTTAACTACAAAATAAAAAAACCAATGTTAATAATATGGAGTCACAAATATGTACCCATATCTTAACATTCTAGAAAGAACACTCAGTTTGGTAAAAATGTTTGAAATAATATGTATATTTTATGAGGAGATATTGGTCATATCCATGGTCTTACACTGCAACTCATGAAAGAGAAAACCAAGTGGGTGAAAAATGGAAAAAAAAAATGGTATTTTTAAGGAGAGCCTGGTCCTAACTATGGTCTTACACTATAAATCACATAAATAAAACCTACGTGGGTGTAAAATATAATGGAAAATAGAAAACTTGTGGGGGGGGAGAGAGAGAGAGAGAGAGAGAGAGAGAGAGAGAGAGAGAGAGAGAGAGAGAGAGAGAGAGAGAGAGAGAGAGAGAGAGAGAGAAATGTGTGTATTAAATAAAAAGTTATTCATGATGAAAATTGGGCTCTATCCATGGTAATATAGTGTAACTCATGAATTAAATGAAATTGAAGGACCAAAGGAAGGGACTAGGGTTTGTGTATAAAATAGACTATTGAAAAGGGGGACATCATTGGATAAATACACTTATGTTTTTTCCTTATTTTTGGCACAACCTAGCTCATTAAAATCAATTATATACTAGGTTTTCATTAATTTAATGTAATTTTTTTTTTAAAACAACCACCATTCAAATCATAGATCCACATATATGTCCCTATACATCCAAATACTAGTAATTAAGGTTTCAATTACAATCCTAATTTCTTATACACATTCGTTTAAATATTTATCATTGTTTCACATATACCTATTTTATATTACATTATACTTCTTGTGTCCTTTCTATTCATTATTTACATTATCTTCTTTTTTAAGTTTGAAATGGCATCCAATAAGCCTCTTACCCCTCACTTAATTGATAAATTTATGATTTTTTCTTATAATTCTAATAATGAATGGATAAATTTTCAATATGGCACATTACCATATGATAATTATTTCATTTATAATGATGATGATTATGACTATTATTGTAATCATGGATATTAGGATTACTATGAGCATGATAATGAAAATTTTGATGAGGATATAATATATACATCTTCTTCTCTTTCCTCTCCCTCTTCTCCTATAACTCAAAATCAAACTAAAAATATAATCCCAAAATAACCTCTTGTTGGTAGTGATTTGTTCCAATGTGATCCTAGATTTTAAACTACTTTCGCTACTTCTTTATTTAAATTAAATAAATATAAGTTAAATATGTGAAATCCACTTTTTTATGATTCATGTAATGTAGAAAAGAGAAATAAATCTTCGTTACCCTTATTTAAATTTGAGAAAAACATGTACCAATGATATTAAACATTTTATTAATGCACAAACTAAGGTGGATGGAATTTTTTATCACCTTCATTTACATTCCAAGCTCAATGAAATGGTTCTTTGCAAAAATATTTATAATGTAAATGTATCTAACTCTTCTCCTACATGTCATAATATGTCAAATTAAAACATGATTATTACATCCTCTACCCTTCAATCCAATATTGAAAGTAATAATAATTCATTCACTCCACACATAATTAGTGAATAAATGCATTGCATTCTACCCACACATGATGACACATTTCACAATAGTAAAAATTTAAAATATTCTCTTAAATTCTCTCTCTTAGTGAGCATGTGAATGATACTTCTTCTACTCTTACTTATACAAGTGAATTAAACTCTGATTGTAATGAACCTTGGAATAATGATTTTTAATATGATTATGGTGAAGAATACATGGAGTATACACCTTATAGTTCTCCCCTTCACCTATTTCTCATGTTCAAACTAATGTTAGGTCACATGTTAAAAAAAAAAACACACACACACACACACATATTATTATGTTCATAGTTTACATAACTTAAATTAAAATGATAATTAAGGTACCTTCTAGCCAATTAGCATATGATACTCCTTTATAAATTAAAAAAATAAGATATACCAATGAATCAACTTCAACCCACTTACTATAGTAGAACCTATTTCTTAACCTAACCTACATGAGAGTGATAGATAATTTCCCTCTAATTAGGTATAAGATATCACCCCTATAAAGGTTATGAAGAGTAAATCAATCCTCCATTAAAAAGGTTCCCAATGCAATATACCAATGGCTAAGATAAATATCAAAATTTAAGAGTTAAATGAAATCATTAATGATGATAATATACCTTCATAATTGGTAATTTCCTTAATTCATGTCATGGGTGATTCACAACAATAAGTAAACCATATAACATTGGAGAATAAATCATACCATCTAAGGTTTATTCCAATGTCATCCATGGCAATCCTATTCCATGTAGAATCTTCACTACAAAGTTGCCACCCAACTTTTACATACTAGTGTTACATAGATTTGATGGGCATGGAGACCCATACTTGAATATTTAATATTATAATAAATCCATGACACATGTAACCAATAATTTGAATCTACTACAATTATTTTCAAATTCCCTAGATGGGGAGGCACTAAATTGGTTTCATCATGCAATCCCTAGTGGGTCACTACATATATACGATGAACTAGAACTAGTCCTTCTCAAGAACCACATACAAAAAAAGGGACCTCGAGTCATATATTATAGGTTAACTTCACTACACTAGGGTGAGACAAAAACAATAACAAAATACATTCTAAGATTCAAATCATGTTGAATTAGTTTATTTACTAGTTGATAGATTTAGAGGCAAAATACATCTTTACTAGAGGCCTCAAATTTTATCTTATGGATAAATTATTATATCAAAAATCCAAATCATTTTGACATATATGTAAAATAGTTATAACATTAGATATGGAATTGGGACTAGTTTCTACACATTAAGAGGTATATTGGGATGAAGTTTCTTATAACATTAGTCATCTAACATGGTACAAGAACATACTCCACTTCTAATTAATAAACTAGTGGAATAGAAATAAATGATAAAGATACTTAACAAGGGAAAATAACCCATTCATAGAGAACCTCATATAGTGAGTAGAGTATAGGACACACATGTTATCAACCCAAGTTGCACCCTACTAAAGTTGATTTTATAGATCTCCTTTAAACCTGGACTAACACTCAATTGATATATAGGATGTGGGATACCTATACTTAGATCAAACCTATAGATTATGAGGATATCACCTATGATATATATATATATATATATATATATATATATATATATATATATATATATATATATATATATATATATATAATTATAATTATTTTAATATAACCTACTTGATTTTGGGGTGAAAAGAGTTATAAAGATAACTAAAAAGGAAATCATATTCTAGTGATGGTGATATACCTATATTGCTAGTTTATCCACTTAAATTTATACTTCTACAATGCTAATTAAAAAAAATAGACTAAGAGATTATCTCTAAGGCTTATTTTTAGACAATATTCACACAAATGTCTTGATGTATGACTATAAGTTGGATATAAAGGGAGAGAGGTCTAATTTGATACACTATTCAACCTTGTTACCTTAAAAATTTGATCACCAACCTTTGACACTTCATATGACCTGCATAAGAAAAATCATAACATATAGGTATGGGAAGGACATACTAAGGTAAGATTAATATCACTTATACACATCTAAAAAATCATATGGACACTATAAATCAATCTTATATATTCTACAATAGTATATTTTATTTATTCAAGAGGTTACAAAGTTTAATCTTGGTAGAGTTTCCTCATGCCCAAGAGAGGGATATTGAATCAAGGCCTAAAAGAATCTATATATAGATAAAATGAGAAGAATATAAGATAAAATGGTTTATAGGAGAGAATAATAATTAATCCAATCAATAAATCAATTATAAATTCAATTAAAACTTTATATAAATAGTCCTCAAGACATCTCTCTATGTCCAGTACTTTGCATGCTCCTTGAATGAATTATTTAGAATTGAAAATAAGGTAGTGGGCCATCATATGTGTATAGATACTTCTCCTTAATTTAAAATAATACCAATTTAACATAAACTCCTTTTTTAATTAATACAATTTAACATGCATTGATTCCACTTTAGATTAGTTAACTCATAGTAAGGACCAATTATGCATGTGAATGACTGTCAAGTCTAGATATGCATGGAAATGCCACTTAAAAACTAGTTAGATAATGTTATTACCACTAAAATATTAGTTATTAATCATGATAAATCCACATTAACTCATTTTTTATCCCTTGTATGCCATTCTCAACTTCACTTGATTTACCAAATAGGTCTACTAGGCTAATTAGGCCTACTAGCCTAAAATTTTACACTTGATGGATCTAAAAGACTATATGAAACCATTAAAACCTTAAAATATAATGATTTTGAGACATTGAAAAACCTACCATATCATTAAATAGTTATTCTTGGTTAATAAACACCTAAAACTAGCAAAACTAGGTGACTATGACACCTTGTCCTTAAATCCTGCAGACAAGCTAATTAGAACAAGTTCATAGAGGTATTTCTAGGCATGTTTTTGATCATCTAATGATTTTAAGATGAGTAAAAAGTGAAAAAAAAACATATATAATTATTGGAATCATAATAAAATTCCTTGTACCTCTATTTCTTCACTTTTTACTCAAAAAACCTTATTTTCTAATAGGTCCATATATTTCCATACATCATGCTACCATTGTCAAGACCCTCTCTGAGTGTTTCTTGGTAGTCCATCTTTAAAATACATTAGTGATTGAGTTTTTTATTATCCTTAATTAACCTAGGTTTTTCACCATCATTACACTTTAAAATACCTTAAAACATCTCTATCAAGTATATGATACTTCAAATAAACCTTGAAACAAGCAAAAGTTTAAGACTATGCACACATGCCTATTTTGGATCTTTATTTCTTAGATATCCCTCAAGGTAATTTTCACATGAAAATATTAATGTCATAACTATAATAAGGTGTTTTAATACTTATATATCACCTTTAATTTCCTCATAAAACCTCTCATGAAGGTTAAACCCTATATCAAACCTTAAAGCCCTCCAAGAAGGACTCCTAGCTCCATCTTTGACTATCAATAGATAAGCACATGAATGTGAAAAAATAGTGGATCCTTACAATAATAAAATTAAAATATTAATATTATGGATAAATAAAACCAATTATTAGTACCACTTTTACCAAGTTTCATAATTGCATAGTAATTGTAGAGGCATGCATATGCATTTTCCCCAAAACTAGCTAGTGGGTTGCATGCGTTTTCATGTTCCATAAGTTTATGAATGAGTTACCTTATTGAATAAAATTATATTTGAGTATAATAATTATGAATATTTTTATATTAGTCCATAAAATACTTCTTTTAGTGATTCATATCTTCTACTAGTCACTTCTTGAACCTATGCAACCCATCACTACACAATCTCTCTTCATATATTCTAATGTGACTACCTTGCTAAACCTGTTATAGATTATGATTGTAAAAATTAAAGGTTTAAAATCCTTTCCACAATTATTTTTAACATTTAATACCTCCTAAGTAACTTTTAAACTTCCTCTCATCAATTTATTTAGAATACTACTCTTTAAACAATGTTCTCATGCTCTTACACAGTCCTAATATTGTACACAAGTCTATGCATTATAATCTCATGAGTTGGAAGTGTAATTAGAGGAAAAATGATTTTTATAAGGTATTAATACATAAATTTTTCATTTTAAATCATAGGTGACTCTACAAGTTTCTTTCTTGATTGAAATGTAACTTGAATTATACCTTTAGGGTATATAGATATATTAATACAATTAACCCTAATATGGCTGTAGGTAGACATTTCAAGGTTTAATATGGAGTGAGTCTTGCTTGGAATAATATTATATATACCTTTACCTATTAAACATTTACATTGTTCTATGAAACTTCCATTTTATCATGAGACTCTTTCATTAGACCACTCTTCTCTCATTCTCTCACAATCTTGGAGATAGATTTATCCTAAGAAGGGTGTAGATGATGTTTCATGCGGTTAATAACTATGATATTTTACAATTAAAATTCATGGATTTATATAACTCAACATCTTAAGTAATCATAAAACATGGGTAGAAACCCCATTTAACTTCAAGGCATAACACCACCTTCTTGACAAAATTGATCTTGTTATAGTGTTAGCATACTGTAAGAACCTGTAAACCCTATTGTAAGTTGATATTCTCATGAAATATGACCTAATATGATTTTCATCCATACAAGGGTCTACCTTTTATCCATGTTTAATTTGCATTACTTTATCACACTTGTTAAATTCATAGTCATTATCTTACCTTTGAATCATAGAAATTTATCCACTATAAGGTTGACTATGTGTGAAAATTAGGACCTTATATAGACTATGGTAGAGTTTCAGGTCTCAAAATTTCATCAATAAACCTCCAAAGTCAATTAAATGATCTTACCATTTCTTAAATCTCTTCACTAGCTCAATTATCCTTCAAACATATAAATCTCCCCTTGTTTTCATCTTTAATCCCACTAATTACTAGCATAGATGTAGGTGGAGATTACTTTTTCACTTGTATAAAATATGATAAGGATTGGGTGCTTAAATAGATTAAGGAGGTCACCATAATTAATATGATGTTATTTCAACTAAATAAGAATGTAAATCTTGCTTAAAATACCTCAGTCTATAAACCTCATTTTATTTTCTCAACAAGACATTATTAATGTTTTCCCTTTGGCTATAAATGGTGATTCCTCTCTATTTAGCAGGGTTTTAAGGTTTGTATACCTACTTTATTCATGACCATATTTATTTCTAGTGTCATTAAATCTTTATTTATAGTGGATGCATGTTATGGAAGTGGATGGAAGGTGATGATATGTGAATGGATGATGGAAAATATAATGGATATGGAGATGAAGTTTTTACAATGGCGAATGGTAGTGAGAAGACTATGAGATGGGATGGTACAAGAGGGAGGTGGAATGAACATGTTAAGTGTATGTTAAGACCATGTTTAAGGTTATTAAGTAAGAACAAGAACACCCTAAATAAGATATGATAGTTTAGATGCCATTGAAAAAGCATATGGTGCTAAAATGGAAACTTAGGATTTATCAAAAAAATTAACAAATTCCAAGTTTCCTTAATTTTTGCTAACTTGAAAATCCATGAAGATATTAAGAGAAAATTGATGGCTTATTTTTTATGTATATTTGAGGAAACTTTTATATATTTAAATAATAATATATTAACATGAAGGAGACCTCTTATATAGTCACCAACTATGTTTTGACATATTGAAACCACCATGAACCATACTACCTCTTAAATTGCATGTAAAGTACAAATTTTGCATTCATTTGTCTTATTGATATCTATATGACTTCACAAATGTGGAAGTAATCTGAATAATGTCATGTAATTATGGATCAAACTCATAAAAATATTCACAAAGTTGTATTTTTATATCATGATTCCTAGATGAGGAGAAATCTTAGAAACCCAGTTGCTTGCTTGAATGAAGAAGGCATAATGTGTGCCTTAGCTTGTAAAGGATTGTTCATAAAGGAGAGAGATACAAAATAATAACTAATTACCAAATATTTAATCTATATGAGACCCCTTCCTATGCCCTAAATTTTAGACCTTGATTTTTTCTCTCATGGTCATACCATTTGCAAACCTGAAATGTTCTCTTGATGTGCAAAGGAGCTATGTGGATGAAGAGAACTGGTTTTGATCTTGTTTTTTATTTTTTCACCTTTAAAATTTTATATAAAACATGTATTATCTTCACCTTAAATATCTTGACATTTTTTATACAAAAAAATCCATACAAATCCATAATTCTACATGGAAAGACATGAAAATGGCCCTTTTCTTGCATATTTTCCAAACTAAAGATTTGAACTACCAGTTTAGCATATAAAAATGATAATTAAAAGTCATTAAGTATAATATAACAAGAAATCATTATTTTTACACCTTTACAAGACCAAATTTGGCATGTGGGAACTAATTGAGGCCTTTTCTATGCTTACACTTGCATGAAGAGATATGTTCAAAGCATGAAACATTTGATTTAAGTTAATGAAATAAATATGAAGGTGTTTCAAAGTATTATTAGTGGTTTAATCACATTTTAATTTGTAATTTATCATTTAAGGACCCAAAACCTATATTATTAGGCTATATACACATCTTCACAAAGGAAATTTGTCTTTGAATGTCAAAGTATTCATGTTATAGCCTTCTTAAAGGTTTATAATAGACTTAAATGTATTCAAAACACCTTTCAAAAAATTTAGATATCATCATACCTTATTACACCAAAGAAACCCATAGGGACTCATCACAAGTTAGAATTGAAACATTATCATGACAAGACTAAGACACACTCCCTTCACTTGATGGTTAATGACATAAATGGACAAACACATCACTTAAGGACCAAAGAAAATTAGGAAATTAAATTTTTTTAATGTAGGGGTTGGAATTTGGCCTTGATAGGCCAAATTACTAATAACACATATAAGGGTTATACAATGTTTAGATAGAGATGTGACTCATGATATCTTGCTTACATTATTATGTAAGGAGATGATAAAACTTCCTCTTACTCATCACCATATAATAAACCATATATATATAGGGTATAAAATAAGCTATATTGCAATTTTCATAAGATAAATGGACATTCAGATAATAATTGTTATGAACTCCAAGACTGTATTGACCAATATGTAAATAGAGTAATTATATCATTCACATAAGGGTAACTAATATATCAATCTCTACAATCTCCTAGATAACACTCCTCTATGATGGAGTTATCCCAGGATGTTTCCTTTAAGGATCCATTGGTCACTCATTGTATGAGACATGTGGTTTCTAGGACACCTATTTATGAGTGATCTCATGCACCATATATTCAATAGATATAGCAGCCAATTCATAAAGATCAAAGCATAGTACCAGGTCACATACCAATTAAGATATTTTTAAACAATCACAAATATCAAATCACAACATTAGTTCAACCACCAATCAATATATTTTCAAGATATCACAAAAATCAGAACATAGTCTAGTAGCTAGTCAAGATATTTTCTAGTGATCATAGAGTTGAGAACATAGTTTTAGTATAACAATAAATCAAGATATTTTCTATATAATCTACACTTCTATCCAATATTAGTGTATCATACATAATATTAGATCTATATTCCACTTATACACTAACACAACATGATCAATATGGTCATTTATTTACCATGCCATATAGGTTTAGATAGTGTATGCCACAATCACATGATCCACATGAAGATATCCTATAAGACTCCTATAAAACCTATAATAACAAATAAAATTATTAGTCAAATACACATTATTAATTAAAAATTTATAAATATATAAAAAAATTCATTCCCATTACTTATAAAAATACCATATTCTTTTATTACCATTTAACATAATGAAAATTATTTTTTGCTCCAAATTATACATCATGAAATACCCATGAGATTGGGTATTGACCAAAGAGGAAGATGGGATCAATGGTGGAATTATAACCTCCATTTTGTGATTTAATTTGAATCAAGATAGGGAATGGCTATGAGTATATTACTTAACTCTGGAGTTTGCATTAAGTCTCCAAGAGATGTGGTGACACCATTAAAAGTTTAATATGATATTCTTACACACAGGTCTAATTTTCAAAAGTCATTATTAAATTTCATGTATTTTGCCTCTTTATTTTCAAAACACAAGGGGAAAGGGTAGTTCAATATTTAAAAATAAACACAAAAAGAGGGGAGAATAAGGCAAAAAAGAGAACCTCCATATCTAGAATAAAATCAATACATCAACCATTAGATCAAGTGCCATTGCCATAGTTATACCACTATGGATTGAGTTTCACTAAAATTTCTACCTCCAAAAACACACAATGGAAATATTTTGAAGAAATATGGGAGCATGCCTTAAATATGAACCCTCAATAAATATAAGCATTAGGATTTTATAGTAAGCTATACATAAACATCCAATGGTAACTTGTAGACTAGCACACAATTTAAAAGTACTATGAAAAGATAAATAAAGAGTTTAAAAATTGATTATAATAGACAAACACATCATAACCATAGAATACATTTCATAACAAGGTTTTAGTCTAATTAATCTAGAAGTAACAAACATTCAGAATGGAGATGAAATATAATTGAGACATAAAACAATCCCTTTGTATAAAACTAAAATTGTATTCATTATAAAAGTAAGTGTTATTACAATAATCGATCATGGAAAAATCTCTAGTATAAAGAGATTGAGAAAGCAAGTGAAATATTTGATTTAATCTGATATCAATTTCAATAAAATTTTAGTTGACCCTTAAATTACAATATGGATTTGAATTTTGTAGAAAAAGATGGGATTTACCTCTAATAGTGTTAGATTCCCATCTTGGGCCATGATGGCCACTCATTGTAGTTACAACCATAATTAATAATTCAAAACAAAAATACCTTTAATCCCAAAAAAATATTTGTGGGAGACCACCTAGTTGATACATAGAGGTGGTTGTGAAGATCTGGCCCCCACCTATTTTGAACTTACATCCTTGGCTTACAATGTGACTACCATGAGGTCAAACTCTCGATCCAATTTTACAAGGTTCATACAGGGCTCCCTAAATATTACCTCATCTTGAGTCTCTAGCCTTTGGTACATCTATAAGGTAGCCTTAAAGAACACCTAGACCCTAGAAACTTGGTTGATGCTCATCATGGACTGTATTGATATCTCATGTACTACTCCAGCTACATCCATATTTGCTTTGGTGACATTCTCCCTCATGACCTAGTTAAAGTGACCTAGGTGGTTTTCAAATTCTCCCCTATCTATAAAGGTGTTATCTAGATGGAACAATACATAGATATTTACCTCCTCAAATTAGGCCAATATCTTTTTCCTACCCTCTTCTAAGTATCCTATTATAGTTTGAGCCACAACCATCCATTCCTCCATATCCATTTCATGTTCCTAACATATGTCTAATATAACCCAAAGTCTGAGGTGGGAATGAGTTTTAATTCTAGGAACATACCTTTTTTATTACCACCAATAATTTCCTATACTTCCCATCTATCTCTGTGATCTTCTCCATGTAATCATAAGTCTACTAGATAAACACATTGATCTCTTCCATAGTCTCCACCAGCTTCCAAAAAACTAAGAAGAGTGGTAAGAGGTCATCCTTGACCTAACAGACTATCCCAATGGGAAAGGATCTCTTCACTTGGGATTCTTATGTCCAAACCTAACTTTGTATATCCTCAAGGAGTTTCTTTGACATATCATTGTTTGCCCAGTGAATAGAGAGTATATCTTTGGCCATCAATTCCTCCCTAATGGAAGTCTTCACCTTGGTGAGGGATAAAAAATGTTACTAGGTTTTTCAAACCACCAGGTTCCCCTCTTGGAATAAATTCTATGTTAGATTCCTCTTCATGCTTCTTGTGGCTTGGTCTGAGCTCCACTACATGTTTAGGTTGCCTTGGACTATCATATCTGATGATTTCAACCTTAGGACCATTATTTAGGTTATTGATAGGTGTTGTAGGGGTGGTATAAATGGTGGTAAATGGTGAAGGGTGAAGGATGAAATATAGCGGATATGGAGGAATCAAAAGGGGTGAATGAGGAAATTAATGGAGGGGTAGGGGGCAAGGGAGCAAAGGGAAGAAAGATGAATGGGAAGATCCATGGGAACATTTATGCCTACCATTACTCCTAGGTCATGCCCACCTAATAATAAATGACTCTTAGAAGAGGGGTGTTAAATATAAGGGAATATATTAGTTGGTTAAAGCCATATCCATGGGTGCCTAGGGCAATGGAAAGAGGGGGTCAACGAGCAATGTTTAGAGGTATTGTGACTGAAGTTAGAGGAACCATTGAGTTTAGTAGAGGAGGTTATAATGGATCAAAAGGTGTATAAATAGAATCTCAAGGGTGAGTCACCTTCTCATTTTTATTGGGTGTCTTACTTAGTTCAGCTCTAGATGTTATGGTGGAAGAATTATCTAGGATAACATGACTCATAAGGTCCAATTATGGAGGTTATTAAATTATTGAAAGAGGTATATAGATGACTAAAGGGGTTGATGGGATGGTTCTAGGAACTTGAGATATAATGTAGATAGTTTTATTCATACTCACCAATGAAGATGTGCATGTAGGTACTTGGACTGAAGGCATACCCAATGAAGCCATTAGGGAGGTTCCATGGAATGGAATGGATGGGTAAAGGGAAATAAGGTTGTGAGAATGATTAAGAGGAAAAAAGCCAAAGGTACCTAGGTAAACAATGGAGGGGTGTAATGGGTAAAAGAGGAGGTACCACTTGGGGAACTTATGTAAGGGGAGTTTAAATGAGGGGTACCATGATTGAGAGATAGAAGGCAGTAGGAGTGAGTGGTGGAAGGGAGATGAAGGAAGAGGGAGGTTTAAGGGGTGGAACATACACTGGTGTTAATTGGGAGCCTTTTTTAGGATTACCTTTAGATTTATGGTGACATAAAACCATATGGTCTATGTATCACATGGTCAAGGTGCCAATGTTTGAGTCATTTTCACTTAGGCTTCTTACCACTAAGTAATGTAGGTCTAGATTAGTTGTGGATAGGCTACTAGATCTATTAGAGGAGGTGAAGGTGGAGCTGAGGTGTGAGGAGTAGGTACTACTAGAGGAAGAAGAGGAAGAACTAAATCATGAGGATTAAGACCTAATTAAGGAGGTAGATATATAACCAAGGGATGAGAATATGTGGCCTACAGAGCATACATAGTTGGAGGAAGAGGAAAAGGAGATAGAGTTAAATGAGGGGAAGGTGGAGGAATATACTAAAATATCCTCATGGAAATCATAGGAATATTAATATTTGGATTATCTACAAAGTGAATAAGAGCTAGGGTGGAGTAGATGGGCCTACTTAGACCTCTTTCCTTTCTTCTTATTTCAAGTTATAATCTAGTAAAACACCTCTTGATAATTCACAACATTCAATTAAAGATCATCATCATCCTCTAACTAGTTTCCATAATTTATATTAAGGTGATTCATATACCTTCCTAGGTGAGACTTGATCATGCATTTAGGGTCCCAATTCTAGATTTTATCTCTCCTTGGGGTGAAGGAGTCCCTTCTATCCACCATTTTTTGGAGGGGAGGGAAGACCTTGTAAAATAGGTTCCTAATAGACATTAGGAGTGGTGGGTATCCATTTTACTAATGACATATATAAAATCTAAAAACACCTTTCACTATCTAGTAGATGATCCCCAACTTTGTTAGGTGATATAGGATTAAGTATGGAAATTATAGAGGATGATTAAGAATGTTTGTAAATTAAATCATGGTTTCCTCTTAGCAGTAAAAATAATCATTGATGGATGTAATGGAGTCACAAATTTTCTATGATAAATGTCAAATTGGGGCCTCATTGATCATGTTTTAGACCATCGATTAGAATTGTTCACATATGTCCTATATGTGGTTATAATTCTAGTGGTCATATGGTTTATAAAGACTACATGGAATACCAATCCCTCAAGAATCCATGTAGGAAATGTGAATGGCTTGAAAGTGAGTGTCTTACAAACCATGTCTATAAGGTATCTCATTATGTAAAAATTCCTTCTTGCTAAAGGATCCACTATGGCATTGACTAGATTGAAGTTGATCAACCCTCCCATGTTTGGAAATTCAAACCTTGTGAGGATCATATAGAGGAGGATAACCCATAATTCATTAACATGTAATTATTCTTGTATCTCAAATAATTATTTTAGTAGAATCATACCCACCCAAACCTCCTCTTAGAAGGTGAGGACTGTGTATGCATTGATCTCTTCCTTGATAACCCACTTGGTATCTAAGTTCTCATCCCAATTTTGTAGGATGTAATATATTTAGAAGGTTTGAGTCTAAGTTTTTATGACCACATCATAAGAGAAGGTGAAATATAGGGGGAGTAATACATATTTTAGGGATCCCTAGAGATGTTAATTTCATGTTGAGAATTGGATGAATATAATGCTTTGAGTAAACTTAGCCTTAGGTCATTATAATGATTTAATTGGTTCAAGCCTTATGGGAATAGGGTGTCTTTTTACATGGGTTCAAACATGGATTTTGAGTAGGATGCATCCATAGTAGATAAATGGAGACCAATATAATGGTATTAGGTGCAAGGAAAAATTCAAAAGAATGTGATGGGAATAGGAAATTGAGGATTTGAATTAATCTTAAGGGTATATAGTGATAACCATTAAGAAGTTTTCCTTAGGATATTTATAAAATCATAAATTCATCCCCTTGTATTAATTACATTTGGTGGCTCACTTGATATGAATTCAAATTTGAGTTGGTGGATAGATCTCCTCTCTTTATTTCCAAATCTAGAGTTAAATTCAAAGCTCATGATCCTCCACCACCAACCAAATTTATTAATGGAATTGAGACATTATAAAACTATCTAATCAAGGTCAACTTTATATTTTTCTAATGTCTAACACATGGTAGACATGTGGTCACATATCCTTGAGGCATCCCAACTAATTCATATCTTATACCATGTGTCATCTACTTATTGGTCCTTATGTTAATGGTTAAAACCTAAGCATATATTTGTACCTCATGCCATAACTTTAAGAAGGGTGAGATGTCACTTAGTGACAAATGAAATCTTATGATTGGTCTTTAGGATCTATATGTACTCCATTCTGATTATTCTAGTGCCTTAGGTGGCCACCAGTTCATATGATTGGCTATGCTACATGTAATCCTTTGAGTGGGATGAGATCTCTCAAGATTTGACATATCTTCTAGGTCTAAGGGAATAGCCAATATGACATGCAGATATGTGACATCATTTGAGTGGGCTAGGCTCTCCTATGATCTAACATCTTTAAGAGGGTCTAGTAGACTAGTTAGTCTGATATGGAGCTACATGGAATAATTTGAGTAGGATAAGATTTCTTAGGCTCTGACATCTCTGATAGGTCTAGGGGACTTTTTAATCTAACAACTTATAACATGTCATTCTCTAAGTGGGCTAGGCTCTCCTAAGCTTTAATGCCATTAAAAATTATAGGGGATTGGATACTCTAACATGGTGCTATATGACACCCTTTGAGTGGTCTAGGATCTCACAAGGTTTTATATCTTTGATAGGTCTGGGGGACTAGCCACTTTGAAAATTTATGATGTTTCATCCTTCCATTAGTTCATTTATTCTTGTCAAACCCATGAAAAAGACTAAGTAAAAATTAAAATGTTTGTAATCCATTAAAAATTTACCTGACCACCATTAAGATTTTGATTTGATATGAAGGATGTAAGGTTTATTACTATATGAAATAGAAAAGACTCTGAGAACTTTTTTTGAAAGCTGACCTACAAGGTTAACACCATAAATCCTTAATATAAGAAGCCTAGCTTAGTTATAAAATAAATAAAGCTTGACATTGCTTGGGTAAATTAGGGTGACATAATATTTCAAGGACCTTATTTAGATTAAGCTAGTTAGAACAAAATAATGCACCCATGATCTCTAGTTTAATAATTTTTAAACAAGGGTCCCCCATTTTTGTGAAAATGGGGTGTGTTGGCCATAACAAAGGGTGAATTCTATGGAGAAATTAATGATAATCACTCAGAACCCAACCATTTAATTTTTAGTCCCTGCACATAATACATATTTTAAGATAAATCTTTATGCATAGAAAAAAAGAAAAGGCACTAAATTCATGTAATAAAAAGTGTAATACTAATATTTCATATTATAAATGGCCATAAATGTGTGTAATAAGTGATTCTTCAATTTTTTAAATTAATTATGGAATCTAATTGGGCAACAAAGGTTGGAATGGGTATTAATCCCCTTAAATGGTGATAATATCTTAATGTATTAGAGGGGGGTGGTGAAATAATTACTATACTTCTAGATGGACATCCATTAACGGTTTTAGACCAAACAAAGGGTGAAATGATAATGAAAAAAAAATTGAATACCTATCCAAATTTTTATTATCATCAATTGTCTTATATTTTCTTGAGATTTAACATTAAGGGTATCTTAGATATCCATTAAGGGTTTCATACCAAGCAAAGGGTGAACGGATTATGAAAAAACCTTAAATACCCATCCAACCTTTAATTAACTCAAATAGTGTTGTATTTTCTAGAGATGTTACATTAAGTGTATCTTGGTGTCTCTATTAGGATGTGGTTTATTATAAAATTCAATAATTGTACTTAGAATCATTGGCTTCCTAGATATAAAATGTAAAATAAAGTTAATTATCATCACTAAATTGATTGGATAGAAGATGCAATATGTGTTCGATTCTCAACAATTCTTCATGGGATTTGGTTGCCACCCAAAGTAGCCATCAATAGGGATGTACATTAGAGGGATACCATAAAATAAGATGGAAACCATATGGACAAAACACAAAACAAAAGAAAACACATGATGAATGTAAACACATAATAAAATCAAACCTATATATTATATACATTGCCAACCCTTGCCTAGATTACTCAAAAAATTACATTGGATGGGATGGCTAAGAAATAGTGATTCAAGAACTGTCAATTTACTATAAGTGGTATCTCATTTACCTCAATATCCTAGAGGTAAAAGGAATTGTATCCCAATATTTTGATTATTTGGTATGGGACAATCCATAGGGGATTGAATTTTGAATGTTAGACTTTCTTCTCAAGAGCCTTGACCCATGTTAAGACTAGGTCAAAGGTTCTAAAGGTTTTAATCTTATCTCTCTTATCAAATGACATTTTGACTATATCATGATGCATTATGAATATTATCATATTTTCATCTTAGGTTTCATCTAATTGAATTAGGTCTAGGAGTGTATAATTCACCTTATCATCTCGTTCTAGGAATTTATACTTTGGTATCCTTAGAGTGATCAAAATGATTAGCTCTAGTTCATAAATTAAAATGAAAGGATAGCCTTTGAGGATTATTTATAATTGGTGTGGTCTACCCACATAGTAAACTTTATCAACATGTGTCATTATCAAGGATTTTCTATAGGTGACTTATTGATCACATCTATTAAATTATTATTAGTTAAGTCTACCAATTCATTCCATTATGGGTAATGATTATATGATAACCTTAGCGTGATTCCATTGTCATAGGCCCATTATATTAATTCTATGGATTGGAAGGTAGGACTATTATCACACACCAAAGAGATAGTAACCCTAAAATGGGTGGTTATGGTATTTTCTAGAAACTTTATGACATCAACATCAATGCTTCTTTTATTTATGACTAAATTAGACTATCTCATGTAATAGTCCATGCACGTGATGACCAAATTATGGATAGATAATGAATTAGGGTTGATGAACCCAATGCCATCGACTCCCCATTGGGAAAATGGTATAGACTCCATGATGGGTTATAGTGGCATCATCATATGTGTTCCCTTTTAGAAAAATTATGGCACTGATGGCAGGAGAAAACATGGTCATGAACATAATTGAATAGTGTGGGCCAATAATAACCTATCCAAAACACTTTGTTGGATATGGTGTTTTCTATAGGATGTAAGATCCTAGTTTTTCATGTAAAATTGTCATTCTTTCTTTGGATTCCATTTGTGACATGCACTTGGTGTATATTCCTTTATGGTTCCTTCTAAAGATAACTTCCTTATTTAGCATACATTATGATACTTTAAACTAGAGGTCCATTTTCTATGTGTGGTTGAGCCCCAAATTTATGTTTTCATAAATTAGGAAGTGCATGACTAGGTAATACCATTCTAACTATATAACTTTCCCTGGATCCATTTGGTGTATACTGATTCTCAAATCTTAGTTATTAGTTAGGTGAGGCCTTGTTTTTTGACAAGTTTGGCTAATTTGATTTCTAGGTTATACTCATAAATTTTTTTTCATCCATGGACCTCTAAATTTTCCCAACTCATTCTACCCCAATATCTACTTTATTACTAGGTCTAAGATAATTACATGTACTTTATTCTTGAGGATGTAGTGCCTAAATTTATTTACCACCTTAACCAAGGCATAAGAGTGTTTATCCATGGTATAATATCTCAACTAGTCATCCTTTAATATTGGTGGACATAAAATCATTGGGGTGATCTTATCCCTTTGACCTCTAGGTGAGGCAAGCAACAAAGGTTTTTTTAAGGCAAAGGATTAGATACAAAAATAATGTGTATAGTCTAAGATGATGAGAACTAGGGATTGCATAATGACATCTTTGATATACTGACATGCTTTATTTGATTCATCATGCCATTCTAATTTAAAATACATTTTAAAAATAGCATTCAAGTGTTTTACTATTTCAACAAATCTAAAATAAACTTATGCACAAAGCTAATTTTCCCAAAGAAAGATTTTAGTTATTTATTATTGTTAGGTAAAGTAGTTTGGAAATTACATTTATCCTTTTATGATTCATGAAAATACCTTATTCCATGATAATGTGACTGAGAATCTTACCTTCAATGACACTGAACACACTCTTCTTTGGGTTTAGGTAAATTCCATACCTTCTGTACCTTTCAAATACTTTTTCCAAATGATGCATGTGATGTGACCTATATTTTTCAAACATAGTTAGGTCATCAATATATATTATTATTCACTTGACAATACATACCTAAAAATTAAAGACCATCACTCTTTATAAATTTACACCATCATTGATCAAATAGAAGGGAATTTATTTATAAGCAAATGTTCCTCACTTGGTGGTGATGGTAGTCTTACTCCTATATTTGTAATTACCTAAGAACTAGTTGTATCCCAAAAAGAACATCATCTAAGACCCACTTACCATTTGGATTACTTCATCAAGGTAAGGAAATGGGTAATTATCTTTATTAGAGGATTATTTTAAGTTTAATAAGTATTTGGATAGTGTTGGGACCAACATAACCCATTTTTTGAATTGGGGCCCTTGAGAAATCCTTAGAATAAAACATAGAAATTTCATCATGTTAGGGTGTTTTATAGAATTAAAAAATCATCCACATTGAAAAGAGATAGGTTTATGTGGTTTTAATTTACTTTAATTTGGACTAATATTGCTAATAAAGTTAGGTTAACCTTTTAGTTGTAGGTTCCATGGCGTGCATCCCCATGGTTCTGTATTCTAAAACCCCAATAAACCCTTGTTCAAATTTGAATAAAGGAGGGAGCCAAATTTATGGGAACCATTTTAAAATTATTTTATAGACTTAAATATAAAACACATATTCTAGGTTTAGTCATGTTTTTTAATAAAACATGACTAATAAACTTGATCCCCTTCATTATTTCCCCCTTTTCTAAAAGTTCCTAATGGCTTAACTAAATGTCATTGTGTAGGGTTTTTTTGTATTCCCCAAATTATCCTAAGACTTTAATACTAAGGCCCTGACATATTCATTAATACAGTTGAGACCTTAGTCTTAACACCTTAATCCTAAGTTTGTATTGTCTCTATGGTCCTAACATTAACTTCCTCATGCTTTGTAGGATCTTATAAATGTCACTTTATCATGGGATTGGATATAATGATGTGAGGATAACCAAAAATTTAGATTAAATAACATGCATCTTTGGTAATCTGATGACCTATACTTACTCACTGAGACCTGATCAGATAGAGCAAAGAATAATTAAAAAGTCAAAAAGATGAAAGAATCATAAAATATGGACACATTACACCATCACAGTCAATGATTAAAAGGAAAATGAGCCTACATGACATACCGACCAATCAATATCAAGTCTCTGAATAAAAATCCTATGGATATTGTTTTATCAAAACATTTGATCTAATGGGGTGAATTAACACCAAGACCCTAGGAAGCCCCACAAAAATTCCAAGTGGCACCCTTATATTTAGCACTAAAGATTTTAATAAACTTAAAATTGATGTTCACATGACCATCATCCAAGCATCCAAAAAGTTGAACTTGATAGCCATGCAACCATCAACTTTAAGCCCAATAAAATTAAAAATTTACTAATTTAAACTTGACATCCATGCAACTGTCAATTGACACCCATGAGGGTGTATTTGACATCCATAAGACCATCAATTTTATCCCAATGAAATATCTTAATTGGCATTCAAATGACAATCTAAAATTATATTTTAACATAGAAGTTGCTTCTTAATCTCAAGGAAATGCTCAAAATATGTTCAACAATAGGAACCTTCAGGCTAAAAATATGGAAATGGTCTTAAATCTAAATGCTTAGTCTAAATTAATATGAAAGGGTCCTCATGGAATTTTGTCATGAACTTTAAACTATGAGATTATGCTAAGTCTTATATTAAAATGGGAAGCCCTTATCACACAGAGTGTAAGCTAACCAAGGGTTTTTATATGTGGTGGCCTAAACTATTTAGACCCTTTCCCCTTCATTATAAAATGGGAAATGTAGGCATATGTTTCTTAGCCAAAGGTTTATTTTATGCTTAATAAACATGAAAAAAACATTAGCCTAAGTAACTTAAGCCTTGATCATGACTTTAATAATAAGCTAACTTATCATTCGGGTATTGTTTGTAGATATATGGTTATTAATTTATCACTAGATTTGATATAATGGCATGAGCGCACAAATGAATTGTCAAAGGCCCATAATCTTGTGATGTGGTTGATACTCATTTGATGAACAACTAATCAAAAGATTTAGAGCATGAAGAAGGCATGTAAGATGCCAAGTGTCATGATCATAGATTTTGTAATAGGGAGACCCAATCAAGATCTAAGGGCCTAGATTATAATCAATGGTTCATGCTAACCTAGGATTTTCATCCTATAATGTGAGATGAAGGGAGTATTTTTAAATACCAATAGCTAGTGTTCAAATGACATTTTAAAAAAATGTTGTGAAAGGTCAAGACTAGTGAGACATAAGCACCACATAAGCAAAAAAGGACAAAATTTGATATCTCATGGGCTAGAAAACACAAAATTATAAAGGCAAAGGTCTAAATAAAATCTAGAACATGTATAAGCAAAAGCCTAGATATATTCTACCATTAAAGCTCCAAAACCTTGATCCTTACATAAAATCAACCCAAATGGATTCAATTTTCTATAATTCAATAAAAGGATAACTGAATTGTGTTTCTAAACATGAGAGAGATTTCACAAAGATCATCTACAATCTGACATGAACAATTAGCAAGAAATAAAGACTATGGTAGCTAGTAGGTACCAATTAAAGGAAGAGGTTGAGCTCTATTTGACATTAGGAAATGAGGGTCAGATATTTAAGGATAAAAAATTAGACCTCACAACCCTAAATATCTAAGGCATTAGGAATTTATTTGAGCTCTTCTTTATGATAGAAGAGATGTAACCCATCTCAAAAGAGGAGTAAAGACATGCCACCATAAACAGACAACACTATGACCTATTTTCAATCCAAACAGATGGCCTTCATCATGCCATGACAAAACCAAAGGTACTGCATTACATTGACATACTTTTCCCCATATTTATTGATTTTAGGATAGATATTGAGTGGATCATTAGGGAAAGTAGCTCAAAAAGGGTAACATACATTTCCCCTGTTGCTTTCAAAAAGTATTATAAGCTCCATTTTCCCTATATAAACCTTCCCATAATGAGGGAATGGACCAATAATCATGACCTAAACTCCATATTGAGACCTTAGCTCCACCAAATACTTCACATCTTTAAGACCCTTGATGGCAAAATCCCTATCACTCAGTTTAGAGAGGGTATCAGGGTGATGATGACCTTTTTGAATAGAGATTTTGGTGTCCCTTTTCCAACTTATGTAAATAAGGTTTGGGTCTAATAAGTATACTTTTTAGTGGAGGATAAATTTACCCTTCTAATTAGAGATTTGATCAGTATCTTCCTTGCTAAGAAATTCAATACCATCAAGAGAAAGACATCCAATCAATTATTTATGATGACATACCTCCTTGATGCCATTATAGCCTCAACCACCTTTCCTTTGATTATGAATTGGTCTACAGAGGGAAAGACAACCATTTCACACTACCTTTCCAAGATACACATTTTCAAGTATGGGAATCACATGCAGTTTATTTGTGACTGTGTTTACCCTACTATAATAGAGGCCATCATAGGTGTTCTCATGCCTAGGATCCACCCCCAATCAAGATAAGTGGCAGATAGAATTGGCCTTGGTCCTTGTAAGACCAAGGAAGAAGCCTAGATTAACCTTGACTTATCCCACTAGTGAAGTCAATATATTTATTGACTTTTTAATCTATGGACCAGTCATTCATAATTGGTTCATTTATCCTCTCTCTTTCTCATTATTGGGCCATGACTAAGGTCACTAACATGCAAATATAAGATGATATGAAGCCTTAGATAAGGGATATAATGAAATATTAGGAAGAAAGAAGAATTGTGGTCATTAAAAGGCCAAAAGGCAAGAAGATAAATGCTCTAAGAGCATCTAATAGCTCAAGTGTGGAGGTCCAAAAACCTCCCTATTTAAAATAACCAACCACTACTATCCGTTTCAACCTTGAAATAACTAGGTTGGAAAAAATAACAAGTAGGATAGCTATGGTTGGGATAGAATAATTCAGCTTTAATAAAGTTGAACCATTTGTAGAAATGGCCCCAGTGGGTTTCCAATAACTTGGAGAGCGATTTAATTCATGAGGAAGATGTGGAAAGTCTAATTGAAGCCCATTTAACACAAGCTAAACTTGTAATCAAAGGAATGAAGTAAAGGATCCAAAACATAGAAAGAAAGAAAACTTGGAAAACCAAGCAATTCTATTAGTTCTAGATGCAATAATCAAGATACTCGATAGGTAATTTTATGACATGTTTGAGGCAATTAAGCTAATGAAATTAAGGAAAAGTGCATTAGAAGGACAATGTGAACTAGCCAAGAGTCTAGTCACCTAGTGGTAGGCCTCTAAGGATAAAATAACTCAACTCCTTGATATTTAGGTAAAGAAGTATATCCCAAGATTCAATACCATTAGTTTGGGGCATTTGAGCACAATTCTAGGAATTATGATTGAAAATATTTGAAGTTTGAGTGCATGGCACAATAATATGAAAAGGATCCTAAAGGAAGACAAAGAACTAATTACAAGAATTAAACAAATTCTTGGGACCATACTTATAAATATTACACAACCTAATGCCATTGGGATCATTAGTGATGAGGAATTAAAGCATAAGGCTAACCTGGTAACCTAGGAAATTAGAAGAAAAGGCCAAGACAAATCTGGGAATGAAAATAAAAAAATCCTAAGTATGATACTAAATGCAAGGGAAAGAGTAAATGAATCTAGGAATACGAAAGAGGCCATGGATAAAAATGACAAAGAATTTGATGACTTGGTGGATCAAGAGGAAGAATAGATCCTGAAGCATATTATACCTAGACTTAATTGATGAACAAAATGAGAGATCCATGAACATCCTCTAGTAGCAATAGCTAGGGGCCCCATCATCAAATTGAGCATATTCTATTTTGTTAAAGTTTTATAACATTTTGAAGTAGAATATCCCATTATAAAGGCATATGATAGTTTGTTAGCATATTTGCCTCTAGGTTAGTATAACTTAGAAAATCACTTGTGTTTTAAAACTCAAAAGGATATTTGTCCCTATCTTTGTACACCTATATTTTGTAACTGACTAGTATACTACCTAGTCTTCCTATAAAGACATGTATGACCATTGCAAAGAGAGAGAGTTTTTGATAAAATTTTTTACACTTTAAATAATTAATAATATCAAGGAATTCTACAATGATTGTCCATTTTGATATGTTAATTGGTAATACAACTTTTTTCTCAATTTTTAATAGAGTTCTTGAATTTGAATAGTGTCTTTAAATTCTGAATAACATTATATAATCACAAGGTTTCTAATTTTTGCCTATGTTAGATTAGCTAAAAGCTATTAGGTTTTGATTCATTTAATTTTTATTTTTATTTATATGTGTAATTTCTATTTGATTATAGTGGTAAATTTCTAAAGTAGACCTGGTTCTTACTTATGGTTCTTAAACATTTTCCTTTAAAGTTTGCTTGATATATAGTGAGATTTGATGTTAGGGTATGGTGTATTATATATTTGTTAAATTTATATTCAATTTTCATTAATACTTTGTCATTATGTTTAGTACTAAAATTGATAATCACTCACTTCTTTTTTTCCCTACCCTCCTCTTTGCTATTTTTTTTAAACACCAAGATCACTTTAGTTTTAGACACATTAAAAATATCCATTTAGATTAGTTTCTAGTTTAAATTAGGAGCATAACTCATTAAGTATCAACAAAGATTGAAAAATAGTGGGCCAATGTGGCTACCTACTACCAAATAATATAAATATTATGGAAAAGTTATCTTACTCTACTATTATTTTACCACAGGCAACTAGCTTGTCAAAACCTATAACTCATGCTCTAAATTTTCTGAATTCTAAAGTGATAAATGTTCTCTAAACACTAAGGGAACCTATGGTAAATTTAGAAGCATTAATAGGATAGCTCCCACTATTACTAGAAAGAGGGTTAAATTCTTTGAATCTGTACTTGTCTTAGCCTTGTTTCACCTAAAGATCAGTATATCTTCATGTTTATGAGTGAATTATTTACTTAAAAGTATAAAGATCACTGATCTTTGTTTCTTTGGGTACCCCTTGTATTTCCTTTAAAGTTCTATGATAATTGGTTCTTTTTTTGGTAAATTTATCTTTAACTTTGAAAATCTACAATATCTGAGGTTAGAACCATTCAGTTTAATCAAAGGTGGCCATATATTTCATAGATATAAGTTCCTTTTAGTCTTATAATTGAAACGATAGACCATATTTATGTATATGGGCACACCTTTGAGTTAATTCAGTCAAAGATCAATGTCATATACAAATTACTATACCACTTTTTCAAAATAAACTCAATGTCCAAGTCTAACTCTGGTTATTCATAGAAGATAACTTGACACATTGTATTTCAAGCACGATCTTTAAATTTCAAGTTGGAATTCCCAAGATCAAAACAAGATCTCACTTATTAACTAAACAGCCTTTACTTGAGCTTGAGGTACATAGGAGATCCAAACATGATAAAGTTAGATGCAAGAGATCTAAGTCTATTCCAACTTCACCTCTTTAAGGTACCTATGCCTTCAATCCTCATCTAAGTATGACATGGTTTGGTATTATTTAATTAATTTATTAGGGGTAGTTCATGGTCTCCTAAGGAAACTTAAGAAGTATCTTCCTACATTTAGTCTAATTGGAATAATAACCACTAAGGAACATATAAAGTATTTTAAATCTACCATAAGGATACTTAATGTATTACGATGTAGCATGTAGGCTATTTGATTTCACTTTTTAAGATGTAGCTTATGAGTGGTTTTTAACTTGCCTGATAATTACATTGCAAGTTGGAATTATTTCAATAATGTGTTCATTGATCAATTTGGTTAGATTGTTAATCCTTATGTTATTTACCATTAACTCACCACTATTAAAATGGACACCAATGAGCCTATTAGGTCATTTAATACTAGAATTCAAAATATTTATAGCATAACCATAGAACCTTATAAAAATGATGATGTTCTAGCTTTAGAGATCTATAAAGATGCAGTAGATCATCTGACCTTTATATTCTTGAAAAGATCCATCCCAGCTATAGATTCATTAGCCTAAGCCTACTCTGAATCAATGACCATTAATGATCAAATGTAGTGCTAGGGAAAATGGCTTACTCAGTCCCAAATGTGAACCCAAATATACCTATGATGAAATTATTACCTAACAATAACCAAAATATCCCATCCTTAAACCAACTTCCAAACTTAAATCAATTTATCTTAAGTCATATGGCCCCAAATCAACATCTAGGATTCTTGAGTCATCTTATTAATAGATTTACTATAGGTGATCAGTGAGATTTAGTACCAACTATAGGTGCTAATAATAATCAGGTGCATAATTCCAAAAGTCCAAAGAATGAGAATGAGTCTATCTTTAAAATGGTTCAAAATTTAAGCATTGATTTCATTCATTTATAGAAACAAGTAGGCAATACTAGAGAGTAATCTAGTAGGAATTTATCATTTCAAAGATTTAATAAGTAAATCAATATATTTTAAAATAATAGTTTTCAAAATAAAAAATTTAATGAACCATATTCTAGTAACAAGAATATGGACATTGATCTTACTGATATTACATTACCTAACTATTATAGGGTACATTATACAACCAAGCATGGGGAAATTGATTTTATATAATTTTTCAAAGAGTTTGAGGATTTATAATAGGATTTGGATACATTTTAAGTGGTTCCTAACAAATAAAGTGGTGTAGGTCTCTTTGGATCTAAGCCATCTAATTAGGACTTCATGGTGGACACCTTTGACTTCCACCTTCAAGAGGAAAATGAACTTGATGAGATTCTTGAATAAGTCTAGGCCTTTCAGTAGTTCTTGAAGAAGACCTACTCCTTGAGGAATAGAGAGAAAAGGTAGACTTTTACTACCTCAATGCCTCTATATAATTTTTCAACTCCCCCTGATACCTCTTTAAGAAATAATCTAGAGCCACCCAAAGGGAGTACTTCGAAAAGCAATGTTAGAATTCCTAATTCTTCTAATAAAATTGGGTATGACATAGTTGAGGATATGAATAATATTAAATATAATATCATATTGCATGAGTTCACGTATATTATAGAGTAGAGAGACCTCTTGTTATAATCCTTGTCAAATAAATACATCAATCTACCAAATATTGATCATGGCAACGTGACTATGCATAAATCCAAAGCTAAGTCTCCTCTTTTCTTGCTCACTATTAGGATGTTTGGTAAGAAATTGTATAATTTATTGTTATATTAAAGAGAATATACAAATATCATGCCTATAGGTATATGAAAGTAACTTTATTTAACACCTATAAAGTTTGACAGGGTTGTCACCTAATTAAACAAATCTAAGGTTAAGGTTGTAGGAGAATTACTAAATGTTCATATGCAATTGGATTTTGTTGCTAGGATACAATTCATTGATATTCAAGTGGTTGACATACTTGATGTTTATGGAATCTTACTAAGCAATGAATGGACCAAGGCTTTGAATTGTTACATGTCTACAAACTTCTCACATCTATGGCTACCTTGGAAGGGGGTCCCTAATAAAATCAAGGTTTAGAGAGAGCCAAGAATGAATCATATGATAACTAAGTACAATGTTGTAAATGAGAGGATGAACAAAATTGAATTAGACTTATGGGTCTTCACCGTAGAGTTTGATAAGATGTGTGATCCCAAGAATGCTCAGGTTGTTCCTAGATTGTGGAAATTACATTTTAATGGAATTAATTGTAGTGCTAGATCAAGGGTTGGTGTTGTCTTAACAGATCCCACTAACAAAAAAGTATCATGATTCCTATAGGATGCAATTCCCTTATACTAAAAATATTATTTAGTATGAAGCACTTATCCTAGGTTTATAGTTTTCCATAAAAAACAAGGTCAAAGAATTGTTAGTTTATGGGGATTCAGAACTAGTGGTTAACTAGGTTAGAAGCAAATACTAATGTAATCTTTCATAATTGAAAAGATATAAGTATATATTTTGGGACCTAATAAAATAATTTTATGTATTCAACATCACCTCCATCCCAAGGGAGGAAAACCAAGCTACTGATGGGTTGGCATCTGCTGCCACCAACCTCATGCCCAATCAAGATTCCCTAATTTTAATATTGAGTGATCCCTTGTCCTTTAATTATTGAAAATATTAATCAATTTCAAGTATTCAATGATTAAAAACATACATTGGATTTCATAACTAATTATAGGGTTTTTGATGCCCAAATTTTTGATGAAGATGATGAAAATACATCTAGGGAAGATAAATTTGATGGCAAGGTCATTTAATTAAATGAAAAGAAAATTCCCAAGGGGATGATTGCTTTAGAAATACTTCTTGATCAAGATAAACTTGACGATACGTTTAAGGTCCCAAAGGTAAATGGGAAGGAATATAATGAAATTCACTTAGGATTTTGTGATCAGCCTGAGTTGGTAAATGCTTGGAAGGCCTATAAAAACATTGAGAACAAGAAAGTTAAAGAACTCCTTGCCTGATACGGAGATGTCATAGCATGGTCCTATGATGACTTAAATATCTTTGATCCAAGTGTCATCACATATACCATACCCCTTAAGGAGACCTAAAAATCATTCAGGTAGAAACAAAGGATTATAAAAATTGTATTAGAATTAATTATCTTTAAATAGGTTAACAGACTTCTAGATGATAGGATAGTCTTCCACATCAGACACTCTATTTGGGTGGCTAATTTGGTGCCAGTTAAGAAAAAGAATGGTGAGATTAGACTTTGAATAGACTTTATAAATTTGAAAAAATCATCAAATAAGGATAACTAACCCATTCCTTACTTAGATCAAGTAATTTAAGTGGTTTTAGGATCAACTATGATGTCCTTTCTTGATGGCTTTTCAGGTTACAACCAAGTATTGGTTGATAAGGAGGACATGATGAAGACAACCTTTACCACAAAGTGGGGGACCTTCAATTACAATAGAATTACCTTTGGAATCATCAATGTAGGGACACCTTCTAAAGAGATATGGGTCATGCCTTCCAAGTCCTGATAGGTAAATACATCATTATTTACATAGATGATCTAACAAATTTTTCTAAAAATAGGGAAGATCACTTCATGTATTTATAATAAGTTTTTGAAAGATGTAAAATGTATGGAATTTCCTTAAACCCTAAGAAACATATCTTTTGTATGATTGAAGGAAATTTATGAGGTCATTTTATAACCAAATATAGGATCTCTATAGACCTTGAACGAGTGGATGCCATATCTAGAATAGAGCCTTCAAATAGTAAGGAGTTAAAATTATTCTTTGGTAAAATTAATTTTGTAAGAAAGTTTATTTTTGGTTTTTTAGAAATAGTAAAACCACTAAATTACATGATGAATAAGGATGTCAAATTCACATGGAATCCAATTTCAAGGGACTTTTACCTTTATTATTTTTCATTTTATCACACTATGGCTATAGTGTTAACTAAAAACTTTTAAGGTTGCAACCACCCAATAGCTTACATGAGCACTAACTTCAAGAATGATGAGTTAAATTACTCATTTTGTGATAAACAAGCATATGCATTAATCAAAGTAGTTAATAAATTCAGGCATTACATCCTTAGAAATAAGGTGCATACCATATTACTTGACCCTACCACCAAAATTATGTTAATTTATAATGAATTGGGACAATATAGAGGTAATTAGATGTCAATCTTATATGAATATGACCTAGAGATGAAAATAGCAAAATTGGTAAGGTGCCAAGGTTTGAATCAAATGATTGCTAATAATAATCCTAGGCTAAGTATTATGCATGTAGATAAAAAAAATCAAAGTACTGAGTGGCATGATCTAATCATACATATACTAATCAACGATACTTGTCTTACAAGTATATCTAAAGAATAAAAAGGGACCTGAGGTTAATGGTAACCCACTACTTGATCAAGAGTGGGGTCTTATATAGGAAGAATTTTGAAGGTGTCGGTGTAAGGTGTGTGTCTCAAGAAGAAGCCACCCAAATCATGAGTACTTTTAAAGAAAAGATGAGCAGTGGACATCCATATAGGAAGACCACAACCCATAAGATTCTTAGAGCTAGTTATTATTGGCCAACCATTTTTAAATATGCCCAAAAACATGTGAGAGAATTACTCATGTCAGATCTTTAGTACTAAAGAGCCAAAGGTAGTAATACCTCTATGACTAGTCATGATTGACAAACATTTTGCTCAATGGGGGTTAGAATTTGTTGGCATAAACAACCCCAACTCATCTAAAAGTCACAAGTATATCTTTAATACCATAGATTATTATATAATATGGAATAAAGCTATAGCTTCCTAATAATGTAGAACTAAGGAAGTGATCAACTTATTAGAAGAAAACATTTACACCAGGTTTGGGACTCTAGTATCCCTTGTATGTGATAATGGGTCTACCTTCACATCCGTAGAGATGACTGAATGGGATTATGTTAATGGCATCACTCTCAAGTTTGAATCCAACCATTATCCCCAAGGTAATGAACTCTCTAATTTAAAAAATAATAACCTAATGAAGGAAATAAAGAATTCTACTGAAGACAAGCCCAAGACTTGGCATAATATCCTTAAATTTACACTTTGGGCTGATACAATAAGAATCAAACAAGCCTTAAGAGCCTCACAAATTTATGATGTTGTATGGATAGGAACCCATCATTCCCATCACTCTCAAGTTACCTACATATAGATTTATGCAAGAGTACACGGAGGAGAGCCAATAGCTATCCAATTCTAATTTATTGGATATAATTCAAATGGAAGATGCAAGGGAGAAAGCCTTTGTTAATTTTAGCAAGCATCAAACCATAGTCAAGATATGGTTTTATAAAAGGTCCAAAATTAAGGTGTTTATATGAAGAGACAAATTTATCCTCTAGGACAAAGCATCTAAAACCAAAAGGCAAACATGGAAAATTCACACCCATGTGGATTGATCTATACTAGATTGCAGAAACATTGAGAAACAACACCTTCAAGCTCAAAGACTTACAAGGAGCAGCGTTTACATTGTCCACAAATGGGAAATACCTCAAACAATATTTAGCTATTTATCCCCCTATGGTCTTCATGGAGTAAAAATGTAAGATGATAAGATTAGTGTAGGTAGGCTAGTTATTTTATTTTCCATGTTCTTTCCTTTTTTTCCCTTGGTTTGTGCATAGGCATGTATGTATTTTTTTTGTTTTCCTTGATTTTCTTTCTTTTTTGTGTGTGTTTATTTCATTTTTATAAGTTCCTTGATTCCAATAAGTCCTTAGGTACAATATTGAGCTCATAAATTATGAAGTTTACTTAAAAACATGCCCCCTAATTCAAAAATGAAGGTATGAACCCCATACATAAAGTAACCATGGTTTTGAAATACAAAGCATGATGCTATATCTTAGAAAAATTGATAAAGACCAATGGAAAGGCTAATCACTTCATTAGACCCTAACCATTATCTTAACCTCAAACTAGTTTTAAGAGGACTTGCACTTATGGGATGAAAACTCAAATTGTCAAGGTATACCCAAAACTAGCACTTAATTAACACCCTTTCATGGGATAAGAGTTATAACCATAGATGATTTTATAAATATCAAGTACTTGATCAAATCCTAAAACCTGACTACCCTAGCTCCTAAAATTACTAAGAGCCTAAAGATCTAAGAAAATATAAAAATAAGGATACAACACTAAAATAGAAGTTTTCAGATATATATGATTCTAGTAATATCCATCAGGGCTATGGTTGTCTAGTTGACAGTGGAGCAAGGCCATGAGTGGAACCAAAGACATCTCTATCAAGGCTATGGATGCCTAGCTAGTAACAGAGAAATGCCCAAGCCTTCCCTAAGTTAAGAGTGAACATTTTAGCACATTATAAGTCAGTGTAAGTGATCGAGGACATAAAACCTAGAAGTTGTTTCTTGAATCCCATGGAAATAATAAGTGGAATTAAAGCACACATATATTCTAGATATGTCTTGGCATTTTACCTTAAAATAATAAGTATAAGGTTTGTTTCAAATATGGCCTAGTCTAGATGATTATATTGATCAAATAAAGTGGATGACCTAATTGTTTATATGATTAGAGTCTCTAGGTTATAACATATTGTGATTTCCCCCATGAGTCACCATTTATTGGGACAAACAAACCCCATTTTTTGAATTGGGACCCCTTAGAAACCCTTAGAATAAAAAATCAAAATTAAAACATGTTAGGGTCTTTAATAGAATTTAAAAATCATCCACTTTGTTAAGAGACATGCTTATGTGGTTTTAATCTACTTTAATCTAGACTAACATTGGTAATGAAGTTCTTTTCAACTTTAAGTTATAGGTTCCATCATATGCATCCCCATGGGTTCTACATTATAAAACCCTAGCAAAACCTTGAATAAAATTTTAATAAAGGTTGGAACCATTTTAAAATTTATTTATAGACTTAAATATAAAATGAATATTTTATGTTTAGTCATGTTTGTTAACACAACTTGACTAAGAAACTTGATCCCCTTCATTATTTCCCCCTTTTCTAAAATTTCCTTATGGCCTAACTACATGTCATTGTGTAAAATCCTTTTATATTCCGCAACTTAGCCTAAGACTTTAATACTAAGGCCCTAATGTATTCATTATGATAATCATGATCTTAGTCTTAGCGCCTAAGTGTAATATTTTATTGTCTCCATAGTCCTAACATTAACTTCTTCATGCTTTAAAATATTCTACAATTATCTCTTTATCATGGGATTAGATCCAATGACATGAGGATAACCCTAAATTTGGCTTAAATAACATACATCTTTGGTAATCTAATGACCCATGCTTACTCACTGGGACCCGATCAGATAGAATGAATAATAATTAAAAAGTTAAAAGGATGTAAGAAAACCAAAATATGGACACATGGAAACATTTCATTCAAGGATTAATAGGAAAAGGGGATCAATTAACATGAACACCAATCAATATCAAATCTCTAGATCAATATCCTATGGTTGTTGCTTTATCATGTCATTTGATCCAATGAGGCTAATTAACACAATGACCCTAGGAAGCCACATACAAATTCCAAGTACCACACTCAAATTTGGCACTAAATATTTTAATGAACTTAAAATTGGCATTCACATGACTGTCATCTAAATTTCTAAAAAGACAAACTTGATACTCATGTGAATGTCAACTTGAAGCCCAACATAATTATAACTTCACTACTTTAAACTTGACATCCACATGATTGTCAATAGACACCCATGAAGGTGTATTTAATGTTCTCAAGACAATCAATTTTATCCCAATGATATATCTTAATTAGTGTTCAAGTGACATTCTAAAATCCTATTTTAACTCAGAAGTGGTTTCTTAATCTCAAGGAAATGCTAAAAAGATGTTCAATAATGGGAGCCTTTAGCTTGGAAAATATGGAAATGGTCTTAATTATAAATGCTTAGTCTAAATTCATATAAAATGGTCCTCATGGAATTTTTTCATGAACCTTAAACTATGAGCTTATGCTAAGTCTTATGTTAAAATGGGAATCCCTTATCACATAGAGTGTAAGCTAACCAAGGGTTTTTATATGTGGTGGCCCAAGCTATTTAAACCCTTTCCCCTTCATTATAAATTAGGAAATATAGGCATATGTTTCTTAGCCTAAGGTTTATTTCATTCTTAATAAACATGAAACAAAACTTAGCCTAAGGAACTTAAGCCTAGCTCATGACTTTAATAATAAACTGACTTATTATTCAGGATATCGATCTATAGTTGTAGCTTTATCACTAGATTTGATCTAAAATCATGAGGGAAAAAACAAATTGTCAAAGGCCTATAAGCTCACCATGTGGTCGATACTCATTCAATAAATGACTGACCAAAATATTTTTAGTATGGAGAAGGCATATAAGATGTCAAGTGTCATGTTCATGGAGTTTGAAATAGGGAGAACCAATCAATATCTAAGGGTGTGGATTATTATCAGTGGTTCATTCAAACCTAATATTGTGATACTATGGTATGAGATGAATGGGGTACTTTTAAATACCAATGGCTAGTCTTCAAATGACATTTATGAAAAATGCCATGAAAGGTCAAGACTAGTGCCACATAAGTGTGATGTAAGTATAAAAAGACAAAATTTTAGATCTTGTGGGCTCGAAAACATAAAAGTATAAAGTAAAAGGTATAAATCAAATCCAAAATATGTATAAGCTGAAGCCTAGATATCTTCCACCATTAAATATTTAAAACCCTAAACCCTATATAAAAACCACTCAAATATATTCAATTTACTACAATTCAATCAAAGGATAACTTAATTGTGTTTTTGAACATGAGAGAGCTTTCACAAAGATCATCTACAATCCATCATGAATAATTAGCAATAAATAGAGACCCTCACAGCTAGTAGGCATTAATTGAAGGAAGAGGTTGAGCTCTATATGACAATAGATAATGAGGGTTGGATATTCAAGGATATAGAATTGGACCTCATAGTCCTAAATATCCAAAAAAATAGGAATTGGTATGAGCTCTTCATTATGATAGAAGAGTTATAACCCACCTTAAAAGAAGAGTAGATCCATGACAAATAGATGACATTGTGACTTGGTTTCAATCCAAATGGCTAGGCTTTAACATGCATGACAAAACTAGAGGTATTATACTATATTAATGTCCTTACCCCCATATTTATTGATTATATGATAGATGGTGAGTGGATCATTACGGAAGGTATTTCAAAAAGGGTAGCATACATTTCCCCTATTTATTTAAAAAAGTATTATAATATCATTCTTCCATATATAGACCTTCCCAAAATGAGGGAATGGACAAATAACCATGACCTAGACTCCATCTTTAGACTCTAGGTTCACCAAAGACCTCACATCTTTAGAAGCCTTGATGGTAAAATCCCTATCATCTAATTCAAAGAGGGTATTAGGGTGATAATGAACTTTTTTAGTAGATATTTTGGTTCCCCTTAGACCAATTACATAAATAAGGTTTAGGTCTCATATGTAAACTTCTTGGTTTAGGAAAAACCTACCCCTAGAATTTGAGATTTGATCAGTATATTCCTTGCTAAGAAATTCATTGCCATCAAGAGAAAGACCTCCAATGAATTATTTATGATGTCGTACCTCCTTGATGCCCTTATATCCTTAACCTCCTTCCTTGGGATTATTAATTGGTCCACAAAGGGTAGGAAAATTATTTCACACTACTATTCCAAGCTACACATCCTCAATTACAAGAATCATATGCAATTTATTTATGACTACATTTACCCTACTATAATAGAGGCCATCACTAGTGTTACCATGCCTAGGCTCCACCCCATAATCAAGAGATATGCTGAAATGATAGGGGATGCATAGTATTATCCTAATTGCATAGTCATCAAGATATAAGCTATCATGACTCAACCTTATAAACTGCTAGTGTATGTTCCAAATAAGCTTATAGAGTAGGAAATTGCTTCCCAAATCATCCATGGCATTGATAGGATTTTCAAAGAGAAAAGGAATGGACTACTCCACCCATTTCCATTGAACATTAGGAAAATTATAATAAAATATTGGAATCAAGTGGAGGTTATGTTCACACATAAAGATTCATTTGGCTTCCAACTAGATGAAACTAGAAGTGGGATACAAAAACTATAGTCAGTGACCATTTAAGGGACAAGAATCTCTCAAATATAGAATATTAACATAATATTAGTGTTCATGACATCACATATATTAGGGATAGGAACTATGAAGAGGTATTGGCTAGGATCTAAGGCCATAACATTAAGATTAAGCATAAACTAGTCAGGGACAACAAGCCATCTGGGGAAACATGTCAAATTTGCCCTTTGAAATACCATTTACTACTTAGGCCATCTAGAACAACGCATGATCCAACTTAGATAGATCATCCACTACCCCAATAGTAGGATGAACAAGTTCATGATGATCAAGGTAAAGGAAAAGAAAAAGGATAGAGAGATAAGATTATAAGAAAGACATGGAAAAGGTTCACTATCTTTAAACATGTAAATGAGGCCACCTTCTCTAATTTAAAACATTGACATAATAGCCTTGGAACCAAAAGAGAAATTTGAGGGTTCCCTCATAGAACTTGCAGAGTCCTATGGCTTAGGTGGAGAGGAGGACCCTTCAAAGGAAATAATAGGAAATGAGCTAATTCTCATAGCACCTCAAGAGAATAGGTAGGAAAAATTGACCTTGGTCCTTGTAAGACTAAGGAAGAAGACCATATCTACCTTCAATCATCCCATTAATGAAGTTAAAATCTTTAATGATGAATTTCCAATCCATGGAATATTCATTACTAACTAATTCATCTATATAAAATTGCAAAAGATCCCCTCTCTTTCTCATTCTTCAGCCATGATAAGGGTCACTGACATTGGAATACAAGATGATATGAAGCCTTGGATAAGGGATATAATGAAAGAGTAGGAAGAAATAAAAATTTGTGGTCATTGAAAGGCCAGAATTCAAGAAGATAAATGCTTTTGGAGCATCTACTAGCTCAAGTGTGGAGGTGTTAGAACCTCCCTAATTCAAATAAAATAGTCACTATTATCCATTTCAACCTTAAAATAGCTAGGTTGGAAAGAATCACAAGTAGGATAGTTGTGGTTAGGATAGAATAATTCACTTTTTAGAAGGTGGAACCATTTGTAAGACTGAGCCCAGTGTGTGGCCAAGAGCTTGGAGAGGCTAAAATTCATGAGGAAGATGTGGAAAGTCTAATTGAAGCCCATTCAGTACAAGTTAAAGCTGGAGTCCAAGGAATGAAGTAAAGGATCTAGAACTTGGAAAGAGAAATAAAACTTAGAAAAATAGGCAATTCTATCAATGCTAGATGCAATAATCAAGATGCTTGATAAGTCATTTTATGACATGTTTGAGGCACTTAAGTCAATAAAATTAAGGAAAAGTGCAATATAAGGACAATGTGAACTAGCCAAGAGTTTAGTCACCTAGTGGTAGGCATTTAATGATAAAATATCTCAACTGTTCAATATTCAAGTAAATAAGTAGATCCCAAACTTGACCATTAGTTTGGGGAATTTGAGCACAATTCTAGGAATTGTGATTGAAAAGATTCAAAGTTTATGTGCATGGCACAATAATATGGAAAGGGTCCTAAAGGAAGACAAAGATCTAATTTCAATAATTAAACAACTTCTTGATACCATGCTTATAGATCTTGCACAACCCACTACCCTTGGTATCATTAGTGATGCGGAATTCAAGCATAGGGATACTTTGGTAGCCCAATAAATCAGAGGAAAAGGCCAAGGAACATTTGGGGGTGAAAATAACAAAATCTTAGGCATGATACTCAATTAAGGGGAAAGAGTAAACAAAGTTAGGAGTATCAAAGAGGCCATTGATAGAAATGACAAAGAATTTGATGACCTTATAGATCAAGAGGAAGAATAGATCATGAAGCTTGTTATATACCTAGACTTAATTGATGACTAACATGAGAAAGCCATGAACATCCTCTAATAGCAACATCGAAGTTCCCCACCATCAAATTGAGTATATTCTATTTTGTAAAAGTTTTGTAACATTTTGAAGTAGAATATCCCATTAAAAAGGAATATGCTAGTTTGTTAGCATATTTTCCTCTAGTTAAATACAATTTAGAAAATCACTTATATTTTAAAACTTGTAAGGATATTTGTCCCTATCTTTGTACACTTATATTTTATAATTGATCGGTATAGTTCTTAGTCTTCTTATAAAGGCATGTATGACCATTGTAAAGAGAGATAGTTTTTTATCAAATTTTGTATACTTGAATCAATTAATAATATAAAGGAATTTTTCAAGGATTGTCCATTTTGATATGTTAATTACGAATATGGCTTTTCTCTCAATTTTTAGTATAAGTCTTTAATTTGAATAATGTTTTTGAATTCTGAATAGTGTTTTTTAATCATAGTGTTTCTAATTTATGCCTATGTTAGATTAGTTGAAATATATTATGTTATACTTCATTTAATTTTTCTCTATATTTAGATGTGCAATTACTATTTGATTATAGTGGTAAATCCCTAAAGTAGACCTGGTTCTTACTTGTGATTCTTAAACATTTTCCTTTAAAGTTTTCTTGATATATAGTGAGATTTGAGTTTAAGATATGTTGCATTATATATTTTTTAAATGCATATTCAGTTGCCATTAATACTTTATCATAATTTTTAGGAATAAAATTGATAATAAATCACTTATTTTCTACCCTACCCTCCTCTTTGCTCTTTTTCTTACACCAAGATCACTTTAGTTTTAGATACATTATAAATATCCATTTAGATTAGTTTGTAGCTTGAAGTAGGAACATAACTCACTAAGTATCAAAAAATATTCACAAAGAATGGGCCAAGGTGGCTCCCAACCACCAAATTATATAAATATTGTGGAACACTTATCGTACTTTGTTGCTATTTCACCACAGGCAACTAGATTGTCAAAACCTACAAATCATGCTTTGAATTTTCTAAATTATAAAATGAAAAGTGTTCTCTAAAAACTAAGGGAACCTATGGTACCTTTAAAAGCATCAATAGGTTAATCTCTCCATTTTACTTTTACATAATCACTAGGTTGGTAACCTAAGTGGAGTGAAAAATAAATAAAATTATCCTTGTAGAAAGTAAATTATGGAATTATTTATGTAATAAGGGATCTATGATTGTGTTTACTAACCTCTATCTTTGTGTAAATGGTTTATAACACGGTTTAAGGGTGATATTTCAAGTGATCACTCTCAGGTCAAAGACCTTAAGGTTTCCATAGTCTTAGGTAATTAAAACCTTGTACCTCAATAGTAACCTTCATAATTGCTCCAATTTTTAGTTCATCTAGTTAGGACCTACATTGACCATCTAGGGATTTTTTTATAGGATTGAGGTTGATGAGTCCACACTTTTGGTACTCAAACTTGGTTATTTTACTTAGAAGGTGGGGTATAAATCAATGAATGATTTTTAAAATGAGACCATTCCCTTTGGTATCTGATTCCCATGAATATTTAGGATCCCATATTTATCCAGCTTATTCCCCAAGTTGTCTCTATCTTTCTCATCTTTAACTTGGGTCTCAAATACTCCCTCATTAGTGAGAAATTATATGATTATTTGGTCATGTTCAATACCTAAAAGTTTTCATTTTTTTAGGGACAAAAGGATATGGGAAAATCTCTATAGATAACTCTGATAACTTATTGTCATCAAAGGGGGTTAAGATAGCTACCACATATTGTAATGAGTTGGCTACTTGGTTTTCTTCCTAAGGGATAGGGATGACATTAAATGTGTTAAACATATTGATTAGGTCCCAATCCTTATGATTATACTTTATGAGGTATGATAGCTTACATTTAAACTTAGTTTTTATCTACTTGACCACCAACTCAAAGTCACTAAATACTCTCAATTAATTTTCCTTCTATTTCAATGTAAATTGCAATCCTATGGTTAGCACTTTGTACTCTACTAGATTATTCATGTAAGGAAATTGTAACCTATACTACACTATATTTTTTTTGCCTAGGGGGTCTATAAGTAGAACATTTCCCCATTTCCTTGTTTTGAATGAGCTCCATTTATATAGAAAGACCACATGCTAGGCAGGTTTAGGCAATGGCTAGTTTTATCTTTAGGTGACTTTATGCTCAGTGTGTAGATCCCTAGGTCTAAGGATACTAGGTTTAATTTATCATTAATGGCATTGTAATTAGTTATGATGTTATTCATGTGAGTTTTTATATCTACCCAAATTTGGTTGGCTACTCCTCTCCATGACAACCACATATGAGAGTAATATATGGACATATACCCATTTAGGTATTTGGACCAATATTTGCTAAGGAACAAGATACAAGATTTAAAAATCTCTACCACTAGAATTTATATGATGTATTAGATCTTAGGCTTACACTCGAACTAGATGTGTACATTTATTAGTTCACCTATCAATTTTACTTATTAATTATTGAGTTAGACAACCACCGTGTCTAGCTTTATAGGGACCAATTGAAGCTTCTCATATATACCTATTAGCATTACATTGGCTAAGGCTCTTGAATCAACTAAGAAATTATGTATATTATTTCCAAACAACTAAATCATTAAGAAGAAATGGGGTACTTCCATATTATTCTTATGAATGAACACATTGGTGTGTTACTCTTGGTTTGGTAGTGTTAGTAGGGTTAACTTCTAAGTCAAGGATTTTAGTAGGAGATCATGTTGTTTAGTTATTTGAGAAATATCATGAAGTGTGATTTTGGATTTGATATTTTTCATATCCTCCACTATGTTATAACACCCTCCTCTCTGGACTGGTGGGTTTTATGTGGTTATCTTAGATTCTTGAGATCTCTGAAGTGGTGGATCATTCCTAGAATTTTGGTCAGGTGTGGTTACACCATTGTTAGGGGGAGTTGAGGTATTAAGGGGATATTTTAGTTTCCTATTACTAAGGGTGTAGTTGCTCCTCTAAAATGTCTAAAATGATTGCAACTCATTGCTACCATCCTTTGATTCATTTTATTCTTGGCTGGGGAGATACAATGTCTCCAACACCACAGAAATGATAGGGTATTTAACCATGTTGGATGATTAAGGGTTATTAAGTACCACCTCATATTATTCCATTTCCTTTTGGAAGATCTCAAAATTAGAACCAAACTTCATGCAATCTAGTTTCCCATGGTCTACCATCTTATGCACTGAACACTAATTAGGTAAGGCTTATGGACACCTAAAAATGGACACAATTAGCTTTTGAATAGACTTCAAATTTATTCCTACCAACCATTGAAAATTAATCCTAAGAATCATTAAATATCCCAAATTTTCTTGGGAATCATTCACCAAATCTCATAATCATGTTGAGGCATCCTTAATTAGGGTAATCTATCATATGTAATGATAACCCCTCAAAAATTCACCCCTAATCACCTTGCATCATCAAAATAGTTAATATGGCCTATAGACCTATTAAGTAGGGCACTTGTACACTTAAATCAAATCTTAGAAATTCTAAAAATATAATCCAAATTAATTAACAATCTAAACCAAATTAAAGGCCTAATTGAATTATCCCTTTAAAATTAATGGAAATGTAAAAATGGAAATTTAAAAATTTAAAATATCCTAGAATTTCATCAATGCCTTTATTAGTTGTGAAGCTCTTTGAAAATATCCTAAAATATCTATTTTGGAGAGCCATGCCTAGTAATTGTAAATCATAATTACTTGACAACTATTAACTCTACTTGAGTTATATTTGAATCACCTAGTTTATGTTTAAATCCATTCCAAGCCTTAACTCCACCCTAACTCACCTTAGGTAAGATTTTAATCCATTTTATATAGATACAAGGCCATACATTTTCATTTCTAAGATTGAATATTATAGAGTTATTATGCAGGATTTATTCCATAAGAAAATTTATAATAGTGTTATAATGCCAAAATATTAAGCCAAACACTCATGAGACACATAAAATACAATGATTCTGAGGAGAGAAGGAACCAACAATATTCATTTTCCAAATACTTATTGATTCACAAGCCCAACAATCCACTAAAAAAACCATTTGGAGCTTCCAAGGAAGGTAAAGAATTTTTTGTCTTTTATGTTTTAGTTGTGCTTCCATTTGGTCTTTTGTTATTAATCTCTCCCTAAGTTATAGAGTTAGAGTGTAAGTGTTAATGTGTTTTTATTTGAGTCTTTATTACTTTAACTAACATTATACTACCATCCATTCTTGGATTCCTATGATCACAAGGCTATCTTGAAGATATTGATTTTGGGAAACTTATTAGGTGAGGGTTTTGAGGAATTGTAAAGACACTTATAGTTCTTAATCAGTCTTTGATCTATGAATTTTTTATATAAATTTATAAATTAAAGTTACTCACATGCCTTTTTAACCTAAGGAAATTGTTGATGATTTTTATAACCTTCGATAAATATCATCCAACCTATTCTTTGTGGATTCCTAAGGTGTATTTTGGGTATTGTTCACTATTTCCAACATTATCTCTTGTAGTATCTAAGAAGTTAATTAATGAGTCCCTAGGTTACTAAAACCCAATTTTTGGTTTGAGGTGGGATAATCTAGTGGGAGTTGATGAATTATGGGGAATTGATGAAGCATTGGGGAATTTTGATTAATGTTGGGTAAGAAGCTCAATGGGTGAATCTATGGTAGAACATTATGAGTGGGGGTCATCATGTGGCCTTAGGGGTTTAATTGCCTATCTACCTTTATAGTCTTACATAATCCATGGATATTTATATTATGGTTTAGTATCTCCTTAGAAACATGGTTATCCAAGGGTCTAACACATTATTATATACTTTAAGTACTATTTGGGGCTTAGGATGATAAATCATGGTGACTCAACTATACATATTTTAGAAACTAGCATTGAATTTCCTTATAGGATCATTAGGAACCCATTTAATACAAACAAATTATTGGTATATGACACTAAGGTCTATCACTTACCTAAATTGCATAAATGTTACAAATTGGGGATAGATTATTTAGGGAGGTTAAGGAACTAATCATATTTTTAGTCCATCATCATGAAAGGGAAAATCATACATGCCACATCCTCATGTTATATATTCAATAGCCTTAGGGAAATTTTATATGAAGTTATGTGTTCTTTAGTAGCATGTCCCATATTAGGAGTGAAATAGGGAAGACATCTATCAAGGTTTTTAGGTAAATCACAGACAAACCCCAGGATGTTAATGATAGATCCAACTAACTAGGCTATCTTGGGATATAAATTTGAAAGCGTTATGGGGATAAACTAGTTAGAATCATGGTATATTTAGTTTGGTTTATCCTTGGTTTTTTGTGGAAAAGTAGAGGGAAATTACCAATTAGTTATGATAGGACCTACCCCTGGTAATAGGCAAACTAGTCTCTAGGATACTTTATAATCAAATAATGGTTAATACATTCTTATCAATAATCATAATATCAAAACAACAATAAAGTAATGATAAGCCTAAAATACACATATTGATCCTCATTATAGAACCAATTGTTATTCACTCCAAATTTTGATTCATGAAATACCCGTGAGATTTGGTATTCCCCAAATAGGAAGATGGAAAAAATGATGGACTTCATCATCCATTTTAGAACTGATTTGGGATCATCCCAAGGCATGGCTATAGGATTTTGAATTCACTTTGGAGTCTCCATGAATAGTCTCCAAGAGATGTGGTTCTACCATTGAAATTTCAATATCAAATTCTACCACATAGGTCTAATTTTCAAAATTAATAATTTAAGTTCATGTATTGTGCTACTCTATTTTCTAAACATAAGCAGAAAGGGTAGTTTAGTCTTTGAAAATAAACACAAAAAAGAGGGGAGAGTAATAAAGAAAATAAAACCTCTAGATCTATAATTAATTTAATTCATCAACCATCAAACCAAGTGCCCTTGCCATAGTTATACCACTGTAATCTGAGTTTGACTAAAATTTATACCTCCAAGAACACATAGATGGAATATTCTAAAGAAACAAGGGATCATGCCTCAAATATAAACCCTCACTAAATATAAATACTTGGATTTTATAGTAAAATAGATATAAACATACAATGGTAACTTGAAGACTAGCAAAAAAATTAACAATAATGTAAAAATATAAATGAGAGAGTTCACAAAGTGATTATAATATACAAGCACATCATAACCATAACATACATTTCATATCAAGGTTTTAGTCTGATTAATATAGCATTAGAAAACATTTAGAATGGAGATGAAAGAAAAATGAGATGCATAACAAGCCATTTGTTTAAAATTAAAATTATATTCATTAAAAAAATCAAGTGATGTTATAATAATTAATCATGGAAAAATCTACAATCCAAAGGAATGAAGGAAAAATTAGGGGAAATCCTAGATTTAATCCATAACAGTTTCAAGCAAATTTTAGTT
The DNA here is from genome assembly GCA_037957365.1 of Torreya grandis. Taxonomy (NCBI): domain Eukaryota; kingdom Viridiplantae; phylum Streptophyta; class Pinopsida; order Cupressales; family Taxaceae; genus Torreya; species Torreya grandis. Next base: position 815,679 of record JARHVA010002539.1, on the reverse strand, counting down.
GACTCTTTAATTGTAGTATAACTTTACCTTTTATAAATAAAGATAGGATTCATGTCCAAATATCATGAGATTTCAATAATGGGCCATGATGGCCACTAATGGTAGTTATAACCATAACTTAAAATTCAAAACAAAAATCCCTTCAATGTGACCTTTTTGTTGATAGACGAAGGTAGATGTAAAAATTTGGCTCCAAACTATTTGGATCTTACATCCATAGCTTGTAACACATATTACATGAGGTTGAACTATTGATCCAACATGGCAAGGCTCATATGGGGTTCCATGAATATTGCCTTTACTTGAGTCACTAGCCTCTAGTATACCTAAAATTGAGCGTCCATGGAAACCTAGACACTAGACACTAGGTTTATGCTCATCGTGGACTATGTTGATAGCTCAAGAACTACTTGCCACCCCTTTTTTTTGTAACCTTCTCACTCATGACTTTGTAAAATTGACCTAGGTGGACTCCAAATTCTCTCATCTATAGTAGGGTGCCATCTACGAAGAATATCATAGAGATATTAACCTCCTTGAATTAGGCCAATATCTTTTTCCTACCCTCTTTTATAGGTCTTATTATAGTCTAAGACACAACCAACCATTCCTCCATATCTATTTTCATGTTCTCAATATATGCCTAATTAAAACCCATGTCTATGGCAGGAATTCGTTTTAATTACATAAACATACCTTTGTTTATTATCACTAGTAGCTTCTTACAATTCCCATTTACCTCCATGATCCTCTCGAAGTAATCTTGATTCCTCTTAATAAGCACATTAGTCTCCTAGTCTCCACCAACTTCCTAAAAACTAAGAATATTAATAAGAGGGCATCCTTAACTTGTGTAATTAGTCTATTGGGGAAGTATCTTTTAACCTAGCATTCTAATGTCTGAACCTAACTTTCCATATCCTTGAGGAGCTTCTATGACATATCATGGGTTGCCTGGAGAATGAAGAGTGGATCCTTATATATATTTTCCTCCCTAGTGTAATTTATCACCTTATTAAGGGAAAATAAATCTTTCTAGGTTCACCATATCACCAAGTTCCCTTCCTAGATGAACTTATACATTAGAGCCCTCTTTACACTTCCCATTGATCATTTAGAGCTTCAATGAATGTTTAGGTTGCCTTAGACTATCATCTCTAGTGATTATGACCTTTAGACCATGCCTCAGGTTCTAAGAGGTTTTATAGGGTTATCAACTATAGTGGTGAAGGGTAGAGGATGAAGTAGAGGGGATATAGAGGAAGTGGAAGGGGTGAATGCAAAAATCAATGTAGGGGGAGTGGGTAAGGGAAAAAAGAGAAGAAGGATGAAATGGGAGGCCCATGAGAACATATATGCCTCCCATTACTCCTAGGTCATTCCCATGTGAGGTGAAATTAATCCTAAGAGAGGGATGTTCAATATAGGGGAAGAGATTATCTATTTGAAGCCAAATCCCTAGGCACTTAGGGTAATGGAAAGAGGGCACCAGAAACTAATGTATGGAGGAACCATGATTGGAGATGAAATAACAATTAAGGCTAGTGGAGGCTAGACTAAAATGGAGTGCCTATTAATTAAATATTGAGGGTAAGATACATTTTTATTTTTCCTAGGTCTCTTACCTGGGTCAACTCTAGATGTTATGATGGAAAGGTTATTTAGGATAGCAGGTGCCATGGGGGATGACTATGGAGGTTGTTGAACTACTAATGGAGGCACTAGGATGACTAAAGGGGGTGTTAAGATGGTTTTATAAACTTGATATATATCCTTTATGGTTATATCCATGTTCATCAATGAAGATGTGCCTACAGGTACCTAGACTAAAGGCATGCCCAATGAAGATATTGGGGAGGTTTTTCATTATGAAATGGTTGGGGTAAAGGGAAATTAAGAAGTGAGGATTCTCAAGGGGACTAATGCCAAAGCTACCTGGGTAAAAAATGGAGAGGGTATAATGGGGAAAGAGGATGCACCACTTAGGGAGCTTATGGAAGGTGAGTAGAACTAAGGGGTACCATGTCTATGAGCTAGAAAGTGGAGAGAGTGAGTGGTAAAAGGGAAATATAGGAAGTGGAAAATGTAAGGGGTGGAACCTAAATTGGTATTTTATTGAAACCTCATTCTAGGCTTGCCTCTAGAGTAATGGTGACATTGAACCTTAAGGTTTATATAGCCTAGATTTGATAAATTAATGGTTTAGTCATGTATTCTTAGGCTTCTTACCATTGAGTAAAGTGGGTTTGGCTTAATTGCAACTAGGATATCATAGATACTATAGGAGGCATAGGTGGATCTAGGGTGCATGGAGTGTGTGTTACTGAAAAAGTAAGAGTCAAAACTAGAGAATGAGGAGTAAAATTTGATTGAGAAGGTGTAAATAAAAGTAGGGGACAAAGAGCTAGAACTCATAGAGACAGCACTACTAGAGGAAGAGAAGCTAGAGTGTGAGGAGGGAAAGGTAGTTGAATACCTTATAGAATCCTCTTATAAATTATGAGATGATTCAAAGTTGGATCCTCCATAGAGTGAGTAGGAGATGGAAGGGAGTAGATGGGTCCACCTAGACATTCTTTCCTTTCTTCTTCTTCTAAGCTACAATTTGAAACAACACATCTTCATAATTCAAAACATTAAATCATATCTCATCATCATCCTCTAAATAATTATCATAGTTTATATTAAGGTGATTTAAATACCTATCTAGGTGATCCTTGATGATGCCCTTAAGGTCCCAATGATAGAGTTCAATTCTCTTTAGGGTGGAGGAGACTCATCCAACCACAATTTTCTAGAGGGAAATGGAGGCCTTATAAATATGGTTCTAAAATAGATCAAGATTGATAGGCATGCCTTCTACTAGAGGCCTATGCAAAAGTCAAAAATACCTTCTACCATCTATAAGGTGATCTCCTACTTCTGTAGGTGATTTAGGATGAAGTATGGCAAGTAAAGGGGTTATTTGAGAATGCCCATGATTTGAATTATGATTTCCTAATATAGTCATTGATGGATGGATTCCTAGATTTCCTATGATAAATGGGAAACTAGGGCCTCTTTTATTACATATTGGAACATAAGGTATAAGTACTCAAATATGTCCTAGATTTAGCTATGGTAAAATTGGATATATAGTCTATAAAAGACTAAATGGACCATTGAGCCCCTTAAAATACAAGTAGGAAAAGTAGATGGATTTAAAGTGACCATTCAATAGGATACATATACAAGGTATATAAACATATATAAATTCCCTCATTCTTAGGCATATATTATGGCATTGACCAACTTCAAGTTGATCAACCCTCCCATGTATAGAACTAAAGATCCATTATGAATCATATGGAGGGAAACTCATAATTTGTTAACATTCAAGCAGTCAGAGGCCCTAAACAATTAGTTTAATAGAATCATACCCACCTAGACCTCATCTTAAAAGGTAAAAACTATGTATGCATTTATGTCTTCCTTAATGACCAACTTGACATCTAGGTTCTTGACCAAATATTGTAGGACACCATATATTTGGAAGGTTTTAGTCCATGTTTTTACCATCACAACATCATAAGAGAAGGTGAAATCTAGGAGGGAGTATTACATCTTGCAGGCATTCTTGAAAATGTTAGTAATCTAGTGCCAAGATTTGGATGAGAAAACTTAGTCATGGACTCCATATTATACTTAAATGGTGGTGAGAATTAGATTTATGAATAAGTTAGTGCAGGTTAATATATTTGGTTTGGTTGTGGCCCTATGAAGACCACATTTCTTATAATCTCCAAGGGCATATTAAAACATAGTTTTTTCATCATTATTAGATCTTGAGTCCCTAGGTACATATTAGATTGTTTTGAAAAGGTTAGTATAATGATTAAACTAGGTTAAGACTTCTTGGAATAGGTAATTCTAGTACTTAGGTTTGGACTTGGGGTTTAAGGAGGATGCAACCATCATAGTAAGATGGAAGCCAATAGAAAGCTATTATGTCTAAGGAAAAATGAAGAGGTATGTGATGAGAATAGGAAATTAAGGAATTAAATTTCTCTTGAGGTTATACAATGATAACTATTATCAATTTTTCCTTAGGATATTTATAATAACACACACTCATCCCCTTGTATTAATGGTGTTTGGTAGCTCACTTTATATGAATTCAAATTTGAGTTGGTGGCTAGATCACCTCTCTTTATTTTACAATCTAAAGTTAAATTCAAAGCTCATGATCCTCTACCACCAATGAGATTTAGTAATGAATATGTGACATTTTAAATCTATCCAATCATGCCAAGGTTTCTATTTCATTAATGTCTAGAGCATGGTAGACATGCAGTCACATCTCCTTAAGGAATCCTAGTTAAGTCCTACCTTACACCATATGTCATCCACTTATTAGTCCTCATGTTAATGGTAAATACCTAGGAATAATTTATTACTTTGTGTCATACCTTTAAAAAGGGTGAGATGACACTTAGGGACACATGACATACTCTAATTGGTATTTAGGCTCTATCTATACTCCATTTTTACTATCTTCAGGGCTTAGCTGGCCACTAGTTCATATTCTTAGTTGTGCTACATGTCATCCTCTAAGTGGGGTGGTATCTCTCAAGCTATAACCTCTTTAATAGGTTCAAGGGACTGGTTTCTTTGACATGGAGTTATGAGACATCCTTTGAGTGGGTCAGGCTCTCTTGAGTTCTAACATCTCTAATATGTCTCAGAGACTATCCAATCTGACATGGAGCTACATGGAATACTCTGAGTGGGTTGGTATTTCTCAAGATCTAACATTTTTAGTAAGTTTGGAGACTGATAACTCTAATAATTTATAATGTGGCATCCTCTAAGTGGGCTAGGCTCTCCTGGGCTCTGTCATCATTAATAGGTCTAGAGCACTAAATGATCTAACATGGTGTTATTTGGCCCCTCTGAGTGGGTCATGTTCTCTTAGGCTCTGACATCTATGATAGGTCTAAGGGATTGGTTGATCTGACAACTTATGATTTGGAATCCTTCCACTAGTTCATTTATTCTTGTGAAACCCATGAAAAATACTAATTTAAAATAAAAGGTCATGTAATCCCTTAAAAACTTACCTAAATACCATTATGATTTTTATTTACCATGAAAGATGTAGGGTATATTTCTCTAGGAAAGAAATAAGACTAAGAACTTTTGAAAGATAAACTACAAGGTTAGCACTACAAATCCTTATAACAAAAATCCTACCTTAGTCATAAAATAAATAAGGCTTTACATTATTTGGGGAAATAGGGGTGATGCAATATTTTAATGACCTAGCTCAGATAAAGCTAGTTAGAATAAAAGAATGGACCCAAGAGCTCTATTTTAATAATTTTTAGAGAGGGGTCCCCTATTCTTACAAAAAAGGGGGCATGTCAACCACTAAAGAAAAATTAAACACATGTAAAACATGTACAACATAACCAAATAAAGATACCAATATACATAGTGCCCATATAATAAAAAACATCCATATATAGCTCAAAACATAGTTTCAATATAAACTCTGTAAATCAATTAATAATTTGGACATGGCCATAAGGACCACCCCCATCCCTCTCACTCATAGACATATCCATACCAGAATTGAATTCCCCATTATACCTTCATGACCTCAATAAATAACTACATTTAATCCTCTCTCCCTTAACACAACCAACTTGACCATACACTTTACATACTATCATTATAGATGTATATAATCATCTACTATCTTGCTACTTGACCCACCTAGAGAATTAATTGTGAAAATTGTCTATCTTGATAACTCCATGTGTGATTCATACTTATTTATACCTACTCACCTATATTTCATAGTAGCTATAGTATCTTGATTAATTAAATGAACATGAACACTAGAAACATTTATGCCCCTCTTCATTAATCCATCATCCATGACATCATCAAGAATAAGTCATGTTAATATGTAGAGTGCAGACTTGATCATATTATCTTAATACTCATCATCACTACAACCTACACATACCCACACAATGCATAAGATATCTAACAAAGTAAATAAGTAACAAAATAATCATAATATTTAAACATACAATAGTAACTTACCATCAAAAATCCTATGCAGATCTACATCCATTACATCCTCTGTAATAATCCCACATCTCAATAATAGAGGTTCCCATATATGCTCTCTCCAATAGGCTATATAAGCATTAGTAGATCCTATGTCATGCACATCTAGCACATCAATCACTAAATCCCACTCTATCAATATAAATAGGGCTAACTCTATAACCGATGGTTGTTGCTTACCACCTAGCCTCAATAGAGCTTGATAACTCCTCAACCACATCACTATCACTAGTGTAACATCTTAAGTATCACCAAATTATCATGTCATACTCATACTAGAACCTATAAAATACACTAACCTAATAGTCATGTATCTAATAGCTCAATTTCACCCATATTATCTTAACATCATCCTTAGGCCATCCCTTATAGCACTTATAGGGCCTCTAGATAATGTCTCTAGCCTTAAACTTGTTAATCACCTAATGGCACTACATCATGCTCCTCATACATCCCAATGCACCTCTCTACAAATGACTAAGGGTGAGACCAATCACACCATCAAGGTAACACATGTCTAATCACTACTATATTCTCATACGCCCAATAGTGTAATAGTGTGAAAGATCCAATACCTCTTGCACACATCTCCTATATAAAATGGTTCAAATATCAATACATGTGGGCTACTATAGTGTGACCCCACAAGTATACAGTGTCATGATCCTATATGTCCTACACTATCTCATGTAATCATATATGAGATTGATACCCCACTACTATCTACATCTACAAATGAAGCCAATAAAATTGATAAGAACTGCCACAAGTATAGAACATTCACTATGATAATTAGTGACAATAACATATCACTATATATCTAGACAAATGATTCCCTATAGACATCATATAAAAAATACTAGTGGTCCACTATATATCTGAATCACTAGTGTACTCTTATATTATTATTCTCTACCAAGTAATCTATAACCATATAATCCTATACACATCCTTTAGGGTGAAAATCATCTACCCAATAGGTAACTATAATGTGTAGGTATTTGTATTCCACCTCTCACATAGTGCAGTCATCACGTGTTCATCCTTGTGCATTAAATCTAAATATGCCATGCGATTCATACCAAATCTCTCTACTATGACAATCTTGGCATCCATGATGGGTAGCCCCCATAATGTCTTTATCATTTAGTCACTCTAGAACTTTCTCATGCACATATTAACATATAAAAATACAACTAAAATAGGAATTAACATAGTAAAATATTAGATCAGATAAATTTAGATATACATAAATTCACACATAGGTCTACTTAGATATAGATATTTAGACAAAACATGTCTACTCAGATACAAATATTCAGACACATAGGTCTACTCAGATACATATATTCAAACACATATTTCTACAAAGATACAAATTTTTAGACACATAAGTCTACATAGATACAAATATTTAAACACATAGGTCTACTCATATATAGATATTCAAACACATAGATCTACTTAGATATAAATATTTAGACACATAGTTCTACTCAGATATCGATAGTCAAACACACAAGTTTAGTTAGATATATAGTTTGATGCAAATATACAAGTTTAACTAAGATTTATAGTTTGATGTTGATATATAGGTTTATCTAGGTATATAGTTTGGCTCAAATATATAATTTGATGTATATATATAATTTGACTTAGATATATAGATCGACTTAGATATACAAGTGTTTAGATACATAGCTAGATTACCCATATATTAGGATTTGGGGTATGATTTGGAACACACATACTTGATATATATTTTTAGATTGTTAGGTTACACTCAAATCATCACTAGGATGTCACCAAGATACCACCAAGGTTTCAGTAATTTGGGTCACATTACCATCTACAACAGTTGATTCATAACCTTCTACCAAACCTAGTTTACATACTCAGATTCAATACACGTATTCAATTGGGGGCAAGCAGGCCTTATTTATTTAATATTTAGTTTACATAGTTAGACTAATTACACATACCAGAGTGGGTTAAATTAGGTATTTTTTTACACATATTCAATTTACATACTCAAATTTATTACACATATTAGAGTGGGGACAATAAGGCCTTATTTCTCCATGTGTCCATTTTACATACTCAAATTCAATCTAGATATCAAGGTGGGGGAAAAATAGGGTTTTTTTTCCTCATGATTCAGTTCACTATTCAGATTCATTATAGATGACACTCACATTATGGATTTCATCTTCACATATTACACTCCATCTCCTATCCACTTCTTTGGCCAAGAAATGAGCTAGATCTAGAACACACTCACATAGGTGAATACATGTACGCATTCATATTTTTCTTTTACTTTAGTAATTTCATTTCATTTCACTACTAAAATAAAAAGGGGAAAATGTATACACCTAACTTGGTCAAGTAACCAAAAGCACTATGTCTTTTTTACTCTTTCACATGAAGGCCTTAGTGATGAATATAGCTCTTGTTCATATGGTCATTTTACGTCTTTTAATATTTCATCTTATTTTCCCTATTTCTTACACCACTAGTGGTCCTAAGTCACCTCATCATAGTCACAAGGGCCCCTAGTCTACCCTATGTGGTCTTAAATTTATTTTTAGGATTCAAGACACTATCACCATTATCAAGAAAATAGTTCCATGTGGCACTAGTGTCTAAATATATTTCTCCTATATTTTGGGTCTTAACCCTACCTTGATCCTTCTCTTATGTTTTTATCCCTATTTTGTGACTATCAGATAAAGAAAAAGGTCTTAAATTCAAATCAAAGTTCTTTATATAAAAAAATATTCACAAGGCATTTTATAACTAACACTTACTATTTTGGCACATAATTGCATAAAATCAATCAATAGTATAACTCAATAATCTACATAACACTCAAATATGACATTTAGACATTCCATGTTTGATCAAAGAAGGGCCCAAGTGAAATTTATTCTAGCATACCATGCACATTGATTATACATGTTCCCTAAGGGAGAATTACATGTGATCTCAGACCCCTAACATTGTGGTTAATGTAGGTAGCAACTAGGGCAAAAGGGGTTTTACTCTACCTGATTGTAATATCCCATAAACCAAATTTTTCATTTCTTCTACATTTGATCTAGTTGTTTTTTCTTGTGTACATGTATTTATTAGGGTTTTAGAGGATATTTAGTGAAATTAATGACACAATAAAGTTTTTGGAAGACACATAACCACCTATAAGTCTCCTAAAAACTATTTAAGCTTCCTTAAAAGAATTAGATATCTCCTCCAAGAGGGAAACTAACACCATAATGTGACACTAGCACCATATGGCACTATTATTCACATAAAGGCACTATTTTCTGAATCTTGATTCTAGATACAATCATAGAATGAAAGGTGTCTAACTATTTTTAAATCTTATTTCAACCTCCTAAGTCACAATAATACCTTTTTTCTCTAGATAGATACTCTTTATTTACATCTTTGCTATTTTCAGAAGGGCTTTTCAAATCAATTATTTCCTATTTTCATTCCAAGTTATTACTATACTCAGCCCTTTAACAACCTAATATTTACATTCACTAAGTCCTAAATAGCTATAAATAGGTAGTAAGCTAAGAATAAAACCATCACATGTAACATATTGTAAATTGTTGATACACACAAAACAACATTATGTATAAATAATAAATTTTATGAAACAACCTTCTATTAAACCTCATCATATTTGAAAACATATTAGGTCCTTTAGAGTTACTCCTCTCACATGGGATTACATGAGTATTTATTTAGATACATAATAACACTTGATGCCTTTTATGATTTTAAGTCATCCACATATAACACTTTTTGTACACAAAAGGTGAAACTTTCATAATTAATTACAAAGCCTTATTATTAATCTTTTCTTGATGGGAACATTGGTTATCACATTTCAACTTCAAATATTATAAAAAAAATGTACAAATAATTAGGAAAATAAAAAAATACTATACATAGCCCCTTGATTTCTTGTGCCTTATTTTATTCTACTTTTTATATATTTTCTTGATTCAATAAACTTTATAGCCCTTGGTTATTTAAATATTTTTGGCCTCTTCACTCATCTTTTTCACTCTCCTAATTTTAATAGTCCAAAATAATTATCTGGTATTACTATCTAGTTCAATTTTTTCATCATCTAATCAATATTGACTTTATTTTCCATCACAATGTTTAATGGCTATTTTTATTTAACAATGAAATGTAATAAACCACTAAAATATTTAAATAGTAGTTTAGATTACATGATATGCCTATATGACTGTAGAGTAATGTAAAACATATAAACTAAAATGAGCTATAAATGGTAACTTTCACTAGAATATGTAAGCTTGTCCCAAATATAATTTTTGTTGACTATGTAGGCTGATCGTTAATCGAAAACTGACTAAAATGATCTATGAACTATGCCATGTCTAAAAATAAAATTCTATGATATATTGGGATAGGGATTCACTAGGGTGGATAGGGGCACACTTTAGCTTTTTATATTGACTTTGGCCACATCTAAGTTGATTGTATGATTGATTTTCTTTTTTGAGTACATGTGGTTGTCAAATAGGGTCTATTTTTTTTTTAGATGTTGATTTGAGACATTGAAAGACCTAAAAAAACAAACCATAATTCCTACACGTAAATTAAATATATATAAAATTAAAAATGGTCAATCGAACAAAGGGAATAGCTGAATTATACTCAAAAAATCTCACTTAATCTAAATGTTTCCTACATAGCCAAAAATGATCTCAATTTGGTGTAGTTCTTCCTCCTAGAGTGACTGAGTGAATATTAATATTATATATATAGATGAAAATAGTAAATTTACTTGAATGTTTGATAATAAATATCATTATATTGTAGTAAAATAACATTATTCTTGGTCTATGATTTTTAGAATGAATCAAAATTAGAATTAGAAAGATTAGTTCTTTTTTGCTCAATGTGCAGTAGAATTTTCTAAGTGATTTATAGATAGATCAAGTGGTGCATTAAGTGGCCTTGATGTTCTTATATATTAGAATATTTTAAATATTTCCATTAACCAAATTTTAAAAAAATTATAGGAGGGTTGACATGAAGTGTCTTAAATTTTAAAATTTACCATTAGAGAATTGTATACAAGGCCACACTAGTGGACAAGGTAGAGTTACGGCCCTATCTAACCTAGTTTAGTCCTAACCCAAAAGTTTAAAAACTAATATAAATTAGTTGAAAAGAATATAAAAGTATAATAATTATGTATGAATGATATATTGATTAATTTCAAGATAGTTAATAAAATAGTGAAGGCTCTCATAGATATTTCAAGTTAACATAATGGAGAATAGGCTAAGGTAAGGATGTCGATTAAACACTATGAGCCAAAGTGTGTATACAGACATTTTATTTTAATGTGAATACTTATTGTGAAATATGCCTCAATTAAAAATATACAAAAATTTGATTGAATTAATTATTTTTTTAATCTGAAAATTAAAAATCTAAAACTTGAAATTTTAAATTTGAGAAGATCTAGGAAGGAAATAATACACCTAAAAGAGTATGTTATATAATTCCCTCATAACTTTAAAATGGATAATTATATGTTAACCCTTTTTAATTAATTTGGATAAATTTTGAACCTATGGTGAATTGAGAGTGATCATATCTCAATTTGAAAAAAGGTAAAAAAACTTAAGTTGGAAAGATTGTATGCTCCAACTTTAATCTAAATGCAAAGAGTAATCTATAAAATAATCTAAGGGATAGAACCACATAATGCGTCTTAATAAATTGAAACCATATACATTGAGTGTCACTAGAATATAACATGTACCACTTTCAAAATTAAAAAATCACACTATTGTAGATAGAACTATATTATATTGAACATTTTATTCCTTTTCAACTTTTAAACTTTGAAAAAGTGAAAATTTGTAATTTGTAATATAGAAACATGAACATAAATCAATATCATTCCCCTTGAATCTGTAATATATTGATATGGACTTATAATTAGACTTTTAACTATTTTAAAAATGTAATCTTATAAATGAAACTATCTTACACACATCCATGCATGTGCATCAAGTGTATGTGAATCTATATTGAAGTAATTATAGGAATGAGTGTACATGTATGTCATATAGACCCATAATATAAAAATTATGAATCATACTATATTTTTATAACTCTATTATGTCATTAAACTTTTTTTTTTCTCATTAAGATTTAATTCTCAAGGCAAGCCCATTGTGATGCCACTTTTTTGAGATGAGAAATGTATCCTACAAGTCACTTATCTCAAAATAAAATTATATAATATGTGAAATATATAATAATGTATCAGTATTTGAAATTTTTAAATTCATTAAATAATAATATTGAATATAACATTAAATTTCATATGAATAATGTATTAGATAGATATAACAATGAATCACATAAGTACCATGTATAAGATATGTATCAATGCAAAAAATTATAAAATAGAATCAATGCGTGATAGGAATCACAACACCATAATAAAAAATAATGAACATAAAATTAATGCCACACAATATCAAATAATTTTCATAACATTCCACACACAAGGACACAAAGTCCACATACAAGGGACATGTGAATGTTTCACAAATAAGCAAGGATAAGGGCCATACTCAGTTGTCATGATGATGCCATATAATCAAGAATGTTTAAATGTTTGACACAAAAGGATAAAGGTCACACAAAATAAGTAAGTATGTCCTAACTTATAATGTAACAAAGGAATAATTTAGAAAATAGATATAGTAAATGAGATTACTCTACATCAACCACACCTATGAATACCATTGCTAGAAAATAACATATCTATGTAAGATAATATAATGTATAAGTGACTAGAAAAATATTTGTATGATATATATATATATATATATATATATATATATATATATATAAACAAGTTATATAGGTTGTGGATAGATACAACATGTTGAAGTGTTCATGAATAATGAAGAGATGCCCCTAGTTTAGAAAGGCTACTAGGTAATAAGGGAAGACCAACATAAAAAAAACCATGTAATCATGTGTCTTATATCACACTCACATACCTCATTAAAATTAGTGAATTTAAGAAAATTATAAATATTATCTACTTATCATGAAATAAATAACACATGTAAAATTAAAAACTTAGTAACATTTGAAAAATATTTTTGAGGATCTGATTTTGGCTTTTTTATATTTTTTTGAAATATATGAATTTTTAAAAATTTTGATCATATATATTTTTTATTTGTAATATTTTGAATTTTTTAAAGATTATAATTTAACAATATTTGAAAAGTACTAATAATAAAGGATTCAAAAAGAGAATAAATGGGAGAGATTTGAAAAATCCACAACTACATACTAAACCATAGTATGGCAAAAAGGAAGGCAATAAATATGCTCCCAACGTATTAGTAAATGAGTCATATAAATATAACACGAATGATTGATATATATAAGAATTTACATGACCCCAACATACAAAAATATATGTAACTATATGTGATATCTAAATGTATAAATATGTGATCATGTAAGTGCAATGAATGCCATACCATGATAGATATGAAATAGTAAGCAAATGGACTGACATAAAGAATGTGCTTTGAAAGAATTATAATATAACTATTTTATATTGTTACATTCATTTGAAAAATGAGAGGGAAAGTGACCAAAGTGAAAATAAATCCAAGTGGTATAATAATGTTTGAAAATTATGGATAGAAGAAGTAATAGTGAATAAAAATAAAATAATCTATGTACAATAGGAAAATATGCCACTATGAGACCAAGATCTCATCAAGGGGTTGCCTCTATGTATGTCATATATCATGTGTGTTGTAACCTCCATTTTTATTTCCATATTCATCTTGAATATTAGTTGTGTGATTTCAATCATATGATGCATAATCATAATCATGATAAAAATCATTTTCTTGATCCCAAAATTATGGTATGCCACTCATGTCTTATTTTTTATTTATATATGTAAAACCAACTACCCCATATTATGGTATTGATAAATTTTATTTATTTTTTAAAATATTACTATATTGTGTGCCTATACTAATATTACATTAATTTAAGATATGGCTTCTTGTTGTTTTTCCTACTCTAAATATGTTTCATCTTTTGAAATGGAAATGCATTTGCCTTCATGATCATATGCAATGAAACCTTTGTGTTTATCAATCATCTACCTTATTGATTTCAACCATGGGTTTACAAGCACAAAATTTTATTCACTTGTATTGTAAATAACACTAAAATTAAGATGACACTCTTTTTAATCAAACATTACTATTAAGTCATTGATCTTAAAATGATGGTGATATAGTAGCTTGATCTATGTGTTGACAAAATAGCCAAGAGATATAATAAATGATGTGAAAAAAAAAATGCTTTCCTGATATTCTATGTCCTTATTATTGGTAAATTTATTTCCATATATGTGAGAAGTAATAGGTAAATAAACTTGATATGAGGAATGGCTTGTAAATTTATCCGTTGGAAACAAGTAACATTAAACTTTATAGCCATCTCTTGATTTTGAACATAATTTTCTAGAAAACATTTCTTAAATATTATTTATTTTTTATGTTAACCTTGTTTTTGTAAATTCTCTTTTAGTAACTTATATTTTTTTAATGTCTCTTGTTGTAACTTTTGTAAGATTTGCTTTTCAAACTATTCATTTTGTGATTGTTCTTTTTGAAATCTTGATTTTTTATTAACTCTTTTTGTAATCTTGTCTTCTCTATTTTTTCTTTGTGAATATTTTATTTCTCTATTTTTTTACATTTGTAACTAATTTAGTTATGTATTATCTTTTTATATTGAACTTTTCTTTGTTTAGTTTGCACTAATTTTGATTTTTCCACTTGTTCTACTTGCACTTATTCCTTGGGAGATGTAATTGTAATGTGAGTGGGTTGCTTGATATATTTATATATTATATGAGCACCATCATCAATGATACTTTGTATTTTCATAATTTAAAGCCACGTAACTATTTATATGATATATATGTCCATGCCTTATATGATATGTACAATAGTATTTTGATATTCTTAGAGGAGGCATAAAAGGTAATATAATCAACTTGTTTTGAATAATTTATCTTAAAATATCAATTTAACTCTTATTAGACTTTGTTACACTTTAAAAAAAATTATATGTATGTTACTTTTGTGGTACATGATATCAAGATGAATATGTAAGTACTTGTTGGACACTAGCACATTCTATATTTTTTGTTATTTTAAAGTGATATGATATTTAAAAATGAAACACTGATTTTACTTTTGTAAATATTATATTCAATTTATCATAGTGATGATATGATCTTGAAGGGATCTGTAAGCATAAAACCTAGGTAGTTTTGATTGAATATGCATATAGACACCATCAAGATAATATGTGGGAGGAGTAACATAATTAACATATTTATTTTTAATGTTAATGATATATATATATATATATATATAATGAATTTAAAAAAAACAAATGAAACAAATAAACAAATTATTGTTATTAATTAATCTTGCATGTAAAAAAAATGCTAATGACTATGAATATAATATAAGTAAAAAAAACAAGTTATAAAGGGTGATATAGGAAAGGGTTTGAATAGTTATGTGGGATATAAAACTTACTCATTCATAAATTAATGTTATCCAAATGTTTGAGATCCCTAAATATAGAGGCAAAACCATGCTTGTGGACCACTATCCCATCTCCAAGGTAATGGTGAGAGTTACATTTGTTGGTGATACACTCCTCTTAGGTGTACCAAAAATAAAATGGCTAAAGAGGATTCATATGGTGTAAACAAATGACTATAGGAATTTATAACATATTGTTATGTATGTGGAAAATAAAATCTATGTATAGTAATGTCTAGGGCCTAAGAATTAGGATATTATCCCTCACTTTATGGTGCTACTAAAATATGCCAATTCTTAGCTAAAAATTATAGATATGTATTTATTTTTATAATTACAAAAACATAGTTTCTAAAAATAAGCAACAATTAATATAAAATAAAGTGAAAAGATTTTTGGTATGGAGATCAACAAATTTCACCTCGAGGTTGAAAAATAATGCTTCAGTGCTAGATGTTATCCAAGTTGACAAGATAATATATCTAGTGTTGGATTCAAATCCAAGGTTGATAAATACTAACTCATGGTGTCATATTTATATTCAAGGTTGAAGATTATTTTATTTTAGTGTCAAGGGTTTAAATGAAAATTTATTAAATCCTGGGATAAAAACCAAGAAAATAATAAGTGGTCTTCTAGAAAAATTAAGCATTCACCAAAATTTTTAATCATTATTTTGATTTAATAAAGAAATGTCATAAACCAATAAAAATTTTAAATAATAATTTATATTACAAAATTTTAATGAATTATATAGTAAAATGCATAAACTAAATGAGATATAATTAGTAATTTTCACTAGAATATGTAAACATAGCCCAAATATGGCTTGTACTGGTTCCGTAAGTTGATTACTAATGAGAAATTGATTGGAATGATATATGATCTATGTTGTGTATGAAAATAGAATTTTGTGATGTATAAGTACATAGACACACTTTGGTGGACAAGGGTGCACTACAACCTTGTCTATTGACTACAACTGCATCTAAGTTGAATATGTGGTTGATTTACTTATTTTCTTATTTGTAGTTGATAGAGAAGGTATATTATTTAGTTGTAGATGCTAATTTTACATGTTGAAATACCAAAATTGGAAACCCTAGTTTTTGAACATAAATCAAATAGAGATCAAATATAAAAAAGGGGAATCAGTCAAGAGGAATAATTTAATTATCTTTAGTAAACCTTGCATGATTTGAGTGTTACCTACATAGACCAAAAGGGATTCAAGCTAATGTAGTTATCTGTCCTAGCATGAGTGTGTGAATATTGATACTTTTTATATATGGATGTAACTAATAAATTAAATTGAATGTTTGATAATGTATTTTGTTGACCTGTAATAAAATAACTTCAAACTCATCTTATGATTGTTAGGATAAATCAAAACTAGAATTGGGAATATTAGTGGGTTTTACTCTTTGTGTAGTATATTTTTTTGAGTAAATTTATAGATATATCAAATGATGTATTAAGTGGCCTTTATGGGCTTATATAGTGGCATATTTGAAATATTTATGTTAACTAAATTTGTTAAAAGTGTGGGAGGTCTGACATGAAGCATCTCAAATTTGAAAAGTTACCATTTGAGTGTGGGGTATATAGCTAAACTAGTAGACAAAGCCTAGATGTGGCCTTATCTGACCTAGTTCCATCTTGTCCTAGAATGTTATAAATTTATAAAATTTGGCTGCCAAAAATATGCAAGTAAAATAAAGATGTTTAAATGATGTTTTCAGCAATTTCAAGATAATTATTAGAATAGTGAAGGTTCTCGTAGATATTACAAGTTAATAGAATGAAAAATAGGCAAAGGAAGGTAAGGATGTTAATATTAATAGTTGTCAAGGACTTAAAGATTAAAATTGAGTGTCTATATATAGATAGGTATGACCATATATAACTGATATAGATTGTCACTACTATCCTTAACCTATAAATGCTAATGTATAGAGTTCTACATAGTCACATCAAAATCTAATAAAAATGATCCTTGATATATCTATTTTTTAATATTATACTTAGTTTTATCTCACAAAATATTATTCATGTAAAATATATAATTTTTATAGTATATTACACATATATACATGTTACATACCCTAAAATTTTACATTTGATGATATGAAAATGTAAAATCATTCCTTTGCATCAATAATATATCCCCCACATGCATTTTAGCTATAATTCACATGTAAAATAGGAGTATCTTGATCATGCATGGCCATGGCATCATTTTTAGTGCCTAATTTACCTCAACACATGTAACATATTAATTAAATTTATTCCCTTTATTCTACTTTGAAACCCATGTTTTATCTCCTAGACTCCATTCTTATTAATTTAAAATTTAAAAAATAAAATAAAATTAAAATATGGAACAAATATGAAAACATTCAAAATATTCTAAAAACCTGAAATTATGACCTGAGTATGACTAGACATCTATTTTACATCATGTTATATGTTATTTATCTCATGATTGTTAGCTAACCTAATATTTTTCTATCACATGCATTTCAATGGTATTTATGAGTGTTATGTAGGACACATAAATTTTACATGGTTATAAGTCTTAGAATGTACTCTACCCAGTGGTCATGCCATGCTAGGAAATCTTATCCAAAGGTTATGATATTTAAATGTGTTAACAATTTATAACCCTATACTTTGCCAACCTATTTAATCTTTAAAAATGTCATGATAATGTCTCTATATTACATTATGTAGATAGATATACTATTTACTATAATATGATCACATTACATAAACATGTTATATATTATTTTTACAGTTCTATGATCCATTGATATTATTACTTCTACATACTAGATTATAATTTAGTTGTCTATGTTGTAAAACCTTTAGACTTTTTGTGTGATTATGATAATTTATGTACATCATTTGAATGGCCCTTGGCCCTTATGTGTGATTGAGACATTTCATATCTATTATATGATTGGCCTTTGACATTAATTTGTAAGGCCTTTTGGAATTATTTGAGTGTGTGACATTATTAATTCATTTACTTGTTGGCCCTTATCCCTTTGAGTGACATTGTACATTTTTTATTTATGTGTTTATTGAGCTTATTGAGCCTGATGAGTTCTATGATCCATACCATGCACTAAATATTACATAGGATTATTCTATTAAAACTACTAGTATGAGATTCATTGATAAATTTATCTATATTTAACACTTTAAGACTTGCCTTATATGTTACATGCATGATTTTAATGATAAAAATAATAATATGATGACATTATTTTTCACATATCCTAGGATATTCAATGATTATATCTTAATGATACACATGATATATTTAACTTTCATTTTGAAATGAATTAATTTTAGGACACATCCCTCACCACAAATGGAGGGCACTTCAGTGGGATTTTCATATATAGATAAACCTACATGAGCATAAAATATCTTTGGGTACATAATACATTTTTAGATAATTAAAAATGGTTCAAAATTTAGTTATTGGTATTAAATATGGTGGCATATTCCATGCATATAAATTAAAATTATAGGAATAGATTACATATTAATGCATTAAATATGTGTAAGCATGTCCATATATGCATAACCTTAAAGAATAAATTAAAAAAATTACATCTACTTAAAGTTCACAATTTACATTTATCACATAGGGGCATGAAATAAATTCATGCACCCAAAACTATTTTAGATTTAGGAGGCATGATACTAATTCAGGCATACATTTTTTTTCTAAGTATAATGTCATGATAAGAAAAATAATAACCTTCCATTATTGTATGATATTTTGAAATTTTAAACTTATCTTAAAAGTATCACACAAAATAAGGAATAAAACTGACAACATAATTTATATTTCATGTACAATGGTTGATTTAGTTAAGTGCATAATGCATATTGGATTCATCACCCTCCAAATCTATTATGGATTATATTAAAAAATTAACCTCATAGGTCAAATTATCACCCCCATAGATCAAAAATTGGCCTTTGAAAGTGTTTCAAGGTCTAATACATATTTATAAGGTTTTTTTCAAGGTTTAAGGTTAATTTGAAGAGATTAAGGTAAAGGTGTTTGCTTGTGTTAGGTCTTGTTTAGTCTTCAAGTGTAAAATCATTAATAAAATTCATTTATTTGTCTTGTACAATGTATCCTAGTTATGGTAGACGTCAAACAAAGGTCAAGGAGAGGTAATTGTATGGTATGACACTTTTAAAAAATTTATTAGGTTAGTTCAAATGATAAATACTAGATTTAAGAGGTTTTCAACAGCAAGAAAGAGAGAAAAAAATATGGTTTTATTGGTGTATAAATTAATTAAATAGATATATGATAAGTTTAAACATGTTACAAGTCCATAATACTCAAAATAATGCTTGCATGGTACCTCCCAAGTTAGAAAGATAAAAAAGTATCCATCTTCCCTCTTGGATTCTTCACAAACTTAGGTAGACCCAAAAGTTTTGCATTGGTGTACAAAGGATAGAAAAAAATTGCAGATGAAATATTGGCCATAGTAGGGAGTACTTATGATCTCTAACTTTCTAGAATTGTTTGCCTGATTTATCCCCTTAAATATATGAACAATCATTAAGAAGTTAAGGGGTAGAATAGGGACTCAAAACCTTGTTAGGGTTGGTTTTCTCTGATTTTAAGGTTTTAAAGTTTAATTAATGCATGAAAATGATGTTAAATGGAATATTGAACATTACATTACACCTATAAAATCATTTTATCTCATTTTTCCTCATGTTCATGATGAGTTCATTATCAAATGTTCTTGATTTACTAGTTTTGAATAAGACATTAAAGTTACAAGAGCTATAAGGCATTTTAGATGCATATAATGGATGAAATGAGATGTTAAATAGTTTACCAATATCATATATACTCTTTGATCCTCCATATTCACCATTGGAGGCATAGATTTTAAGGAAAATAGATAATCATGCATGCATTATTAAATTATTAGAACTTGCAGCCACAACGAAGATAGTCCTAAACAAGTGAGGTGTGTCTTATTTTCGAAGGACCTTAAAAGACATGTATCACTTTTAGATATCATGTAAGACTAATACCAAGAATTATTCTGATGAAAATCCATAAAAATCAAGGGTTATGATGTTTTCTTGAGGCCAAGCAAAGAGAGTTGTAAACCTAGAGGTTTGTACATGTATAAGTCACTATTGACACCAAATAACTATTCATGAAGAGTGTACATAATTATTAGATTAAATATATAATTCCATTTTCATTTTAAAAACTCTAAACACTTTAAACCTATATTCTCAATCATCAACCCAATCTATTCTCAGATGGACTATACAAACTCAAAAGGACTATGTGAACCTATAAATAAGACTATGGGGTTTTCAAGTGGAGATTAAAAGTGATTATATCCAAATGAATTAATGGATTAAACATAAAAATAATCTTAACATTATTATATATTTACATCATTGTTCATATGAGAATAAGGAGTTCAAAGTATCAAGAAAAGGGTTTTGAGCCTAGAGGAGGACACTTGTAGGCCAGTCAAAAGACATAATTAGAAAAGACACACTAGTGGTACTAAAAGAGGTGACAAGAAGGTGAGTAAGAGGAAATAAGAATATGAATAATGTCTATGATATATTGAAATATTTAAAATATGTCATGAAACAAATTGGTGAAGACCTACATTCAAAAGGACAACTAACAAAACCTAATGTATACCTATAGGTTTGTCGTATGCTTGAGTGAAAAGAGACTAATATAGTAATGATAGAGAGTTTAAAAATGTAAAATTGATGATGAGTAATGTAAAATTACCTAATTACAAAAAAAGGGAGGTAATTAATTACTAAGAATCTTATTTTAGTGAAACTTGTATTCAAGATACTTCAAAGTAACCACCTACAGCTAGGTAGAGTCAAATTTTCGTAGTTACTCATAAACCCTCCATATGGGTAATTCATGTAGCATAGATTATTAAGAGATAAATATCTCTTGTAAACTATTTTGATTCATAATTATATATGTATAAGACCTTAAAATGTGATGTAATGTCAAAGAATCACTTTGATCCACATCTTGCACCAAAGTCACAACTCGGGCCATCACTTACAGGCTTGTTATAAATGGCATGAAGGAAAATAAATTTGTCATGTTAGACCATACATGAAAAATTTGGAAGATATTAATAGACATGTGTACAATGTTCTCATCATTCAATTAATGTCTTCATGGGGATTCAAATTGATAAAATTCAAATGTGAGCAAGAATCCTAAATAGGACTAAATGAGCACCTACAGGCCTGAGTGTGCAAAGATGAAGAAACTTGAAATTTTGAAGATATTTGAAGATTTTAAAAGTCTAAAAAGGTTATTGAGACATTGGTATAGGTTAATATTAATTTTTAACTCACTATAGTGGATAAAATATGATAAATGAATATTGTTAAGGTCACTTTAAGGAATTTGCCCATAAACCCTCACAAAAAACTAAGTCAAATTCTAATGTGTTAGAGACTTTATTTTATTCAAGATACCAATATAATAGGTAAATATAGGTGATATAAAAATCATTTAATTTATCATAATTAAAAAAAACAAAACCAAAAATTATCTTTTGTTTCTTTAAAACTCTCTCAAATGGAGACATGTAGGTTGCAGGCCTAAGGGGTCTATTCCTTCATCTCAAAATTAATTGTAGAATTTGTATGGATACTTAAGAATAATGGTAAAGTATTACATGTGTGTCTAAAATAAATATATGAAATTATTTCTTAAAAAGAGGATCAATTCTCTATGAATGATTGTTAAGATTCCATGCCACTCACAGACTACTTAGAAGTTACCCGAGAAGCTTCAAACTTTTCTTAGATCTCACATGAGAATATGTATGGTGCCAAGAGACATTATAGAGATATAAAAGGGTCAATTAAATAAAATATTTAGGCATAAATTTATAAATCCAATGCTTCTCTTTTATGAATCATTGTTAAAAAGATGAGTCACTTTAAACCCTTATTAAGTCCTCATAATGACCCAATAAGAGAAATGGGCACTAAAATGCCTTCTTATGAGCATTCCTATTCTTGAAACTAATTAATGAATTTAATTATTCTCATGAACACCTGAATAGGCCATTTGTTAGATGCGTAAGTTATATTAGTATGGAAATTGGACTAAAATGGACTATTGGAGGCCTAGAAAATCAAGGTTTGGGTGACCCTTTATGAAATATGACTGAGTGAAGTCTAATGAAGTACCTTAAAACCATAAATTACCTATAAAATACATGGTTAGGTTATCTGAAAGACACATGATAGTTTTTATAATGACTGCAACATCATTAGGAATTTTCAAAGCACCTTAGTGACAAATAAGTATGCCATCAACAACTCCAAAAGACTAATGCACCATGTGACATTCCTTGGGGGATATACAAGTTTTATGAGCAGGAGGATTATCTACAAAAAATTTGTAAAATATGTTATTAATATGTTATAGCATTCCTTAAGTAAGGACTAGGCTTAGAGTAGGGAAAGGGGCTTATCCTCAAGGCCTATTGAGCCAACCATACCCTTACAATGAGTTTGTAAGTGTTTATTAGTTTTAAGACATTTGTATCCTAATTATAAAATTTAAAATATTGAGATAAATTTTGAATTAGTTTAGAATGGTGTTAGACAACTTTAAGAAACATGCTCTAAAGTGACACATGTCCAAATACAATAATAGTAACTCCAAATAATAAGGTGAGTGACAGTCTTAGATGAGTTGAAGTAAGGTGTCCATCTCCTATTGAAAACTATCATGGGGTCATCATCAAGAAAGAGAAACACATGTTGAGAAACCTCTTAATATTGCCTCAAACCTCCTTTCTAGATTTTAGCTCTTGTCATGAGTTTGTGAGACTCGTCATTACTCTCCTTTACACCCATATCTCTTTTCTTCTCATTTTTATCTATAAACACAACCTTGTTTGGCTTTATAAAGGATCTTTCCCCATGATTATGGTGAATACCTACTCTTTTTTAATTCCTTTGACCAATATACATCTGATTTTTCCTTCTTTCATGGCTAAATGTAGTGTAGATAGTTGAATGATTGATGAAAGAAAGTGTAGACTTGACTTACGTTAGTTTATTATCTTGTTCTTCTTGCCTCCATGCAGTTTGGCTCACTATTGCAGGTCGTAGAGAGTGTTATAAGGGGTCACTTGTGATTTATAAGTGGCATGAATCTTCCCTCGTAACCCCATAATACCTTACCTTTCCATAAATCACTAATGTGATAGGGTGTAATTTGATATTAGTGCATATATTTTAGTCTTATAGGTCATAATGTATATGCAATAGGTGTCAGTGATAAGTAAATTTGGTGTATCGCCTCCCTAGTTAACTTTTTTTCATGATACCCTTCTCCCTATTCCTTTTCAAATTAGTGTAGTGTTGTGAGATTAACTAATACATCAAGGGGATATAGTCTTATAATCTAGAGGTTTTGTCTGCTTAGAGGTCACCCACAAACTAAGACTAATCCCATTGTATAACTCAAGTGAGAGGTCTTAAACCAACCTATCAAGGGTAAAAATTTGAGCTATAATAGATTCCAACCCATTTCTATCTTTGGGTTATAAATACTAATAACATAAATTAATTTTATCCCTCCACCAATGGGTTCTATTTTATATACATGTTCACTTAAAACTATGTTTTGATCACCCTTAATTAACCATGGTTAAACAAAGGAACCAATCCATCCAAGTTCTTCATGTGAAGAAATAATTCTCCAATACTTTAAGGAAGCATCATATTCAAGAAATTTTAGAAAAGAAATACTAATTTCACACATATAGGTGTACTCCATTTTTATTTAAAATATTTTTAATTTAATGTTATATTTCAATGTTCAATTACACATATAGACATTGACCATGTTCATCTCACTTCAATACTTTCTATGAAGTGTCATGAATGCCTCAAGATTCCTCCCAAACACCAAGTGTATTATACACATAGATATTTATTTCCTTATACTCTAGTAATTTCATTTCAAAATTAAGGTGGGGGGATGTATATACTCAAATATGGTCATAAATACTTGAGAATGTTAATTTTTTCCCACATTTACCTTACTTGACATGATCCCTTAGATTGGTCTTATTTCACCACCCCACCCTATCATAAGTACTTGTATAGGCCCATTAGTTATGATTTGTTATTTTACACCTAAAAAATATTATTAATAACTAAAAACCCATTTAAACATTTGTATAGACATTTCAAATTCTTAATAAGAATGTTACATCTTCTTAAGTTAGACTTAACATGCATAGGTCATGATCACTTATCGATCTTGACCTTTAAGGGTTGATCTTTCCCCTTTCCTAACAATATATTTTTTCAAAATTTAAACCCTCCTTATAGGTTGGTCCATAGTTTTAGGATAATTAATATAAGGTTTCACCCATTTGGATTGATACAAATGTAAATATAAGCCACTTATTCTACAATGAGATAAATTCACCATTTAGGCACACCTATACTATTACAAAGTCAACAAAGATTCCATATTATTTCAAATTTTTATTTCATCTACTTAGATAAACCCTTAACCAAGTCATTAGCCTATTATATCTGATTCAAGCAAAATATTATCAATTATTCAAGCCATCTCTAGATGTATGCATGTATAAAATGAGCACTATCACACTAAGCACTCTAGGTGGGAGAACTATGTGAGGATTGATTCCTTTATTTAGTAGAGTTAAATCATCATGGTGGTTATTAGGGTTAGACTAAACCATTACACCCCATATTTTTACAATTTCTTAGTTATCACAATCCATAGTGGGGTTCCAATGTTAAAGAGGTCATTTTTAGGTTATATGTGCATAGTTGAACGTCTAAATTCCACATATAGTCATATTTAAAGAAATAATAGGTGAGTGTACCATCATTTTCCTATTTTATTGTGAAATTAAATATTTAACCACAAGGATAAAGAGTGACATTTGCTCCTAACTATTTCAAGTCAATTTTAACCCAAAATAATGATAGTTGATCTTTCAATTGGATATGTATAATCAAGTTTGAGTTGGTCATTTCTAGCCATTATTCAATAACACAAAATAAAATTGATACAAACTAATCAATATTGTCCTTTTATTTATTATAATAATTATCTTACTTCATTCATTTTAACTTTGTCCATTTCAATAATTTACTTTCATTTTGCTAATTATAAGTCATTTAAATTAATTTTTACCCTTCAATTCATTTTATTTTAATTAGAGCTAATAATCACATTTAATTCCAAATTATAATAAATTAATTATCTCATGGGTTATAAATAATCATAAATTTCTCTCTTGATCCTACATTGAGGTAAAATATCATGTAGTGGATATTTCTATGAAGTGATATAGATACAGCACATACTATCAAGATAGGGAGTTCCAATAAAATAGCCAATGGTTGTGTAATGTTATGAATAGGGTGTTATGAAACCTATTTTGAATTAAGTTTTATATAAGTGCAAAACAAACATTCAAGTTTATTTCAACTTCATACATGAGCATGTTCAACAACATAATATTTATCTTTAAATTTTACCCACTGAATATTAGTATATAGATGTATCCACCAAGTCCCTTGTGTAGACAACCTATTTTGGCCATATATGTGTCTAAACTAAACTTAAAAATGATTTATACCAAACTATGAAAATTAAGCCTAAAAATCATCAAAATTACCAAATTCATTTGTGTATGGGATATCACTACCTAAAATCATGTTGATGTTTCCTTATTTGGGGTAATACATTGCATGCAACAATAACCTATCTTGGATTCAACCCAATTCAAATTGTAACCTGGAAAATTGACAAATTGGCCTTTTGATCTATTAATTCAAAACACTACAACAATTTCTAAATGCCAAAAACCCTAAATATGATTAAATAACAAGTAAATTAAATTAGGTGCTTAAGTAAAAATTATAAGTTCAATTATGGAAATAAATTTTCAAAAAAAGGGATTTTTTTAATAAAGATGAGGTCAAATTCAAAGGAATTAATAATATCTTTAATAAATTCCTAAAATTCAAATAAAAGGTGAGTCAAGCCTCACACGTATATTCTATGGGTTGTCAAGCCTCAAAAATATATTGTATGAGTTTTTAATCCTTCATAATTGATTTGACCCAACCTAGGGTTAATATAAACTTGACAAAGGTTAATCTAGACACAACCATGGTTAAAACTAAGCCTAATCACACTTGAGTTGGAGTTAATATTAGAACCTATAAATACAAGTTCCATTACCCCTATTTGAACAAGCTCTCAAGATAAAGTTATAATGTCAAATTGATTAAGGAGAAGCTTTACCAAGCCAACCCAAGCCTCAAGTGGTTTTATAGAAGTGATTCACAAATGTAAATTATATTTAATAAGGTGTATATTTCCCATAAGCCAAACATGAACATCCTCTATGATAATGAATGAGTACTACTTTGACAAGGGAGGTAACATAGTCTTGTGTTGTATATTCTATTTGTAATTTTTTTCATTATGTTAAGCTCACCCAAATACTCAAGAAATATTAGTTTAGTTTCTATTTTATTATTTGATTTGAATTATATTTTGATTTCACTGATAAGAAAATAATAAAAATTTCCACTTCAAATTCCTAATGATACATACTAGCATGATTGGTGGGATCATGCACCTCACATGGACTAAAGGAGTGATATAGAAACTATTACATCCTTACAAAGATTACTCAAAACTTAAAGTTTTTATTTTTATAACTTAATTTTATGTCATTTTATTGAGATACTAATTGAGTACAAGATACTATAATTGAACAACAATAATAGGTTTTTGATAGAGCAACTATTTAGAAGGGGTATGGTATAACAATTTAAAAATTTGACTATTCTAGCTGTATCATATGCTAATAAAGACATGTATATCCACATAAATAGGAAAAACATAATAATTTGCCTTTCCTTTAAATTTACCACACCTTGTCATTAATTCATACCTTTAAATTTACCTTTTCTTTATATTTTCTCTACCTTTGTCATTATTTCATACATTGACATTTACCTTGCCTTGACACATTTACCTTGTCTTGTAATTTACCTTGCCTTACCATTTACCTTACCCTTTCCATTATTTCATACCTTTTCATTTTCCTTACCTTTCCATTTACCTTACCTTTCCATTTACCTTTCCTTGTCTTTTACCACCATACCATTTACCTTACCCTTGCCATTATTTCATACCTTTCCATTTGCCTTGAAATTTACCTTACCTTTCCCTTTCCCTTACCTTACCATTTACCTTGTCTTTTCCATTATTTCATACCTTTCCATTTACATTTATTTGTCATTTACCTTGTACTTTTTTTTATTTCATACCCTTAATGTTATTTCATACCTTTCCACGTTCCTTGACTTACCATTTACTTAGATATTTACCTTGTGTTATCATTGTTTCATACCTTTCCATTTGCCTTGCCTTACCCTTTGATTTTCCTTACCATTATTTCATACCCTACAATTGACTCTACCATTTACCTTAACTTTCCATTTGCCTTGATCTTGAATTTTATTTCATACCTTTCCATTTACCTTGCCTTGCTATTTTCCTTGTCATTTGCCTTGCCCTTCTTATTATTTCATACTATACCATTTACCCTACCTTTCCATTTACCTTGACCTTGACATTATTTCATACCTTTCTATTTTCCTAGCCATTTACATTGACTTGTAATTATTTCATACCTTTCCATTTTACTTACCTTACCATTTACCTAGTCATTTACCTTACCTCATATTATTTCATACCTTTGCCCATTTGTCTATTCCTAACCTACTATTACCTAGTCACATTCTCCACTATAGGGAATAACTAAATTGACTTGAATTCCCTTGGGAATATGTAAGTATCACTCAATTTATGTTGAGGTAATCATAGTCGCCCATTTTGACATGCTCTCACCATTTTGTGAACAACCTAAGACATGCTCTCAATGTTTTATGAGTATCCTAAACCAATTATCTCACCATTTTGTGAGTCTCTTTTGTGTGCATTATTCATTTAAAATTGATTTACTAATACACCCTTGGATTTTACCATGCTCTTTCCATTTTTGGAGTGGTATATTTTCAATATATAATGAGTTAAGATACCCCAAAATTACAAAAACATTAAAAACATTTAAAAATCCTACACATTAAAAAATCTCTAACAATTTACTAGAGAGATATGAAGTCCCAAAATTCAAAAAACATTTGTATTATCCTAAACCTAGCCAATAATCCTCAATATGCCCAGTTTGGGCCATCTTCATCCTTAAGACCATTCTTTTAGAATTAATTGGGATGTGTCCTTCCCCAATTCTCTTTGTAAGGTAAAATTCATGGTTGGTTTCGATTCACACTTTTAGGCCAAGTAGCTTTGGGGGAGTGTGACCTTACTTTTGCAAGTATCTATACTTAGGAGCACCAAAGAATTCACACTTTTAGGCTAAGATCATAGCTTTCAATCTAATAGGATAGATCAAAGTGTATAGCTTATGTAAGGATATCTTATACCTATATGTCCTTCCATTAGATATAACCTTGATTGGGGGTGTATAGATATAACATTTTCAAACTCTATAAATTATTGATGCTTTCTCTCTTATAGGAACCTATTGAGTCTCAATATTTCTAAGTGTATGCCTTAAAAGGTGCACCAATAAATGGGTTAGAAAACCATTACTGCTTCTTAGGATTGTCTTCCCTTATATTGTAAATTTATTTCAATTCAACCTTATCCTACACACTTCCTTAAGATTTATCTCCTCTCTTACACACCCCTCCAAGCATTCATCACCTTACTTAACCCCTTCCTAAGACTAAAACCCATTTTGATGGTTTAAATTACACTGTTAGCCCAATCGACCCTATATTAAAATTAATGAAACACATTAAGGGTCTAAGTCATCTCTTAGTAGACCTAGACTGAGACCTAACTTTTTCTTACCAAATAAAAGTACAAAGTTTATTGGGTTGACCCTATCAGTTAAAATTTTATAAATTTTTAGGGTTAGATTCAACTATATCTACATATTCATTTGTCCATTTATTAGAGAGATAAAGAGTTAATTATTAATTTTTACTTCTTTACAATCTACTCTTCTACAATTCTACTTGGGTAGTTATATCTTAAGGTCTACACTTGGAGAAGAATCTTGTCTTATGAGAAATTATTGGATTCTTTAGACTTTATTAATGATCCTTAAAAACCATAGGGAGATATTGATTCTCAATAAGTTTATCTTCAAGGTAAGTATCCCTAAATTTACTCCTCTATTTTAGTAGATATAAGTAGCACATGTAATGGATTTTGAATATATTACTCTCTCCATCTAGTATATTTTTACCTATAATAACTTAATTAGGATTCTCATATGCATGTTTAATTTTTATTTTTATTACCCCCACTTGGTACCAAAAGATTTGGTAAACACTAGATTATATTTTACTTTACTTTTCATAAACTATGTGAATATAAAAACATATGATCTAGCTAGGGTTATTACATGGTTTTGCCTGGCTATATGCTTTGGAACCTTCTCTAGTGATGATATTATGGTAAGATATACATTATTTAGGTCTATTGGATCCATTTTTGTCATGACCCCAAATATCTAATGTATCAATAATCATAAGTGTAAGTAGGATTTCTCTTCTTGAAGCTATGTTTGATTAATAGATTTGTTGCATTTCCCTTTGCATACATTATAGTGAACCCAATGTTAACTAAACCCTTTTAGGTTTTATTTCACACTTTAATTTTATCATTATATTATATATTTATATTTTTTATTACTATATCAAACTTGTTAGTATAGTTCTAGTAGTCTATGTGTATGTTTAACACACAACACTCCAAAATGACTTTGTTATATTTGTGTAGGTCTTCTCCAAATATAGGTGACTAGATCAATCAATTTGACATAATATTATTATTAAGTTCCATATTTCCATATATATTTGAACCAATAAAATCTATTCACAATTCTCTTTTTTTTTAGCATACAAGTCTACAAACATAGTCAAACCAGTTGACTCTATTTCCAACTTTTTTTTAGCATATAAGTTTTACAAACTCTATTGAACTAGTTGAATGTATTAGAAAAAAATTTGAATCAGAATTGAGGATCACAACATAAAATTTTGAAATATAAAACATCTTCAAACCCACCAAAGTTCATTTTTACTCTCTCTATCAATTCAATTCTTTTTTAGTACTAATTCTCACAATTTTTCAATCTATAAAACTGAAGCCCTGTAGTTAACTAGGTTGACTAGTTTGACATAGTTTTGTAGCCTATCTTCAATATATAAGACATATTCAACCTATTTTATTATGTTTTTTAATATCTTACTTACACATAATAGTATATACCCAGTCAACTATGTTCTACACTTTTTTCATATAGTGTCACCTAAATTGACTTTGTACTCTTCATAATCAAGGAATTAACCTCACTTTTTAATAGTAATCAATTCATCTTTATTTTTAGTTTATTGCATGCGTAGAGTAAGAAACATATATTAAATAGGTGGTTTTTCAAATTACTATTTTAGTCACACTATTTTTATCTTTTTCACACACTTCTAAATCACTTTACATACAAAAAAATTAAGTATTTATCTTCCAAAGGGCTACCTAAATGGATTTTATCACCAAGTGTGAAGATGACTTGGTTTTTTGGCCATGTATAATATGTGGTTGGTGATATATATTATAAAATCACTTGACATATTTATCATTATGGGATTATGAAGTGATGGGGTAGAACCCAATACCAAGATAGTACCATCACCAATACAAATCCCTTTCAACCTAAATGTCCTAAAACTAGCCTTAGATTACTTTCTAGTTACACATTATAACCAACTTTCCAATCACACTAAAATAACACTTAATTATAACTTAATAACACTTTAGATTACCAATTAGTTAGCATTTAATTTGAATTTGTTGATTTCTCTTTGATCATTGTATGTTGTATTACAAAAGTTTCATTAGCCAACATTGGTGTAAGGTTTGTGTTATGTTCTAATTGGATCAATTACATAGTTATAATATATTATGTTCTTAAATTAATTGTCTTGGATATATTCTTGAAAAACCTTTAGGAAAATATAATTTTTATTGATACAGTGTCTTAAAGACTATTTATTCTCTCTTTTTCAATACACTATTGACTTTATTGACTATGTCTTATTATATTCCTATTCAATCTCTTTTCTAAACAGCACACATTCAATCTATCTAGACATGTCTTCTTATTTATTAGTTTGTTCCTTATTCTATAGTACACTATCAACCCATATGAATATGTATATATTTATCCTATTTCAATTTAATTCCTTCCAGGACGCATTCAACAAGCTTGACTATGTCCTTTTATTTTCTTTTTTTATGAATTTACTTCACACGCTCTATCAACCTAGTTGACTCTATACCTATTGGTTGACACTATTCTCTATTTGGATAGCATTATCTCTATTTTTCATTCTTGTTTCCTGATCTCATATTCTTTCTTAAATCATCACAAAATCCCTTATAAGAATATTCTTGGATAACTTGAGTCCATTTAGATGTTATATGGGGTGACCTTTTCTTCCTTTATTTACTTCCTAAGAGGATCCTCACTCTTGGAGTACCTCTTCTCCTCCCTCATCTTTTGATTGTAACATGGTTCAAATCATTCAAACAGATGAGATTGGTGGATTAGA
Source organism: Torreya grandis (assembly GCA_037957365.1). NCBI lineage: Eukaryota > Viridiplantae > Streptophyta > Pinopsida > Cupressales > Taxaceae > Torreya > Torreya grandis. The sequence goes on along the minus strand of JARHVA010002539.1, from coordinate 783,070 downwards.
TCATTTCCATACCTATCAAAAGAATTCCCATCTTCAAACATATCATTATAATATGGGGTGAATTGACACAAGTCTATCTAATAACCCCACATGGAATCTACCCCTATAAAACCTCCACTTAATACCAATTTAATGAATCCTCTTACAAATACTAACCCACCAAATGATATAACTCAGATTCTTTCACAAATAGTGAAACCAATGAACATAATGAAAACATATAACACCTATAAAATTATGCAACTAAAACATCATTTAATTAACATGGATAGTCCACTCCCCATTCTTCTCCCTCTAAATAATAAAAACCTTATTCCTCTACTTCTTGGAGATGTTGCAGGAAATGTCATCCCACAACCTATCATGCACAATAAGATGTTTTAAAAAATAGAAAATGATCCTTTAGTCCCTTTAATTATTTATACTAATATTGATAATATATATCCAACTATTAAATATGATTGGAATAAAGACCCTATATATTTATTTAAGGCATTCAAAAATATTTACAAAGACTAGATCCAAACTAATACTTTTGCCACAACTAAATATTTAGTTAAAAACTTAATAGGTGATGTATTAGAATGGTATAACCAACTTATCCAATATTATATATGGTCACTATATTATTTAGTAAATATTCTATTTAAAGAGTTTCAATGTAATGATCTTCCCAAAAATTGCATTATTCATTTCATCAATGCTAAACAATCTCCCACCAAATCAATTCATGATTTTATCAAATGATGGAAATATTTGGCACCCAAATATAATCACAACATTATTGATGATAACTTATTTAAAATCTTTATAAAAACACTAACACCTTCATTCCAATACAAGGTTTGAAATTTTTTCCCTAAATGTTAAATGAAGATCTTGATCAAGCTAATCACCAAGACTTCTTGATGAAATGCTTTGAACCTAATACTAAAGTCATTAAAATATATTTTAAATATTTAACCAATATGATAAATATAAATACTCCTAAACCCAAACTAAGAGTATTCAAAGTTGACAATCCCCAACATTATCAAATGCCATTAACTGTGTAGTAAATGAAATAATTTGTATCACCCTCTAAACCATTCACATACCCTAATAATATTTGTAAATGGTATGAACCTAATCAATTTTGTTGGTTCCAAGTTGAAATAGTTAATTCCCATGAAACATGTAGAGGGATTAAAAAAAATATTTATTTTATGCTTGGTTATTCATTAAATCATGATGCCATGATTCAAATATATATTCAAGATTACATTAACACTTCTCAAAAGAAATAAGTTTACAAAACTTCTTATAACAAGCCCAAGTATTTCTCTATATATAACCCTCAACAAGAAAATGAGGATATTTGTGAGATTGACATCAATTATGATCAATATTACACTAATTCCCAATACATAAACATGGCTAAGGTCAATTATGGATGTAAACCAACCCTCAAATATCCTATCACCAAACCCAATAAACCATCTTTAGAAGAACAACTTGTTAAAGATATTATAACTACTCCCTTATATTTAGAAACCAATGGGAGATACCTCATCCCTCCAAACCTCCAACCACTTATCTTTATCTTAAATGTCTTTTACCTTTTAATCCTCATGTTGGTTCTTCTTCCCAAACCCATTGAAACTTCCTCAAATAACTCAATTCTATGTCTTACAAAATTCCTTTGATGGATTTAGTTCATACCTATCCTTGTCATCATAAATTACTCATGCAAAAAATTTAAGAAATTAAATAACCACATCCTTTATAATAATAACCATCTTCTCATGAGCATTAACTAAATGAATTGTATACCATTTAATTCATTTTCACTTCTTTGAAACATTCCATATAGTTCCTCAAAAAAGACATGATCAATGATGAAATATTCTTTTGAGCTAGTGATCCAACCCTCTTTACTAAAATAGACATTAATTCCACACTCATTCTCAAAGTATTAATAGATGAAGGATCCAGTATTAATGTTACATTTCGATGGATCATTCAAAAAATTTGTCATAACAAAGATCATCTCAAACAAACTTGTTTGACATGTCATGGATTCAACAAAACTAGTCAAAAGTTGTTTTGTTGTATTTTTCACCCTCATACTATTATAACTAAGACTATATGAACTAAGCTTATGGTCCTTGATTTACCATTATCTTAAAATATACTCCTTAGATGCCCATGGACTCATCACATGAGGTCTATCGACTCTTCCAACAACCAATGTATCAAGTTCATTCATAATGGAAAAAGGTATAAACATGAGGCTGATCTTAACCCATATAATATTTAGATCCCTAATCCCAAATACCAATATCAAATCCCTAGTATTATAAAGATTAATAGTTCCCTTTTCCCCAAATTCATTAATATGAATCTATATTTACATGTCAATCTTAATAATTATGATTATGATGATGATTCGAAAGACTTGAAAAATACATGAATTACTACTAAGCTACCCCATTACATCTCAAAGTGCCTACATCCATCCTTATTACCTCATGATTGTACCATCCCTCTCACTAATGAGATCACCAATTTCCCTCCATTAAATTCGCATGAAGCATCTTATAATGAAAATTATTTCACGTGTAATGATTATGGAGTGGCTAAATTATTTCAAGATTATTTGATTATGTTACACACAAAGTTAGAGATTTAGGCATCTCACCTTCTGAAGTTCCTACTAAGTCACAAGCATGTACAAATTATCCAGCTTATTATAATAACTACACCATGGCCCAAGATCAATCACGAGACTTGGATGTTCAATATTATAATAAAACTTTTAGATAAAATACATGATTTTAATCATGATGTTCACACCATTTCCACATATTTTAGGATATAACCTGAAGGTCATGTATCTCTAATCGACTCTCCACTTTTAGATACTCCTTGGGTAGTTGAAAACATCTTACCCTTAGACATTTAAAAATTATGACACCTTATATACCTCCTACCACACTAGTTATTCTATCTAATCCTCTCCTCATGAATAATTCCAATGATAAACCACTTTAATCTGATCAATTTTCCTCTACATTTCCACCTTATCGTGATATCACCCTTGATGCCAAGGCCATAAATATACGTTAATTTTTTTTGGAATATGATCTAAAATATAAAAAAATTATTCACCTTGAAGTATATGTGGAATATTATGGCCCTCTCCCTATGTTGCCTAATGATGAATCCATCCTTAAGTTATTCCATTCCTAAGAACCTCAACTTCATCAACATCATAAACTTATGAATTTCAAGTAAACATACCCTCATTTTAACAACTTCATATCTAGAATTGATCTTATCAAGAATATCATTTTCTCACTTCCTAATTTACAATATCATTTCTAAGATTACAATGCTATACTTATTGATGAAACTAAAAGAATCAAATCTGGAACCCCCTAATGCCCTCAACCTATAATAGTATCTAGAAAAATCACACAAACTAAACATGATAACTTAAGTTTATATTTTGATAAATATCATTAGACTTTATATTTGTCATATAAATACATGCATGCATTGATCATAGCATCATGGTGCACAATATCATTACATATCTTGATTCTAAACTTGTGTAGCAAAAACAACAGATTCGCCCCCACCCCTCAAAGTTTCTAATTTATGTCATAAAGAAATCATTAAAATTTTAGATGCCAAATTTATCAAACCTATGGACTATTATTAATGCATCTCAAACATTATCCTTATTCAAAAAAATTTGACCATGATCATTCGCATTTGCATCAATTTTTTGTAACCTAAATCTTTCTTGTCCCGAGGACAACTTCCCATTACCTTCGATAGATGCCATCATTGATTATACTTATGGATATAAAACATTGTCCATAATGGATGGTTTTTTGGGCTATAATAAAATTTATATCACCCATAAATATAAATTGTAAATTTATTTACAATGTGTTTACTAGAGTTTATTAATAAGTCGAGTAGGATTCCATTAAAATTTAAGCTCATTTAGATATGTGGTTTAAAAAATTATCACTATTTTAGGTTTTTTTATAAATTTATTCCATAGCTCACAAATTATAGAATTTTCTAGATTTCTTTGCATTTTCAAAAATCTTGGAAAAAGTTAGTTTGGGTTTATTCTTTCATATTTGTGATTTGAGGTCAAAATATTTAAAAATATTTGTAGTAAAATTTGGGTCAATAGGGAAAAATAAGGTTCACCATCAAGCCTTATTATGGCTAGTCCTAAAACTTGAAGATGGGGGAAAGGGAAAGAAACCCATAAAAATCCTTTAGGGGATGATATGGAGTCCAAAACCGCTAATATTATTTCTAAAATTAAGTCAAATCTACATGCCCTAATATAGAAAGATTTGTAATCCAAACTCAAATGTCAGTAATGCAAGGGGAACTTAATGGTGTGAACAATTAGTTTCATCAAATCACAACACAACTAGCTACTGTTTCATCTCATTTTACTATCAGCAACCCTCCAATTTTTCCTTCCAATCCTCCTCTTCTCAACACTAACACCACCAATATAGGGGTGAAACCAGTGTTTCCAAAGTGGATGTATGCAAGTTTTATGGTAATGATCCACACACTTGGATCACTAAAATTGAAAATCTATTTGATTTACACCAAACTCCTAGCACTCAAAAATTGGTTATGGCATCTCTGTATCTAGAGCTTGAGCCATTTATTTTGTATCATTGGTTGTGTGCTTACAATAAGAATATTGGTGCTCTTATTACATGATCATTATTCTCTAATGAACTGATGTCTTGTTATCAAGATAATGTTTTTTTAAACTACTTTAACTAGTTAGCCAAACTATGAAAAATAAGAATAGTGAAGGATTATATTCATCAATTTCAAAATCTATCCTTATGTGTGGAGGATATCACTGAAGTAAATCTGACTAAGGTTTTTTTGGGTGGACTCAAAGATAGTATTCAATTTTAATTTCATATGTTTAACCCCATAATTGTATCTAGAGCTATACGAAGGGTATGCTTAGAATAAGAAAAAGAGATGATCAAATATTATCCTTTTATTACTAGCCAGAAATGTACCTTCCCAACTCTATCACTGCTTCAACCTACCATATTAACACCACAATAAATTGAGGAGAAACATGCCAAAGGGTTATGTTATGGTTATGATAGCAAATGGATCAAAGGTCATCGATGTGTTGAAAATAAGTTATTTGACATTGAAGGGGCCAATGAGGATGAACAAGATGAGGAGGAATATGGTGATGGTTTTAAAGGACCCAAGGATGAGCCATATATTCTCAACCTACTATCTCCTTCTATGCCCTTTCAAGTATTTCTAATCCTCAAACTCTTTAGGTGGTAGGTTTCATTAATAAATAGAAGGTCACTATGTTGATTGAATTGGTTAGTACACATAATTTAATTAATAGTAAGTTGGTTTCTCATTTGAATTATTTCATCTACCCAACCCCATAATTTCAGGTCATGATTTCAAATTGTTGTATAATTAATTATTTTGGAAAATGTCATAGTTTTAAGTTAGAAATGGGAGACTATTTTCTAGATTATCCTATGTTTTTTATTCTTATGGGTAGGACTGAAATTATTTTTAGAGTTTAATTTCTCACCACATTGGCTATTATTGAGATGAATTTCCAAGAAATATTCATGCACTTTCATTCTAAAGGTAATATAGTAGAGATATGGGGATTAAGATCTAAATCTCCATAAGTGGTTAATTCACATTAGATGAGCAAGATGTTGAAAAAAGGTGTTGAAGGATTTGTGGGATGCTTACTTTCCATTGATTTTCAATAAACTAAGGACTTTACCCATCCTAATTTAAAATAAATATTGAATGAACATTCAATTATTTTTGACCCCATTCCAAAAGGTCTTCCTCTTAACTGTACCCATGATCATTCCAACAGACCCATTCTTGGAAGTACTCTACCCAAAATTAGACAATAAATATATATATCCTTATGCTCAGAAGAGTGAAATTGAAAAAAAAAGGTATAAGATTTTTTTGAGGAAAGAACCATTTGTCATAGATAGAGTAAATATTCTTCTTCAGTAGTCATGGTGTGATAAAAGGGTGAAACTTAGAGGATGTGCCCAGATTATAGAGAGCTTAATACATTTACTATCAAAGATAGTTTTCTTATTCCTATAATTGATTATTTTTTAGATGAATTACATGGTGTTATTTATTTTACCAAATTAGATCTTCAGTCTGGGTATCATCAAATTCAAATCCATGAGGAGGACATTCTTAAACTGATTTTTCATACTCATGAAGGCCATTATGAATTTTTAGTCATGCCTTTTGGTCTCACCAATGCACCATCTACCTTTCATATTTTGATGAATATGGTTTTTAGGCCATTTTAAAGAAAGTTTGTTCTTGTGTTTTTTTATGACATTTATATTTATAGAAAAAAATGGGAAGACCACTTGTAGCATGTGAAATAGGTACTTTCAATTCTCAAACAATATTAGGTGTATGCTAAAACATCAAAATGTGCTTTTGGAGTTTGATAAATGGAATAGTTGGGTCATATTATATCATATGAGGGAGTAAAAGTTGATCCTAAAAAAATCCAAGTCATTATGGAGTGGTAGATTCCCAAAACACGTAAGAAACTAAGGGAATTTTAAGAGTTAACTCATTACTATCATAGGTTTGTAAAACACTATGATAGTATTACACCACTCCTCACTTACTTATTGAATAAATACTACTTCTAGTGGACTGATATAGTAACTAAGGCATTTTAACAACTAAAAATGGCTCTGTACACCACCCCGATATTGGCTAATCTAGATTTTTCTAAAACTTTTATGGTTGAATGTGATGCATTTGGATATGGTATGGGTATAGTAATCATGAAATAGGGTAGGAAAATTTAATTTTAAAGCTAACAATTTAAGGGTAAAAATAGGCTCAAACCCATCTATGAGAAAGATATGTTGGCTACTCTACATGTAGTCAAACAATGGAGACCTTATCTATTAGGTCATCACTTTCAAGTAAATAATGATCATGATAACCTTAAGTTTTTTTAGAACAATGGTTTTCCTATGAATAACAACAAAAATGGGTTACAAAAATGTAATGTTTTAATCTTAAAATAGTTTACAAGAAAAAAAAAATGTGGTGGTTGATGCACTATCTAGGTGTGATGAACCAGTTGAGGCATTGTTATATGCCATGACCATTAGATAGGTAGACTAGATCAAAGAAGAAAGTTCAAAATGGGAGAATTATATTACTACCCATGCATTGAGTCAAAATATATAATGAGGTTTATATTTGATTAAAAATTTTACATGGAAGGGAATTCATTATGGTAAAAAGATAGATTATATCTATGTCAGAATTCTCTTCTAAAACAAAAAATCCTTCAAGAACTTCATGCATCTCCACTTGGGGGTCTCTCATGTTTTTTGAAAACCTATCATAGGGTCAAGAAGTATTTCTTTGGAAAGGACTCAAGGGGGATGTATAGAAATATGTGGTCAAATGTATGGTCTGTTAGCAAATTAAAGGTGAAACCATTAAAACCCCAAGTTTTATAAAACCCTTATCCATCCCTAGTTAATGATGGGAAGAGGTATCTATGGATTTCATTACCAAGTTACCATGATCTAAATGTAGAAATTTTATCATGGTTTTTGTGGATAGACTCATAAATTATGCTCATTTTTATTCTTTATCTCAACCATTGGTGGCCAGTAAAGTAGCTTCAACCTTTATCAATATAGTTTAAAAATTACATGGTAATCCAAAGATTATTTTCAATGATTAAGATCCCATATTCACTAGTAATTTTTGGACAATATTATTTTCATGTTTGGGAACCCAATTGGCTCATAGCTTATCCTATCATACTCAATACAAATGATAAATTGAGGTAGCCAACAAGTGTCTAAGAGGGTACCTTCATTGGTTTATGTCAGATAAATAAGATAAATGGGTTTAGTGGGTACCCTTTACTAAATGGTGGTATAATAAATTAGTGCATAGTTCATCCAAAATATATCATTTTATGGCATTGTATGGATATCATCCTCCATCCCTTACTTCACCCTTGAAGACCCACCCAAAGGTGTGTGCAGTGGAGGAACACCTTCAACATCAACATGAAGTCCTTGCTAGTTTGCATGAAAATTTAGCTTTGGCCTAGAATCAAATGAAGCAATAGGAAGATCAACATAGGAGTGAGAGGCATTTTGAAATTTTTGATTGGGTATTTTTTCAATTGCATATTTATAATAAAATTTATTTGAATAAAAAAAAAGGATAATAAGTTATCTCCCATGTATTATGGCCCTTATCAGATCTTGAAAAAAATTGGTAGTGTGCCCTGTAAGATGGAATTTCCTCCATCCACTTGCATTCATCCAATATTTCATTTATATTTCCTTAAGAATGTACCATAATTAGATGAGGAAGGGAGAGTTATTCTTGATCCTGAGTTGGTCCTTCAAACATGCACTAAGTAACTATGATCTAGACTAATTATAGAGTATATGATCAAATGGAATAATCTAACTTCTAAATATACTAGTTAGGAGGATGAATCATTCATGAAATAACATTTGAGATCACTTTAATGTTGAGGACAATGTTGTTTTGAAGGGGAGGGGCATGTTACACCCTTAATAATTAGCTTATTTAGGGATATGTGTACATAATTTATGGCTTGCATAACCTTTTTCATATTATTTTACATTTCTCTATGCATTCTTATGCTTAGTATGTCAGCCTATGGGTGGTACATGACCTTGTTATACTATATATAGGAAGTAAAGTTAGTTATTAATCATCATATTTGAGTATTTATTCTTATTATAAGCATTTGAGAGGCTACCCACTCAATGTGGCTTATCTATTATTCATATTTTCTTCTATATTTCCATATCATTATGATATACTATTATATATCTGCTTATTTGGTGAATTAATATCATTCCAATTTTGGCCTACTCTTGAAAAATATGCTATTGAGTTTTTCAAAAAGTGTAGTCCTTGACAACTTCATGATGATTCAGTCCATTCTCCACCATTCTAGATCCAAATAGTGAAATCTCCTTGGCCATTCTCTATGTGGGGATTAGATCTCATAGGTAAACTACCTAGATCACAAGATGGGCATGTCTTTATCATCATAGATATTTTACCAAATGGGTCGAAACCATTCCTATCATCAATGTCATGGTAACCATTATTTATAAATTCATCCTCAATCAAATCATTTTTCATTTTGGAGTTACCCATACTATCATTTTTAATAATGGTAGTAATTTCAAATATAAATATGTGAAATAGATCTATGCTAAATTAAAAATATCTCACAAATTTTCCACACCCTACCATCCATAATATAAAGGTTGAGCTAAGAATAATAATAAAATTATCAATAAAATCCTCTAAAATACAATCCATGAAACTCACATGGATTGGATTCTTCATTTATATCCAAATCTTTGAGCCTCCCGCATCAGCATACACACTACCATTGGGACAACATCATTTTTTCTAGTCTATGGTTCCAAATCTATTCTCACATTATAATTTGGCCTTCTCTCTCTATGTATATATCTTCATAGTATCACACCTAATGAGAAATTATGTGAATCTCACCTTCATTCTCTTTATCTTCTTGATGAACACTATCTATCTTCTCTATAACACAATCACCAATATAAGGCTCATATCAACAAACAACATAACAAAAAGGTTAATGTCAATAATTTCAATTTTGGTGATATTAGATTACACCCATGATAAATAAGGAAAATACACCTTAAAATGGTTGGGGCCTTATCTATTAAAATACATACTTGGTCCTAACACCTATCACCTTCAAACTAATGAAGGCCATGTTTTCAAAGAGCCCATCAATGCATAATTTTTAAGGAATTAATTTACTTAGATATTTCCCTTATTATCATTCTCTCTATATTTTATCTTACTAACCATTTTTTATAGGATATCTACATGGGTCTCACCCTCTATAATGATTTCTATTTTCACAAACCTTAGTTCCCTGTTTTGGTCACTTGGTTTCATTTTTATCATGAGTTCCATTGTAAAACTGTGGATAGTGTATATACATAATATTTTAAAAATTTATTAATTATTGATGATATATGTATTATATTAAACCATCGAATCTCAATCTCTCTAAGTGCACACCCTAAGGGGTGCACTGAGAAATGGGTGGATAGACCATTGGTGCCTTGCAAGATTGTTGTCCCTCTTCACCACTTGTTATCTACAAACTTGTCTCGTAAAAACCATTCCCCTAAGCTTTACCTCCTATTTTTTACACTCCTCTAGTCTTCTAACACCTTCATTATCCCTTTCACTAACCTAAACCATTTTTCAATAATTTACATGACATAGATGTCCACATCAACCTTGTATCCTTATTGACAAAGATTATTAGGGACTAGGTTAGCCCATGACTAACCTAGTTCATGACCTAGTTTTTTTATGTCAATTATGATACTAGGTTGATCAGGTGATCTTTTTGGCCTAAAATTTTATAAGGTTTTATGGTTATATCTGCCTATATAAACACATCCATTTACATCATTTATTAAGAAGATACGAAGAAGTAAGGTATATTGTGCATATGCTTATCCACCATTCTAATTTAGGAGAAAGCTTAGGGTTTCATAATTTATATATAGATATGGATCTTATCTTGTGGATAAGTCATTTAGATGCATTTATAGGTTGTATATCCTAAATTTTATTTATCCTTGTCATCCTTACATACAATAAAAACCTCTTACAAAGCACCTTGTCTAAGGGAGAGATTGAGGCTTGGCAGGTTTGTCTTCAAAATAAGTATTCCTAATTTTTTCCCCTTTGTATGAGTAAATAGATATTAATTTTAACTTATATTCCATGCATTAGGATTTTGTATACATTGACATGAGTATATGTCTTATATGCATGTTTACTTTTCATGTTTATTACCCCCACTTTATGATAGAAGCTTTGGTGATCACTATATTAGATTTTTACTTTACTTGTTATTGGTTTAGTGAATATGAAAATGTAAGACCTAGTTAGGGTTACTATATATTTTTCCTTGTTTTATATATTTTTAACCCTCTCTAGTGATATTATATGTGGTAAGAGATCCCTTGGCTAGGTCTAGTGGATCCATCTTCATCATGTATTCCCAATCATAAGTGTAAGTAAGATTTATCTTCTCTGAGCTACGATTGATTTTTAGATCTACTAAATTTCTCATTGCATACATTCTAGTAAACCTGATGTGAATCTAATCCTTGAAAGTTTTCTTTCATGTTTTCATTTATATCATCTTATTATTTTTCTATATTTTTAATACTATATCAAACCAACCAGTATAGTTATAATTTTTTGTCCATAGGTTTAACAAAAAATCACATCAATTTGACTCTATTCATTGTGTGTAGGTCTTCATAAGATACAAGTTACTAGATTAAATATGTTGACACATTACTCTTCTTCAGTCCCATATAAGAATACAAGTGTTGACTCTATCATTTTATTCACTCTACCAACATCCAAATCAATAAACTAGGTCAAATTAGTCCTTTAGTCATCATTCAGATCAGTAAAATAGGTCAAACAAGTCAACTTAGTCTTTCAATCAACATCCAAATTAACAAACTAGGTCAAATAGGTTGACCTAGTAATCTTATCCTTCTTCAACACATCAAGTTTTTTAGAACTGGGTTGAACTAGTCAACTTAGATTTTAGAATTTGAAAGAAGAATTCAAGTCACCTCAGCATAAAATTTTCAATCCTAATCATATTCCAACTAATCAAGGTGTTAATCATTTTTCCTTTTTTTGAGGCTTGAAATTGATGTTGTCATTGATGCTAAAGGTTATTAAGAAAGGTGTTGATGAGGTCATTAAATAATATTCTTATTTGATAGCATCATTGAGAGGTAAGACATTATTTTAGGAGAATATAAGTCATGTGATTAATTTTGTAAAAACCAAGGAGTGTTTCAAGGCCATTTATCAAGTTTTAAATGCTTGAGAGGTATAGTCATGGCACTAGTCATAGCTTGTAAAGTGTTAGTGAGAATATTTTAGCATGGTGGCATGGTGAGATAGATGCACAGAGCCATAATAGGTTTTATAAGGTTTATTTATTATTCATATGAGGCATTTTATCACTCAAGATATATTTAAAGTGAGCCTACAAGGGTAAGACCTTAAGTCTAATTCTACATCTAGACTAGTTATAGACCCTGCTTGACCTAATAAGGTGTCATGAAGTGTTGTCTAGACATATAAATGATGTAAATTAGTTTTTGAGCATGAGAGAGGTTTATTTATTTTTATAGTAAGGTATATAGTGCATGGGAATAATGTTTAACATTATATTTTAGGCCTAATATGGTTTTTAGGTCAAGGTCTAAGATAATATATATATATATATATATATATATATATATATATATATATATATATATATATATATATATATATATATATATAGAGAGAGAGAGAGAGAGTATGGCCTAATGGGGTATGAGGTTCTACTTCCAAGTCTATTATGGAAAAATTAGGGTGGTTATATGTTTTTTAAAGTATTTTCACAAGGTTTTAGGTCATGGTTTTCAAGATAGGTCATGAAAAGTGATTTTGAGGTCTCTCATGTGCACAAAATGAAGGGTTCTCAACCTGAGAAGGACTTTCAAGTGTTCATTGGCATGTGTAAACTCTAAATTAGAATATATTATATTCATGGTATATGGGTAATTTTACTCACTAAAATTTATAGGAATTAGTTTTTATAATCAAGGGTTATGCTTTATGAGTGATCATTAAGACTAGAAGATGGTTTAAAACCTCAGAGAACCCTAATAGTGACCTGTTATGAAAAAAATTGTTCTAAAATGATAATAATGGATTTGTATGGATATTTTAGTGATTTTAGGTTATATTCAAGTCTCAAAATAATATCTAGGTGTGTTTTATTCTTTGGTTGAGTGATTGGACCCTATAGTAAAGGCCTTATTTCTTAGATATTTATTGTAACAGTCAGAGTTGACCAAGTCAATGTATGAAAATCACCAAATGGAGAAGGTTGAGACTTTCATTTTATGTAAATTATGGTTTATTTTTATTTTATATCCCTCATGTGTGCTAAATCAGTCATCTAATACAACATGTCACTAATAGGCCTAATGGTGTAAATAGTGAGAAACCCAGGTTGAAGTGAGAAGATGATTAGGTATGTGTTATCATGTACTAGGGATGAATCCAAGTTCATAGATAAATGTTTAAATAATTTTGATACATGTTCATTTCATATATAATTTTTTTAGGTTAGTTTATATAATTAAAATATTTCTTATAAGTTGACTTGTCCAGTTCAAATGAGACAATGAGGTGCAAGATTATGAGTTTGGTCTACAAGACCAATATTACCATTTGACCATATTATATTTCTATGTAATAATGGTATAATAATCACATGGTATCATACAAATGTATCAATATTATTTTAATGTGGTCATACATTTTTTTAAGGTCAAAATCACCGTGATTGGTCTTTAAGGAAAACTTGTAGTCCTAAGTGAGCAAGTTGCAGGAATGTTTTTGAGTCCTTTTACCATGTGTAATGAAGTATAATTAACCTAGTGAATTTTTTTAAGTGTTTAAATTTATATTTATATGTTTTATTTTAATTTTTTTTTCTAAACATATTTTTATCTTCAACTATTTAAGACATTTTTTTTGGGTATGCACAAGTCTAATTGTGAGCGGTTCTAATGTCATGCTTCAAGTGGTGATAGGATAAAAAAAGTGTCATAGACATAATATTAAATTATTATGGGTATATTTTATTTTAATATGAAGTTTTAATACCATTTATTAATTTTAAAAGTGATCCAAGAATATTAAAGGGTAACATGTGTGAGTGAAGACCTAATCGAATTAGGTCTTCATAAGCCTAAGAGATGTTTTAGCCCTGTATGTTATGACCAGCCTATATTAATGTTTTATTCATTTTTTTAATGTTATAAGGCCTATTATATATATAATATAATTGGTAAATTGTGTATGTACAACCAAGAGATGTATGAGCAAGAGCCTAGTATAAGAATAAAACCTAATAGGCCTAGTTGAACAATTATAGAATGAGCGAGTTGAAGAAGATATAACACTTTAAAAAGATAAAGGATGTATTTTATACAATAAAAATGGTGAATATAAACTATCATGAAGATATAAATTAATTATTGTATATGACTATCAAGGTCACATGACCTAATCTTTGTTTAAGAGACCTAGTTGAGTGAAGGAGCCTATAAGGAAGTTTGAGAAGTCTAGGAGTGAGAAGAGGTGAAGAGGTGGTCATGATAATTTGGTTGATAAATAAGTTTTATTTAATTTGATCAAAGTAACTAGTTTGTTTATTTGGTGTTGATTCATCTATGGGTTTGGTTTCCCCTTTCAAGTAGGTGCTTGTTAAAGCCTAATCAAGTGGGTGCTTAAATAGTTGGGGTTGGTTATCCATGTGAAGTTGATGATTCACTAAATCTTGATTTTTTTATTATAATAATATATACCATTTATATATATAAGTGGGTTTTATTCCCTTGAGGGTTTCTCAGTCAAATAAGTGTTCTATATGTTATGATCTTTCCTATGCTCATATAAATGGTTCTTAATGTGTTACTAGTTAACTATATTGATTTAATAATTCATGAATGATAAAGTAAAATTGTAAAATATTGTGAGGATTTATTCAAACCCCCCTCTCAATCATTATGATTCTAATAATGGGTATCATAACTTGGTCTTTTGACACAAGTCTAACAACTTGAAAGGGATCCTAAGAAACAAAAGATTTCTTGTGATTTATATGAAGAAGACAACATGTATGATGAAGTATACTATGATAGTGAAGAAAGAGAAGCTTAATTAGACCTTGAATTTGAGCTCATAAGTACCCTTGATGATTTAAAGCATCAAAATAAGATTATTAATTATCTAAGGAGTTTTTTAGAAGGTGTCAACATAAAGTTTAAGTCATAGGAAGTTGATTATGGACAATTGAAGATAGATTTATATTCCTTGAAGGTTGAGCATGATCAGATCATTAAAAAATAAAGAAAATTTGAGAGAAATAATGAGAAGTTAGAACTAGTCAATAGTACCAACATGAATATACCAATCAGGAAACCCAATATAGTAAAGGATGAGTCATCACGGAACCATGGAAAAGGGTGTAATAAATTAAGAGGTAAGTACGTAAATGTTGTTTGATATATCTATTACAATATATAACACATTTTCAATATTCTTCTCTAATATATTTATAAGGCCCTCAATATTCAGTAAGACATAAAGATACTAGAAGGCATGAAAAGGATAAAACATTGGTATGTAATCCAAATTAAATTAGGATGGATCATATTGAGTTCAAGAATCAAGATGCACTATTTTATAAGGAGGAACAAAATAACAAAGAGGATTATATGCTAGCTTATAACACCTTTCACATTCAAGATGAAAGCATGAAATGGTATATATATAGTGGTTATTCAAGACACATAATAGGAGATAACAAAAGTGCATCTCATTGATGAAAAATATTATAGGAATAATGAGATTTGGAGACAACACAACTGCTAATATAGTTGGTAAGGGTGTCTTGAGTTTGGACAATGAGAAGACCAAGACCCAAAATATATTATATGTGGAAGGTTTGAAACATTGATCACCTTGAATCTCAAATAATATACAATAATAATGTAGGTATGTAAATAAGGAGAATACTAGTAAGTAATCTAAATCAAGAAAATGTTTCTCTATTATCCAATATTGAACCTAAGAGACTTATAAAAGTAAGTAAAGATAATTTTTTTATAGGTCTTATGAATGAGTATTTAGACCAAATGTAGAAGAATGAGACTTGGGAACTAGTTCTTAGGCCTAAATACAAGAATATCATTGACACAAAATGTGAGTCTAGAAACAAGTTGAATAAAGATGGAGAAGTCATTAGGAACAAGGTTATATTGTTATGCAAAGGATATGCACAAGCTGAAGGGGTAGACTTTGAGGTGACCTTTGCACTGGTAGCAAAATTAGAGGCCATTAGATTGTTTTTAGAATATGCATGATTTAAAGGAATCAAGGTATACTAGATGGATGTCAAAGATGCCTTTTTAAATTAGATTTTGGAAGAGGAATCATACATTAAGAAACCTGAGGGGTTCTCACTATCAAATGATAAATACTATGTTTGTAAATTGAAAAAGGATCTCTATGGTTTAAAACAACCTCTTAGAGCTTGGTATGCTAGGTTGGAAAAGTATTTGTTGGATCATGAATTCAAAATAAGAGTTATATATAGTAATCTATACATCAAAATAGAAGATCACCATCAATTGGTTACAGTTGTCTATATGGATGACATCATATTTGGTGGAAATAATGAGAAAATGATTAATAAATTTGTAGAGATGATTAATAAAGTGTATGCAATCATAAATTCATCAAATCTATAAATCAATCCTAGATTAGAGAATATATATCTTACTTACACTTTTGATGGGGGACACATTAGATAATTGGGAAGATGACCAATATTTGGATCGACTAGACCCAATTAGTGGGTCTCTTACCACAATAATAATACTAAAAAAGGTCCCAAAGCCCCCAATCAAGAAAAATCACCCAATATCCCTAACTAAGTCCTATGTTTTCATATTCACTAAAATAATAACAAATAAATCAAAATTCTAATCTATTGCTCGCCAAATCTTGTGACATAAAGTGTGGGTAATAAACAATAAAATTAAACGTGCATAGAAGACATATACTCATGTCAATGTATATATAATTATAATATATGGAAGATAAGTGAAAATTCATGTCTATATACTCTTACAAAGGAAGAAAAAATTTATGAATACTTACCTTTGAAGACAAACTTGTTGAGCCTCAATCTCTCCCTTAGTCAAGGTGTTTTGTAAGAGGTTATGGTCATATGTAAGGATGAAAATGATAAATAAGATCTAGGATACATAACCTATCAATTCATCCAAAAGACTTATCCATAAGATAAGATCTATATCTCCAAATAAATTATGGAACCTTAAGCTTGATCTTAAAGTAAAATGGTGGATAAGCAAATGCACAATATATCTTACTTCTTCTATTCTTTAAATAATTACAAAATTATCTCATATATATAGGTGGATTTAACCCTAAGACCTTCCAAAAAAAATTTATGATAGGGTCAACCCAGTTGAAATAGTACTATTATTGACAAAACTCACTAGGTCAAGGTCTAGGTCGGCTAAGAGATAACGTAGACCCTAAATGATATTCACTAATAAGAGTAGAAGGTTGACCCAATTGACCTGGTACTGTAAACTATCAAAAGGGGTTTTAGGTTAGGAAAATGGGCATGAAAGATGGGAAATCAAAAAATGAGTGTAAAAAAGAGAATTAAAAGCTTATGGAAATGGCTTTCAAGAGACAAGTGTGTATATAACAAGTGGCAAAAGGGACAACAATCCTGTAAAGCACCAATGGTTTACCCACCCCTTTCCTGATACACCCCTTCAAGCATGAACTTAGAGATATTGAGACTCGATATGTTCTTAAAAGATAAAGAGTGTCAGTAATTGATAAAAGTTTTAAAATATTATGTCTATACATATGCACCACTTTAAGCTTATCATGTGTCATGAAAGTGTAACACAGGATGGTGTTTCAAGAATAGAACATGATGACACATAATGTTGATGCTAAGTAAAATGTAGAAAGGATTAAATAATATAAATGAAAGGACAAAATTTAAAAACACATACCTTTACTTATATTAGTTTTTTAGATAAAGGAGACTATGAGAGATGTGAATTATCTAATGTGAAGAACATTAGGTGAACCTGTAGAGATTAGTGCAAAAAAGAGTGAAATTTTGAAATTTTTAGAATATAAGAATAAAGTAGTTGAAAATATTCTATATGATGTCATGATTCTAGAAATTTTTGCATTTCAAAAAATGTGTGAGTAAAAATAAAGACATGATCAAAATAAGGAATCTGACAGTAAATATTTGAATGGTAAATAATTATGAATAGTAACTTTAAATAGGGTGAAAAGAAATTCATTTTCTATTTTTTGACATATTTGGAGAGAAAAATAGAGATCTAAAAGACCTAATGAAATATAAAAAAGTCAAGATGGTGAGGATAAATAGCTGAGATGCAGATGACACTTATCAGTCATAATGGGTGCAACATAGGTAGCCAACTAAGAATTTCAAACTTGTTTTAAGTATTTTATTAGAAATTAAGTGTTTTATATAAATTTGTAATTTAAACAAATTAAAAAACTAGAATGAACCCCAGATAGTTGATAAGGGTAGTAGAGGTCAAATAAGGAAATGGGTTAAAATTAATTTGAGTAAAAAATGTCAAAGGCATTTATTACAAGAATGCCAAAGAGTTGGAAATTTGAACCAACTAGGTTAACCTAATCAACCTAATAGGTTGAAAATCAGATTTTTCATGGCCAACATAGTAGGTATGGGTCAACTTAGTTGATTGAAGTAGAGGGACAACTTAGTACCCTAGTGCTAACTTAGTTTATTATTCTAGATTGATGACTTAGTACTAAGGGGGGAAATGAAAGGGTTGATTTAGTTTGTTAAGTCTATATGATTAGCTTAGTACTATTTGGTTAACTTAATATTTTACTAAGTGGTTGGTATAGTACTAAAATGTATAAATTTTGCTAAAATAGTATGTTTAATGCCCAAGTTAATTGATTGAGTATTAAAATGGCCAAGTAGGAAAAAAATAGGTCAAATTGGTAGGAAATGAATAGATTAAGGAAAATTAGGTTTGTTTTTGTTAAAAATAATGTATTTCATTATAAGTAACATGGAGATATAATACATCTTTTATTGTTTGATGGTTGAAAGGGTAATGGATATTTTGGAGATTAGTGGACACTTTTTGGATACCAAATCTATTGAGTGTTCGACATAGGTGGGCCAAGCTAGGTTAGTCATACTAGGCTTAGGAGGCATCATGGAGATGAAATAAGTTCCACTGAGTTTAGATCCAGTGTTTATGTTATTAAGACCTTTGGAGTGCTTGACCAATACCTTTAGGTGAGTGGTATATGGGAATACCATTGATGTTGGTATCACATTGGAGGATTTCCATGTTTTATTTAGACTTCCTATAGGAGGTATATCGGTTATCAAAGGGATACCATATGGGTAGGAGGAGAGATGAGGTCTATTTGATGTTTATAGAGCCTAAATTCAAGATATATGAAAGGAGGTGGTAGGAATTGTGATTAAATGAGTGTTGTGTTACAAACTAGATGGAAAGGTATCACTATATATGATAGCCTTATTCCAGTTAATATTGGAGCAAGTGGCACTTTATGACTTGGGTTTAATCATATAGGTTTATATCATGCATGATATGTATGGGATGTTGTCCAATAGGTAGAATACCATAAGAAAAATTATATTATTGAGTACCTAGATATATGAGATGTTCTTGAGGTACTGACCAATTAGGTTACCCTATGTGGTCGATGATAAATTACCTTGGGTGATAAGATGGAGATAAGATTAGGTAGTGTGGGACATGTCCTAAGTTACATTGTTATAGATGGTCACACAAGGTGATATCATGTGATAGTTGTATGTACAAATTATGATAATTTGGCTGAGTTAGATGATGGTGGCACCAAAGTTGGCACAATAATGAATCATAGGCCACTACACCTAATGGGTAGAGCTACATCTAGTGGAAAACTTTCTAAGATAGTTCAGACTTCCTCACCTAGTAGTTCCTATAGTGGTACCCAAATTTTGGGCTAAGTATGCAAGAAATTCAAGGGGAAGAGAAGGAGGAAGACCATTAATCGTGATACTAGAGAACATATCATGACATGTTTGACTATGGATAGGTTAACCATGATGGCCAAGAACTGAAGAGGACATGCATGTGAATGCAAGAGTGTTGTAGGTACCATAACTGACACCACATTAGGAGGAGATGACTACCTTGGTTATGCAATAAACAAAGATGCTAATAGTGAGATAGATCATAGAGTGTGGTCATATAGGATGACTAATCAGTCAGCCTAGGTTAGAGTTGGTCTCTAGAGACACCACTAAAGTGATGCTTGATACAAGCATGGGTGGTGACTCTAGGGTTTGCATTGATTGAGAGGAATCCCATGGATGAGGTATTCAAAGGAAAAACATATAGAGAGACCATTCTCATTGGTTGAGTAGATGGGGAGACACTATTTGGTGATACCAAGATAGGTAATAAATGGTTAACTTTTTTTTAACCTTTGAAAATAGAAGATTAGTTGTACAAGATTGATAGATTGTAGATAAATAGATTATTAGATATATATATATATGATTTAACATATATCTAGTTTGAATTTTTTAGATCCTACAGAGGAGGAGGAGACCATATGGGGATCCCTTGTGAGGGGATCACTCCATGATATCTTAGATAAGGCACTGATTCCATATGACCCTACCACATTGGATGATCCTATGCTACCATCTGCCCTAGCTTAAGTAAGTTGGTTTAGACTAGTAAAAGAGCATATTAGTTAATTAAAAGTGTGTGGAGATGGGATATTTCCACCAATAAAGGTGGGAGTAGGAAAATAATATACATATTAGGACTTTACTCAAGAGAGAATCATATATTTGGCTATCATTATTTAGCTATGACAAGTATAGGACCAAATGGCCAACCTATAGGGGTAGGTAGCAAGCTTGAGATCTCAGACATCATCTTTATAGTGTATTATTCATAGGGGAATATCTAAGGAATTTATGAATAGCATGGCTAGGACACAAGATAGACATGATAGAACCTAACCTTAGAGTTAGAGTGATGTAGTTTTGTACTTTGTATCAAAAAAAATGATATATATATATATATATATATATATATATATATATATATATATATATATATATATATATATATATATATATATATATATATATATATATATCTTATTTTGATAGTTAGATGTTAATATTATGTGTTTATATTTTGGTTGTGTTTGTGGATGCTTAGATATATTTATTTTTAGCATATGTATTTTTATTTTATTATATATGTTATAGGAAATAAATGTGTTGTATTTTATTTTCTAGCATTATCTAATAAGGCACATGCATGGTTAAAAAGAAATAGGCAAAAAGGGCTTGGTACAGTATAATTAATAAAAAACAAATATACTACACACTATTTCACATTGTGAGATGTGTAATAACAAAAAATGACTAATCATAAGAAACCAAAGAGTCGTAAACAAGAGGGATTTTTTTTTTGAAACCATGAAAAATAATGCCACCAAATTAAAATAAGTAAAATAATGTTGGGAAGTATGAAAATAATTTAATAAAGTAAAAAACATGTAAAATAAAAATGGTATAAAATAAATCAATTAAGTCAATCAATAATACTAAATCATGTTGGGAAGTATAAGAGAGAAACAAAATTGGAAAAAAGGGTCTTAATTTAATCACACTAATTCAAGCTGGGAAGTATGAAAAAAATTAAGAAAAAGTGTTGAATTCTTAAATGCAATAAAAAAATAAGAAGATAAAAGTGAAATATTAATGAAGTAAGCATAAAACATACTAAATCAAGATGGTAATCATGTCAATTATGTTTAATTCATAATCAATCATATCTTATCTCATGTTTGAGATATGTAATTTAGTTGTGACTTGGATATTGGAATTTTTTTTAGGAAGGTTAGGTCCTATCCATGGTCTTACACTACAACTCATAAAGGGTACACCAATGAGGTGAAAATAATGTGAGAATATGGTAAAACTGGGATGTTTTTAATGTTAATGTGAGAATTTTATGGTTTGTGAGGAAGGCCAGGTCATATCCATGGTCTTATAATGTAACTCACAAATGGAATCTCTAGGGTAATGATCAATAAAAAAATAATATTTCTCAAGGGAAAATATTACCATTGTAGGGAGTGAAAAAGGGAATGTAAATATCATAATGTAAGCATCTTATGATAAGAAATTATATAGTAGGCATACTAAGGGCATGAGAAGACACTAAGTGAGTAGTGACCATCAATATACAAAGGATACCTATTTACTATACACACAAAGTTGTGTAGGTAAATAAGTGTTCTACCAAGATCAAATAATGTAGGTAGTTTTGAAAAAGAAAATTAAAATCAGCCTCCCTTCCCACATGTGTTCCCCATTCCTCCAAACCCCTTATAGAGCCATTGGTCTATTGTGAAGATTGGGTACTTGCATGACAAAGTAGGTAGTACTAAAATATTTTTTATTCTCATTTTCAAATCTACTAGCCTAATACAACCCAATGTAACTTGACTCTGTTGTGTGTCCAACTATAGATTTTTAACTTTGAATAGAAAAAGGAGATGTTCTTAGAACATGTCTTTTAGTGTGATTGGACTTTTGATAATTTTGAATGTTACTTTTTAGATCATTTCCTTTTATTAAATGATTTGGATTTTGAATTTTTTTATGTATGTTAAGATTCCTCCTCCATATGGACTTGGAATGACCAGTCATGATAGATAGAGTGATACACATGAATGAACTTTAGTCTTTGGATAAAGGAAGCTAGGTATCCAAAGACAAGACTACTAGAACACTTAGGATTTATGATGAACTAACATGTTATCTCAAGTATTAAGCATGTGTATACCTAGTTTTTGAAAGGGAATAAATGAGACAAAAGGGAGATCCAAAGTGGACCAATAAAAGGAGACTATAATAAGATGAATTGCTTGCTAACTAATCACTTGGTAAATAAGGAATGACTAAAGGGAGCAAGGGTTGTATAACAAAGTCACAATAGTTATTATCTATGTATATAGAGATAAGAGAGCAAATAATCATAAAAAAAGGGAATCATGATAAAATGAATTCAAGAAGAAAAGATAAATAAATGAGGAAAAATAAATACATAAGATAACATAATGACATCACAAACAATATAAATTGCAAAACCAAAATCACCATGTAAGATAGATAAGAATTGGAACAATGTCAAATGATATATACTAGATAAATATAAAGTTGGATTACATGTCCAATCTAAATGAAAATGTAATAATATCATGCATGAGTTCATAATTACTGATATATTTATCCACACACATTATCCATAGCATCTAATAAGAGTCTCTATAAAGTTGAATGTGAACTAGATCTAATATCTCATCGATCTTCAATGAAAGTTGATAAAATACTTCATTTCAAATCTCCTTGATAAAAACTGTAGGAATTATTAAAGGATCATGTTGATGAGAGATATCATTCAAGGGATGCTTAAAAGACTACATGGGAGTGGTTTCTATGGGAGATGAAGCGGTCACTAATGGGGAAGATACCACATGAGGGACTCACAAGTGGAGAGGGATATATGGGTCAAGGAATGTCCATGGGTAAGGGATTCATAGGTTTAGGAATAGTAGGTGAATAAGGGACCATAGGAGGAGATGTACCCATAGGAGTTGGAACCATGAGGTAAAAAGGGGGGCCCTATTATGAGAACAACCTATGGGAGGAATGGTAGACAATGCAAGAATAGTTAGTAGGTGATCCTTGAGATGTTTTTGAAGCATGTGGTAATGATCAGTGTGATGTGTAACAAATTAGTGCCATATATAATATACCTATTTATACTTAGTAATATATTCATGTACTAATTTTGGGTGAGGTGTAGTCTTGTCTGAGGATTGAGGAGTAGTGAGATATGGGGTGTTCATATATTATCATTGTTTGTGATAATGTGTGGATGAACAAGTATCTATGTTATGGAGGTAACAGATATGCCTATGAGTAGTCTTGATAGGTATACTCATAGGAGGATGTGTAAAGATAAGGGAACTTGGTATATGAAAAAATATCTAGTCTAATGAATAATAAATTTATGAATGTCACAATAAGGCTAATCATCCCATTTGGTAGATGAAGGATCCAATTGTGGTAAAGGGAATAAATCATTAAAAATATAAGGTGGGTTTGGTGGAGAGTTTGGACAAGCCTTGACTAAAGAATAAGAGGATCAAAATTAAGAACAGATTCATACAAAGTGGGAGTGGGAATGGGATCTAAACTAGGCTCTATTGAGGGAGGGGTAGGTTCTATAAAAGTTTGAAGGATAGTCACATGAATCTTATGGATAAGTAGGCTATAGGGATCACAATATTTATAAAATAAATAGGTACCAATCATAACATGATCCATTATCATACTTATATGAGGTTCTTCATAAACTGGATGTGTTTGCACCATCTCTACCCTACAATAAAGATGGAAAATTCTAAAATTAGGAATCATATAAGATGGAACATGGGAAGATATAATAAAATAATAAATTAAAGAGGAACAATAATGAATAATCTCAAAATCTTAGACCTAAACAATACTTCCTAATAATGGATCATATGATGTATAACCATCATCATAGTTAGGTGTATAAATACCAATGCCATGGGTAAGGATAACACTTGTCATCTGATGTGGTGTGATGAATGGAATTATGAGTCTTGGTTAAGAAAATGGGTATGTCATCACAAGGTGTTTGATGAGAATGAGTTTGCAAATAAGTATGAAGTTAAGAGATGATATTAAGTGAGATATTATAATTTTTAATCATGAGATTGATCTCATCGAGCTCATCATCATCAAAATATAAGAAGATAGGGGGAATATTCATAATGAGTTTAATATGACCATTTTAACCTTGAGTAAAATTGATGTGAAAGTTAAATTGTTGATATTAATGAATCAAAATGCTTGGAAAGATTTCAAGGGTAGGAATCTTGAATACACCATAGCCTTGGAATTATTCAAAATTCCAAGGATTGGTGTTACCTTGAATCCTGTAGATGGATCCATTGTGAGGAAATTTAGTGAATTAGAAATCACAAGAGGAAAATAATCTCATAAGATGATTCTATGGGATACCAGCAAAAATGTTATAGGATAGAGGAAAATTAAATATCATCACCTTCACATGAATGGTGATAGGTGGGATGGTAATGGGGAGCCACACAACACCTAAAGGAGGCATTTTTATTTGTTCATAGCCTTAACCTATGTTTCATGTGGATTTAAGATTACATTTGGAATATCTAAGTGTTTTGATAAAATAGAGAGAGAAAACATAAGTACTAAAACCCTAGTCAATCAAGGCATGCTTGCCTTGGATATCACCAATTCAGACACTAATAAACATAGGAGGATCATCCACATAAAGAAAAATATAATCATAAATCATGGAAATAATGGATAATTTTAGGGAAAGATAAGTGTCCATTATTTCATCAGCATGTATGGACATCTCTTCGCATTATTAGAGAATGATATCTTCTAATCTAGATAAGGTTGCTTCACATCCTGCTAGGGGAGGATGAGGGATGATCATTTAAAAAAAAAGCTACATAATATGGTTATGATGATGTAAATATGTCCTCATATGTTTTATAAATGGTATTTGGGATGGGAGATTAGTGAGTTTTGTGATAGGATCCCACTCATCATAACCCATAAGGGGATTATTGGAAAGAGGTGCGTAATGTTGAAGGAGGTCTTCAAAAGGAGGAAATGAAGTACATGTGAATTTATGTTAATAATAGGTATAAGGTTTTGTAGGAGGAAAGATTTTGTAGATTATGTTGAGAATATGGATTAATTGATTCAGGTTGGGTTTCAGAATTGTTAGAATAAGTATTGATAAAAGCTTGAGTATTATTGGTGATAGGTAAAGAAGATGAAGGGATGGTAGAAATAGTATGATAAGTTATATACAAAGGAGGTATTTTAGTTGGTTCATTAAAATATATAATATCATCTTTCACAAAATCATTTAAGTGAGTTGGAGAAGAGTATTAGATAACATAAAATATGATAGATAATGGAGGTGTGTAGATGGATTGAGGATCAATGAAATCAACCACCCTTTGTATATTAATCATATTAACCACATTATCTTTAGGGGTTGGGTCAACAATACTATCAAAATTATTGGTAGAATGGGTAGGATTGTCTTGTTTATCTTGGTGATTTTCAAGAGGATCTTTGTAGATGGCCAAATGAGCATTGTCCTGATTCAAAGCTTGAGATTTAGTTTGTGTTTCATGGGATTTAAAAGTAAAGTCGTAGGAATATTGGCATTGAAAAATGATATAATTATGGTCAAAATTGGGACCAAGAAGGACATACATAGCCAAATTATGAATCTTCTAGTAGGTCTCATAAGAATGACCCCAACTAGCATGAAACCAACAAAATTTATTAAGATCAAACTAAGATTTCATAGGATGATTGGGATCAAGTTATCATGGGAGAGGCCTTGGTATATGTTTTAGTAATTATACTAAGGATATATTTTTTTAAACATTGATATTGGTGGTTGAAGATAAATGAGGGCTGGTGATATGGTTAGTAGGGGAAGCTTGTTTCAAGGATTGGTTAGGAATAATAGCTTGAATAGTGTGAATGGTATCATAAGAGTCTATGACACCATCATTGATAGAATGATGATTTTTTTATTAATTAAAATCTAATTACCCATAGAATATTTGGATGGCTCAAATTTATTCATAAGTAAAACTTGACATTTATCCTGGTCAATAGCCTTCTTCAAAGTACATGGAGAGAGAGAGAGTATAGATCTGATATTGTAACTTGGGAAAAAGATCATTGGTAAAGATTTGGAAAAGGTTGTCATCTACCATATTATGTTAACATTTGTTAGAAAATGTATTCTATATTTTAATTAAATATTATATATTTTTGGTTTCAAGTTGCTTATAATTGATAAAATGGGCCAAGGTATTCTCAAAGAGATCACTAGTTTGGAACTCTTGGATTAGAGCATTTACTAAATCTTCCAAACTAGTAATAAAATGAGTTTTAAGTTGGTTGTATCAGTATAAATCATCACCCATGAGATATTTGGTTAGTAAATTGGTAGTGGAAAAGGTATTTAATTTGACACAGTCTTTATATAGATTTCTAAAAGTTTTTAAATGAAGATTAGTATCAGTTAACCCACTGTAAGAAATGGTACAGGTGATACCTCATATATCTATATTAGATATTCGAGAGGTAAGAGGATAATTTTGAAGATGTTTGATTATTTTATTTAAAATAGGAGTCTAAGGGATAAGATTACCATGGGAATCCCTAAGAGGAGGTGGGGGAACATTTTGATTATATGTTATCCATGGCATATGTTAAGGCTAGATTTTAAGATGGATAAGATGATTTTGTTTTTACATAATTTGACTTGTATTTTTATATTGAAAATCATTGATTTTATTAATATTTTTTAATATGATTTTATCGGTTTTATTTTCATTATTTTTAGAATTAGTATAATTGGTAGTAGTGGCTTGGGTACCACTACGAGTATTAGTAACATCTTGAGAAGAACTACTAGTAAGAGAGGCACTAGTGGCATAATTTTCTTCTGTGGAAAAAGATGGAATAGTAGAGGTATGAGAATTAATATCACTATAGGAATGATTACCATGTGTATAAAATGATACACTAGTGGAATAATTAATAAGAGTGGGTCTTGGAAGAGGAGCACTAGATGTAGAACTAGCCATGTTAGTATAAATACTAGGCATGGAGGTAGAGGAAGTTAAAGAATAAGTCATGGTATCAAAAGGGGTCAAAATAGAGGGATGAGGCTTGGAAGAAAAGAAGATAGTATATACAAATATTCTTAAGAATATGGAAAAGGTGAATGAGGCTCTTTAACTTGACCACTTATCATGAGTTAGTAAATAGTAGAAGGATACTTTCCTTTGGGGAAACTCAGTGATGAAGAAGATAATTTCTTGTGTATACTCTAATTTAGGTTGATCTTAAAATGATAAGACATTATTACCAAGTGAAGAGGAATGATGAGGGGTCCCATTTTTTGTAGTGTGAGTAGTTATATGAACATTAGTTTCATCTAGGATAAGATACAAAACATGTTTATGGGAGAACTTATTAGGGATGGTAAGACTTGTCATATACATTAAATTAAACTTAGTGTTTTATTAAAAATAGTAATTTATTGATGAATGAGAGATATTATTTAAGTCAAAAATGATGCAAAATCAAGGAAAGATAAAGGGACATATAAGAGTATAGAGTTGACTAGGTCAACTTCGTATGGGAAATAGGGTCTAAAAATTGAGTTAATAAGACTATAGAGTTGACATGGTCAATATAGTATTGTAATCTAAGATATATAATAGACTAAAAAAGATACAAAGTTGATAGGGTTGACCCAATACTATAACCTAAGAGGTAAAAAGGAATACTAGATTAACTAGGTCGACTCAGTATTATAGGTAGGGAAAATAGGTAGTCTGTAAGAGACTATGTCAAATAGAATGATATTGTAATGAAAAAATAAAAATAAAATCAATGTAATTGAAATAAATAAATGGAAGGAAAAACACAATCAATTAGGTCAACGAGAATGATCCAATTAAGTCACACAACATAAAGCCTTACACCAATGCTAGCCAATGCATATTTTTACAATACAACATATAATAAGCAAAGAGAAAGTAGTTAGCTAATATTAAATGCTAAATATGTGGTCATCTTGAATGATTTTAGATTTATAAATTATTATTTTTAATTTGATATGGAAGTTAGTTGAATGGAGGGCACTAGAAAGCAATCTATGGATGGTTTTAAGATGTTTGGGCTAAAAGGGATCTATGTTGGTAATGGTATTGGCTTGGTATTGGTTCCCACCCCCTCACTTAAAAATCCTATGGTGATAAGGGTGTTAGGTTATTATATAATATATACAATTAACCATGTGTTTATAGTTGGCCATAAAACCAAGTTGGATTCCCCTTTGGTGATGAAATCTAAGTAGGTAGGCCTTGGGTAGACAAATATTTAGATGCATTTTGGAATTATGTGATTTGGTAGTGTGTGAATGAAAGATAAAAATAGTGAAAATAAATGGTATATTTTAAAACCACCTAATTATAATGTACGATCTAATCTAAGCATGTAAATAACTAAAAGTGAAAGTGTGAATTAATTATTAACATATAATTGTTAATTTCCCAATTTGAAACATAGTACAAAGTCAGTTTAAATGATAGTGTATGTAGACATTATATAATATATTTTATGTGTCTCTACTATAATACATAAGGGTATTTAATAAATATTCCAATAGGGTTGACCTAGTCTTTTAGATAGAAGACAAAATACAAAACTAGGTCGACCAGGTTAACCTAGTTTGTTATATGATGGTAATTTTAAAGATTACAAATTATGAAAAATAGAAACTTAAGGAAGAAATAAAATTAGAGAGAGAAATAAATTAACCTTGGTGAGTTATAATATACTGAGTAATTTGAAATTCTTCTTGAAGTGCCTTGAATGTTACTTGCAAATTCTACCAACTGTGTTGATTGGGTTGACCTAGTTCTACAATTCCCTATTTGTTTAAACTTGTTAAGATGACTTACCATCCTAATGAACCTACTATGTTTTTCAGAAGCTATCTAAATTAATATAACAAACTATTTGACCTAGTATGTTTTTAATAATTGAATAAGATTATTGTGTTAATCTATTAACCTAGTAGCATGTATTTGATGAAGACCTGCATACAAAGAACATAATTGTTTTTGATGTGACTGTGTGTTAAAATTTAACACAAAAGTTATAAACTATGCCAACCATCTCGACCGAGTATTGTAAATGTACAAAAATAATAAATAAAATGATAGAAAATAAACAATGTGAAATAAAAACTTGTAATTGTTAGATTTAAATCAAGTTCATCATAATGAATGAAATTAGAAATGCATTAGATCTATAAATTAATCCTAGTTGGAAGAAGATAGCTATTAGTTAAAATTATTATTTGGGATACATTAGATAATTGAAAATATGATCAATATGTAGATCTATTAGACCTAACTAGGGGATCTTTTACCACAATAATAATACTAGGGAGGGTTCTAAAGCCTCTAGTTAATTAAAATAATGCAATAAACCTAACTAAGTCCTATGTTTTCGTATTCACTAAACTAATAACAAGTAAATAAAAATTATAATCTAGTGATCACCAAATATTATGGCACAATGTGGGGGTAATAAAAAATAAAAGTAAACATGCATAGAAGACATATACTCACATCAATATATATGAAATTATAATGCATGGAATAGAATTGAGAATGCATATCTATCTACTCTTACAAATGAGGAACAAAGTTAGGAATACTTAAATTTGAATATGAACCTACCTAGCCTCAATATCGCCCTTGGCCAAGGTGATTTGAAAGAGGCTATTTTGGTATGTAAGGATGATAAGGATAAATCAAATCTAGGCTATATAACTTATCGATGCATGTAAAAGACTTCTCCATGAGACAAGATCTGTATCTTCAAAGAAAGTATGGAACCCTAATATTGTTCCTCAAGTATAATGGTGGAAAAGTAGATGTGAAATATATCTTACTTAGTATTCTATTATCTAAATAATGGAAAAATGATATTATATATTTATGTGGATTTAACCTTAAGTCCTTATGAAAGTTTCAACTCACAAGGTCAACCTAGTCGACCTAGTACTATTATTAACAAAAACTCACTAGGTCATCAGCTAGGTCAGACAAGAGACAACCTAGACCTTAAATGATTTTCACCAATAATATTACAAGATCAACCCTATTGACCTAGTATTATAAACTATTGAAAGTGGTTTTAGGTTAGGATATGGGGTAGAGAAGATGGGAAATGACTGAAGGAGTGTATAAGAGAGAAGAATAAGCTTAGGGGAATGGTTTTTATTAGAAATATGTATAGATAACAAGTGGAAGGGATTAAAATGTTAAAAAGCACTAATGGTTTTCCTACACCTTTCTCAGTGTACCCCTTAAAGCATGCACTTAGAGATATTGAGACTCGATGGGTTCTTGTAAGATAAATAATGTCAATAATTGATAAAAGTTTGAAAATATTATGTGTATATATAAATATATTGAGATGTCCATACTAGGATAACTATCATTCTTTCTTGAGTTATAAATTACCCAATCTAAAAAAGGTATATTCATCTCACAAGCCATGTACATAAGAGAGATGCTAATGAATTTTGAGATGGATGATTGTGAGGTAGTTAGTACACCCATGATAATAGGGTGTGAGTTGATAAATGAAGACAAGTCTTGAAAGGTCAATCAAACATCACATAGGTCAATGATTAGAAGTTTGTTATATACCGCAGTCTCTAGACCTAAAATCATGCAAGTAGTAGGTCTTGTAGGAAGGTTTCAAGAAGATCCAAATGAGAATAAACTACAATCAATCAAAAGATACTCAGGTATCTCAAAGTGACTATGGAGTATGGATTACAATATCTAAAAAGCAAGGAGTTAAATTTGATAGCCTACATAGATGCATACTATGAAGGAAGTATAGATGATAGGAAGAGAACCAATAGAGGAGATTTATTCTTAGGTGGGTTCCTAGTTTCATGTATAATCAAGAATCAACCATTAGTAGCATTATCCAATTTTGAGGCTAAGTAAATTTCAATAGATTCATGTTTTACTCAGGTCCTATGAATGAGACAGACCCTAAAAGACTAAAAGGTGGAGTATGATGGTCTTATCCTTATGATAATATAGGTGTTATAATCATCTTGAATAACCTTGTTATGTACTCAATGACCAAGCACATTTCCATTAGGTATAATTTTATAAGAGAGTAGATAAGTGAACAAAGTGCCATACTTGAGTATGTTTCTAAATAGTATCAAATTATAAACATATTAACCAAACCACTTCCAAAGGTAACTTTGGAAAAACTAAGACATGAATTGGGTGTAATTCATATCCCTAGTAATAATTAAAAAATAAAAAGTACTTAATGGGAAATAATCATGTTCATTACCTCTAAAAATAGATTATTTTTTCCAAAAAGGTATGGATGTGATAGGGGGAGCATGTTTTTATTATGTCTTATAAACTCATAGTCCTATGTGTTGAGTATTTTGTTTGTAGGGTGGGTGATTCAAGAAGTTACAGACATCACTTTTTAATTTATGTCAAAGGGGGAGAAAGACTAGAATGGGGAGATAAGAATGACAAATTTATAGTATGTTTTTCCATAAATGAAAAATGGGGATATTGTTTAACAATGTTCCTATTGTTGAGGTTTGGCATTGATTTGGTCATTGATGTCAAAGGTTCTTAAGAAAGGTGTCCATGAGGTCATTTAAGAATGTTCTTATTTTATATCATCATTGAAAGGTATTAAATTATTTGAGGAGAATGTAAGACATGTGAATAATGTGTATAAGCACCGAGTGTTTCAAGTATAGTTTTCAACTTTTAAATGCTTGAGAAGTCTAGTCATGGCACTAGTCATAACTTGTAAATTCCTAGTGAGAAGGTTTGATCATGGTGACATGGTGAGATGGATGAAAAAATTCATAAGAGGTTGTATAAGGTTTCTTTAGAATGCATACTAGGTATTGGATCACTCAAAATATCTTCAAGGTGAGCTGATAAGGGTAAGACCTGAAGTCCAAGTCTGTAACTCCACTAGTTCTAAACCTTAATTGACCTAATGAGGTGTCATGAGGTGTTGTCTACACCTATCAAGGATGTAAAGTAGTTTTTTAGAATTATATAGGTTGATTGAGTTTTATAATAAGGTGGAGGTTTCATGTAATGAAGGTTGAAGGTTATATTTTAGGCTTAATATGGTTTACAGGTCAAGGTCTAAGAGAACAAAGAGAGAGAATATGGCGTAATGGGGTATGAGGTTCTATTTCCAAGGATATTATGGAAAAATGAGTGTTTTCAAAGGTATGATATATTTTTTAAATAATTTTCACAAGGTATGACATCATGGATTTCAAGATAAGGCATGAAAAGTGGTTTTGAACTCTCTTATGTGCATAAAATGAAGGGTTATCAACTCGAGAAGGAATTTCAAGTGTTCATTGGAATGTGTAACCTCTACATGAGAGTACATTATATTCATGGTAGATGGGGAAAGGTCTTATCTCAAATTTATATGAATTATTTTTTCTAATTAGGGGCTATGCTTTATGAATGATAATTAATATTGATGGTTTACACCCTCAAAGAACACTAATAATGACCCAATATGAAATAAGTTGTTCTAAAGTGATCAAAATGGATTGGAATGGATATTTTAGTGATTGGAAGATGTATTAAACTCTCCAAATAATCTCTAGGTGTGTTTGAGTCTTCAGGTGAGTGAGTGGACCCTACAAAAAAGGCTTTGTTTCTTGGATATTTGTTGTAGCAATCATAATTGAACAATTCAAAGTATGAAAATCATGGGATGGATAAGGTCAAGACTTTTATTTTATGTCCATTATGGTATCCAAGTAGGTAATATCTATCAAGTTTATTAAAATGGTCATCCAAGACAACTTGTCACTAACAAACCTAATGGTGCAAATAGTAAAAAACCCAAGTGGAAGTGAGAATATGATTAGGTATGTGTTATCATGTAATATAAGTAAATCCAAGTTCATGGAGACATTTTTCAATAATTTTAAGGTATGTTAATTTTGGATATAATTTGGAGGTCAGTGGATATAATGAAAATGTTGCTCATAAGTTGACTTGTCTGGTTTAGATAAGATAGTGAGGTACAAGATTATGAGTTTGGTTTGCAAAACCAATATTATCATTTTAACGTGTGTATATATATATATATATATATATATATATATATATATATATATATATATATATGGTATAATGATCAAATAGGATAATACACATGTATAATTAGTCATTAAAAGTTGTCATATAGGTGTTGAATGTCAAAATCACCATGACTGGTCTTTAAGGAAAATTGGTAGTTCTAAGTAAGCAAACTATAGGAATGTTTTTTAGTCCTTTTTCCCTATGTAATGAACTATAATGAATTTGGTGAAGTTTTTGATGTATTTAAGGTTATATTTATATTTTCTATTGTCATGGTTTGTGGCCAAACATTGTGTTATCTTTAATTGTTTAAGATAGATGTTCTGGGTATGCACAGGTCTAATTATAAATAGATTTAATGGCATGTTTTGAGTGGTGATTGGAGATAAAAGGTGTCATATACATAATATTAAACTATTATGGGTATATTTTAGTTTAATATAAAGTTTTCCTGAAATGTATGAAGTTTTAAATTGCTCCAAGAATAGCAGAGGGTAACATGTCCTAGTGAAGGCCTAAGTGAATTAGATCTTATTAAGGCCTAAAAGAGGTTTTGGTCTTGTATGCTATGAAATAAATATTATAATGTTTGATTAATATGTTTTTCATGCACTAAGGCCTATTTTATGGAAAATATAAGTGGTCAAGTGTGTATGTCTGACCAATATATGTATGAGCAAGAGCCTAGTATAAGAACAAGATTTAATAGGCTGAATTTACTAGTTAGAGAATGAACGAGTTTAAATGTAAGATATAACAATTTTAAAAGATAAATGAGGTATTTTATAATATTATAAGTTTGAAAATAAACTATCATGAAGATAAAATATGGGTACTGTATATGACTATCAAGGTCAAATGACCTAATCTTTATTGAAGAGACCTAGTTGAGTGAAGGAGCCTGAAGTTAGTATGAGAAGGATAAGAGTGTGAAGAGATGAAGAGGTGGTCATCATTATTTGGATGATAAATAAGGTTTCCTAAAGGTGATAAAATAAATCAAGTGGATTATTTGGTGAATAATCATCTAGGGGGTTAGTTCCTCCTTGAAAATAGGTGTTTGTTAAAGCCTAGTTAAGTGGGTGGGTGGCTAGTTGGGGTTGGTGCTCCATGTGAAATTGGTGCTTCACTAAATATTTATGTTTGTATTATATTATTATAGTAAAATTTAAAATATAAATTGGTTCTAATCCCCTTGAAGGTTTACCACTCAAATAAGTGTTCTAT
The DNA here is from genome assembly GCA_037957365.1 of Torreya grandis. Classification (NCBI taxonomy): domain Eukaryota; kingdom Viridiplantae; phylum Streptophyta; class Pinopsida; order Cupressales; family Taxaceae; genus Torreya; species Torreya grandis. Next base: position 748,039 of record JARHVA010002539.1, on the reverse strand, counting down.
GTTGTATGTTCTTGTCTCATGCTCATAAAATGGTTCTCGATGTGTTGCTAGTTTAATATATTGCTTTAATAGTTCATGAATGATAAAGTAAAGTTTTAAATTTTTTTGAGGTTTTATTTACCCCCCCCTTCTTAGTCATTTTTATTACAACACAAGGTTCATTTATTTCTCTCTTAGTCATTTAAGTACTTCTTTTCAATTTTATTATATGCAGGTTAGAGGTCTTTAAAATTTCAACCCTACAACCAAATAAGTCAAATTGGTCAACTTAATTCTATAGCCTATATTTTGTGTAAAATATTTATTCAACCTATTTGAATCTATTGTTAAAAACTCTTATTTCATAGAATAATAGAGACCTAGTCAGATCTATTCTATAGTAAATTCATATAGTCTCATCTGAGTTGACTCTGTACCATTCTAAATTTGGGAATTGATCACTATTTCCTAGTAATTAATTCACACTTTCATTTTTAGTTGTTTGCATCTTAAAGTATCTCACATAGTATAAACATTTTATTTTCAAATTAACATTTAGTTACACTATTTTTATCTTTCTAAACACACTACCTAATCACCAAATATTCAAAATACATATAACATTTGACTTCCCAAGGCCTACCTACTTGGATTTCATCACAAAGGGGGAAACCAACTCAGTTTTCTATCCATGTATAAATATGTGGTTAATGGTATATATTGGAAAATCACTTGATACCCTTATCATTATGGGATTTTGAAGTGAGGGAGTAAGACCCAATACCAAGCTAGTACCATTGCCAACATAGATCCATTTTAGCCTAAACATCATGAAACCACCCATAGATTGCTTTCTCATTCCCTATTTTAAGCCAACTTCCCTATCACACTTAAAACAACACTTTATAATAATTTAATAAAAATAATGATGACTACTTAGTTAGTAATTAATTTTTAGTTGAGATTTTTCTCCTTGATCATTATGTGTTGTACTATAAAAACTTGCATTAGCCAGTGTTATTATAAGGTTTTGTGTTGTGTGCCCTAATTTGATCACTCACATTAATCTAATTGTTTGTGTTTTTACTTATATTTATTTCTTCAATTATATTTTTAAAAATTTCCCATTTTATCATACTATCATTATGTTTAGTATAGTCTCTTAAATATTGTGTTTTACCCTATTTTAAGTATATATTTAAATTGTACAGCTCAATATCTCTTTCTACCAATTAGGTTATAGTACTAAGTTGACCCAGTTAACCCTATATCTTTATTAGGCTTAGTTTCACACCCTATTTATAGTACAAAGTCAACTTGTATGACTCTATACCCTTATCTTCCTCCTAGATTATAAAACACTATTAACCTAGTCAAAACTTTATCCTTCCTACCTCTTTAACTTTGCATTAAATTCATCTCCATTAATATTTCTCCCTTATTATGAAATTTTTGTTTTAAGACAACATTGAGTTGAATTAAATAGATATGATGAGCTTTACCAACCCCAATAAATTATCCCATAAGAATATTGTGTTTAATACCATAGATTTAGAGTAATATGAATGTATCCACTTCTATTATAAACTATGGGACCCCTTCTCATTCCTTTTTAGTTCAAAATTCTCTCTTTTCCATATAAGGTCAACTTGAATTAGAGTATACTCCATAAATTCTCTTCTTCATCAATAAATTTTCTCAACCTCAAGTAAACAATCCTTCTACTATTTAACATCTCATGATAAGTGTCAAACTAAGGAGCATTTATTTTCTTATCAACCTCTTCCATCTCTTTTGACCCCTTTTCATACTATGACATCTTCCTCTTTGAATTCCTCCACCTCCATGGCTAGTATGTATACTAACATGGTAGGTTCTACATATAATGGGCCTCTTTTAAGACCTACTCTTCTCCATTATTTCACTATTGCATCATTTTATACCCATGATAATCATGCCTCTAGTGCTTTTTCTTCTCATCCATCTAATAATACATATTTTTACACATAAATAGATCGTTCTACTAGTGCCTCACTTACCAAAAATTCCTCTCAAGATACTAGTAACACCCATAGTGGTACCCAGGCAACTACTACCAACTATAATGCTTCACATAATGCAAAAAACACCACTCAAACCCATGAACTTGTATTACAAACTATTAATAAAATGAATGTTTTCCAAACTAACATTGCCAACCAAATTATGCAAATACAAAATCATCTAATCCATCTTCAAAATCACACTCAATAGGTTCCATGGGGAATGCATAACTAAAATGATCCCCCACCTTCTCTTCAATATTCCCATGGTAATCTTATCCCCCAATGTCCTCTTATTAACAAAATAATTATGCACCTTCAAAATGAGACTCTTACTCCTCAATTTTCTAATACAGATATATAAGATATCACCCCTACTATTAGTTATAATGGGTCAGCTGATCCTAATCTCGACTTAAATAAAATTATAAATCTATATAAATATTGGGTTAAGTTAAATACTTTTGTTACTACCAAGATATTATCAAAAAATCTCACAAGCAATGATTTAGATTGGTACAACAAACTCAATTATAATTCTATGACTAGTTTGGAAGATTTAGTCAATGCTCTAGATCAAAAATTTCAAACTAGTGATCTCCCTAGAAATACTTTGGTCCATTTTCTCAATTGTAAGCAACTTGAGACCAAAATTTCACAAGATTTCATCAAATGATGGAAAACCTTGTCTAAAAAATGTGAACACAATATGACAGATGATAACCTCTTTCATATGTTTACTTGAAATCTTTTCCCAAGTTTTAATAATGAGTCCCAACTCTCTCTCAATGCACATTGGAAGAGGCCATTTCCTAAGCCAAGTTCAAATATTTCCTTATGTATAAATTCAATCCATCTCAAACTTCTATTGGTACTCACATGGTAATAAAAAATAAGAATCGTCATGCTAAAAATGATGGTATCACTGATTCTTATTATACCATTCATACTATTCAATATATTATTCCCAACCAAGTTTTGGAGCAAGCTTCCCCTCCAAAGAACATCACTAATCCCCATCGATATTCAACAAATATCATCAATATTCATAAAACTTTATCCTTAGTATAATTATAAAATCATATACCAAGGCCTCTTTGATGAGAACTTGATCCCACTCATCCCATGAAATCATAGTATGATTGTAATAAATTTTGTTTGTTTCATGCTAGTTGGGTTCATTCTCATGAGACTTATAAGCAACTACATAATTTGGCTATGGATTTGATTCTTGGTCCTAATTTTTACCATGAATCAATCATTTGTAAACATCAACAAGCCTATGACATTACCTCAAAATCCCATGAAAAATAAACTAAATCTCAAGATTTGAACAAATCTAATGATAATTTGGCCATCTACAAAGATCCTCTTCTGAATCACCAAGATAATCAATATAAGCCTACTCCTTCTACCAATAATGTTTATAGTCTTATTGACCCATATATATAAGATAATTTGGTCAATATGACTAATATATGAATGGTAGTTGCCTTCATTAATACTCATCCAATCCACAGTCAATTATCTTTCACTTTTTGTGTCATCCAAGATTCTTCCCCAACTCACTTAATAGATTAGGGGTAAGAAGACCTTATATATTTTGATGAACTAATTCCAACACCTCCCTTAGATACACACTTATCATACCATTTATATCACTCTTGTAACTTATTTACCCATAACCAATGACACTCAAACTTATATTAACACTTCTTCTAGTTTATCTCAAACTAAACCAACATCAAATACCCTATCTTCTCAAGACAATAATCAAAATTGTCCTTTAATTAAAAATTCTACATCTTATCAACATAAATTCACATGCACTTCATCTCCTCCTTTTGATGACCTCCTTTAATACTATGCAACTCTTTCCAATAGTCCTGTTATGGGTTAAGATGAATGGGATCCTATCACAGAGATTACTAATCTCCCATCTCAAATCCCATTTCTTAAACTTATGTGGACTTATACGCATCATCTCAATTATCTTATTTATTTCTTTTTTGATATTTACATCCATCATCCTCCTACATAAGGACACAAATCCTCCTTATCTAGATCAAAAGTTAGCATTTTAAAACAATGCGAAGAGATGTCCATACACATTGATGAAACAATGGACACTTCTCTTTCTATCAAATTCCCCATTACTTCTATGATCCTTGTTGAGATTATTCTTCATGCAGATGATCCTCCCCTTTTTATTGGTGTCCAAATTGGTGATATTTAAGTCGAATGTGTCTTGATTGATGAGGGTTTAGGCACTTATGTGTTGCCTCTCTCAATTTTATTAAAACCCTTAGATATTCATAATGTCACCTTAAAGTCCACATACGACACATGCCAAGGATATGACCAAAGGCAAATGCATCCCTTAGTTTATGTGTGACTCCTTATCACCATCCCATTTATCACTATTCAATTGAATGTAATGATCTTCAATTTTCCTCTATCCTATAATATTTTTCTTGGTAGGCCATGGGCTCATCGCATAAGAGTAGCTGCCTCTTCCAATGTATCAAATTTATTCACAATGGAGAAATATATAGGATTCAAGGTGATACTAAAACTTAGAATTTAAAATAGTTATAATACCATGGTGTATTCAATATTCTTACCCTTGAACCTTTACTAAACAATCCATTTTATGAGTTTCAATTATTTAAATTTCCTATCGAATCCACTTAAGGTTAGAATGACCACCTTGAACTCATTAGGAATATCCCATCAAACCTACTAGACTCAAATGAAAATGAACCTAATAAGATCAATCTCAAGATTAAATATCAGATCTCTCACCTCATCTCATTTCTTAGCTTCCACCTTCTTTAAAACCACATTCCTATCAACCACCTACTAATGATATGCCTATTGGTCAAATTTGGCCTACATACTAAACTTTGATGGATTTGGGGTGAGAAGTTAAAAAATTTCTTGATTAAATATAAATCTAATATAATAAGGAAAAAACAAGTTTTAGGATGAGATAAAGTCATTTGTAAAGAATTTAAAAAACTTTAAGTATGCTTAAAGTGTAAATTCAGCAATCTCAAGGGACCAAAATGTCATGGCATGTCATATAGGAATGAGAAAAATAAACTAGTCATACATTTTATAATTACACTTGAGGAGTCTACTAGAGTTGAGGAATTACATGACATAATGATTTTGCTCCCATAAACATCCTTTATAAATTTCATATCTTGATGAGTTCTCTATCTCAAGATATAAGTTTCCAAAATTGAAATTATAGAGTGGGACTTGTGCACAGACTTCAAATTTGGGCCTTGTGAAGCATCCATTTTTATTAAATATTTCCCAAGGATGAATGTGAAACTAACAAGTGTCAATATCTCAGGTGCCCAAATGAAGATCTGATGACATGCATGGTGTGAAAAGGCTAGTGGGCCTAAATAGATCAATGGAGAATGTTTAATCATACCAAATCAGATCAATGGTGAGAGATAAGTCAATAAGTTAGTGGATATTGAAGAAAAATATGTAGTTTTCAAATGGCATGGCCATGGTAACTATCAAGTAAATTAATAGTACACATTTGAGTTATGCAAAGGGAGATTGATATTACACATAAGGTTAAGGATTCAATGAGCTCAAGATAAATGTAAAGCCACCACATGGCATAAGTGTTAGAATAGGATAGAAATCATTGTAGAAAGCATAAAATGAATGAGGAGATGATAAATATCATGATTAGGGAGCCCATATTAATATCAATAGCTAAAATTAAAATTTAAAATCTCAAGGACTTTAATGAAGAAAAAATGTGACCTAAGGTTAAACCAGAGCAAATATTTCAAGGGGATGCCATAAAGGTAGACACATTAGACAAATCATTTTACCACCCTGAGAAGGTAGAATACATAAATGTAAGAACAAATATGATATAAGTACCATGGGAAAACTTTGCAAATCCATCTAATGATAGTAAATCCCTGTAAAACTTTTCAAGAGCTTTTAGATGTAGGTTTTACATCTAATTCAAATTCAAGAAACACTAGCCTACAGATCTCCATTTGAAATCATGACTATATGAAAACCAATAAGGTGATTGGTATTAGAGTTATAATCACTAAGGAGGGGCTAAATTAGTGAACCTAGATATTTAAACTTTAGTTACAATTCTTGAAAATGCTTAAATAGATAATATATACATTTGTGAACAGTACATATCATTCATAGTAGAAAAAAATGAACATAATGCAATATCACATACACAACACAAGATCTATGTGGGAAACCCTTTTGGGGAATAAAACCCACTCTCAATCCTGTAACATAAATGGACTAATATCCTATAAGAGATTATAAATAAGAGACTAGTCAACTCCTTTAGACTAGCAAACCTTGATCATGTCTTCCTGATAAAAGGTATTTAGTGAAACACCTATTATACAAGGAACACCTATCCCTAATATTACCAACTCCTTTATAATACTTTATTTTATTAGAACACCTATTTTGCAATGAGAAACGGCCCCTAAGAGATACCATATCTTTTAGACCCTCCTTTGATAAGAACACTTAAATCTTGAAACTGATGTCTTCAACACCTAGTGATGGATATTTGGATATCACTCTTCTCACCTTTCATCATAACTCTATTATGAAACATACCCTATTTGAAAAATCATGTTATATACGTGAACCAACATACAAAGATCAATTAGGACACATTACATATCTAGTTAACCCCACTCCTCGATTGTACACACTTAATGCATCTTTTATAGTAATAAATCTATCACAACTTAAAAAACATGAATATAAGTTCATATCCATATTCAATACACTAATATAGCTCTCAGAATACCCAAAAATCTCACATAGTCTTCACCTTGGCTTCACTCTCATTCAAATAGCAAGAGCACTATTTTTACAATAGAATTATGACCTACAGGTCATACAAATAGTTCTCAAATTGATCTACTCATAAATTCATCCACAAGCCACTCTAACCATTATTCACTCCCAAATTCACATATATAATACTCTCTCAAGTCTCTTTCAAATAGCCTCTGGAGCATACTCACCCATTCTGCCTCTTTTAGTCTTATTAGCTCTAATGACCTATGTGATTATCTTCAACACCTTGCTCAATCTAGCATGTCTAATCTTCTTCACTCTTAGCTAGTATTCACTAACTTTCACCTTCTCTTTCAAAGGTTATGTCCTTAGCTTGGATCCACACACTCACTTCCTCATTCTTGTCTAACAAATCTAGAAATCACCATCTTTGATTTCACTGTATATAGAGCAATATAGAATATCAACACTTTAGTTAGCCATTTCACTTGCCTTAAACCTTAAGTATTCTTCTCATATCAATCTATGGATAAAAATAGACTTCATAAGTTTGCCATATCATTTATAGGTCACCCTTAAGTAGCTACACCTTTTAATAAGGCCCTTATAGCTTTTATGGGTCTCATGGAGACCTATTCACCCATTTAGCATAGAATCAATCAAAAAAAGAACACATGACCACTTTAAAATACATGTATACATTACTTGTGTCCCCTAAGACATACTAAAATAATCACAACCACTTTATCTTACATTTGTGTATGCTCAAACAACTCAAACAAAGACCTTATACCTAGGAACACCATTAATGAACATATATTAAACTTCTTAAGCATTTTTCATACTCAATATAGATTGATCACACCTATAAAATACTTAAAAGGTATCCTCATGGAGTATACAACACTCTCTAATATACAACTAACCATGAATGTTTCAAACAACATCTACATAAGCTTAATTACTCTTCTCAGGTCAATTGTAGAATATGAATGAATACATAGTAAAAATTTTGGCTAAATATCTTTATCTATATAGATTTTAAAATATTCTAATCCATATTTCCATATGTGTCTTGGAGTCCTATAAAACTTTGATTTTCATTGAAATAGAAAATTTGAATTCTATCAAAAGTTATGGTATAAAAACTAGTTAGTGGTCTTTCCTTCAAAAAATCAAATAGTCATTGTTAAACTTTGAACACAATGCTTGAATCTCATGAACTCTCAGCTTCAGATCAAATACATTCCAGCGATCATGATCAAACTTTAACATATATTCTACCAATGCCAAATGTTAAACCTCTATCACTTTGACCTCATCTCATGCAATATTGAGATGTTAATGTAATGTGCTCTGTCAATCTCTATAGATCAGTTAGGTCAATAATGATCAATGCTCACCATTGATCAATCTATAAAAACACCAACTAATGATTAGATCCTTATCCTATACTTTTTCTCAATCATTAAACATCATGTACCTATCCTCATCTCTCTACCTCTTAACTTATTGCAACCACATCCACCATTGATCTTACTTGAGATTTAACACTTTAAAAAATGACTATGTATGGGGACCCTATCAATATTCCCAAGTAGCCATTTTTTATCCTTAATATATTCTTCTGCACTTTGATACAGGATCTCAAATTTGGATCAAATTATCTCCTCACATAGGAAAATCAAACCATGTGACACGCTACTCCGAATAATCTCATGTGTATATATATAATTATATTAAAGTGCCTTCTCAAAAAATTCTATCATAGAGCCAAATATGCCAAAATATGTCTAGAAGACCAACTTTTCTCCTCATAACATTTGTCACACTTCAGTAGATGATCTCTAATTTAGCACAAAACAACTATGCTTAAAATTAAAAAACCCATATGATTAGTTTCTCTTAAAACCTTGACACATATAAAATATAACATCATCAAAAATATCACTTGGCTCTTTTTACCTCATTACAAAATTGGTTGTGGAAAAACATAGTCAAATTGATTGGAAGCCTAACTTTTCATATGCATATCTTTTGATTCACTACATTGCATGACCTAAAAATTAACACAAATAAATTAGGTATAAAAATGAATAAAACCATATGATAATTTTGTCCTCATACCTCTACATGTGTGAATGTTAACCTCATAAATATGTCTACTCATCTCTTTCTGACCACATTGCAAATTTGGCTAAGTATGAGAAAACAATGAATTTTGACTGAGAAGCCAACTTGGCAACTTTATATCTTTAATCATGTTTTGATGCTTGAATTGAGATATGGAACATAAATACTAGGGACTAATGTGATCACAACCATATAACCCACTCCCATTTACTCCTTCCCATGTGGAAATGGTGATGTCATCAAACTACCAGCTCAAATTTTTTGCCACTGAACACAAAGTTTCTAGATGAGAACTATGTTCAACCAGAAGAATTCCACTTATGCACATAATCTCTCTAGGCATATATAACATCTTATGGACCTATTACACATGCTAAAATCACAATAATCATCCATGATCCTCTCTATCCATGTCAATATTAAAGATCAACCAACCATTAAAGCACACTACACACTTTGTCATTATCACTTAGGCTATTAAATCACTTCATCCATTGACTAGAGCATCTCCATAACACCCCCATGACATCATCATGATAACTCTCCAAAAATCTCCCCCTTTTTCATTGATGTCAACATCTATCAATATAATAATATATAACTCACCTTTTCTCTCTTCATGCACTCCCACAACAAGATCTTTCTCCATAATGAGAATTTTCTCCCCATTTGACACAATGACAAAGTGGGTACAAAATGATCCTAAGGACCTAAAAATAATAACAAATATGAAAGGACCATCTTATAAAGATGATACTAACTCCCCCTTACCTTGAGCCTACTTCTGCATGTCTTGATAACTTTTTCTTGCTCTATGCCAACATTATCTTCAATCAAGCACTACAAACAATAAATAAACAACACATAAAACCACATAAATATTGATATAACACATCAAAAAAGAGATTATATGGAATCCCCCCTAATAACTCTAAGTAATTTCAAATTTTGATCATCTTCAGATCTCCACACACTATGACAAATCACCATGTAGCCTTACTAGCCTTTTTTCTCAAGATACTTCCATGACTACCAATTTTGCATATGCACTATACAAAATAGGAAACATGCACTAAACTAACCTGAGAACATACCTTGAAATCATCATACCTTTCTCTTTTGGAGAGATTGAGAAAAATGCACTCTTCTTCAAACTAGGCCTATTTAGCCTCCTTATAACCCTTCTTCGAACTTGCATAGCCCACAAATTTTAGTAGAAATAACTTCAAGACCTTAAAATTCATATCTAGAGCACTCCCATATTACCCCTCAAGCAAACCAATATTCAAAAACAATGTCATCATCTATAACATACTTCTTTCACAAACCATCTATTGAATTAAGCCTCCAACTTGACAACAACTTGAATAATTTGATAACCACAAGCATTGAAATCTCTATGAAGCTTGATTTGACCACCCATTTGGCCCATTCAACATATTAAGAATCCAAAAACCTCAATTCATAAGGTATACCATTTTTCTAACATATCCCAAAACCCTAAAATCTCAAAATCAAACAAGGTCAATAAATGTCCTTATGGTCAATGCACATAGTTAAAACTTATTGCACACCTAGAGACATCAATCACACACTTATGGATCAAGATTTGGGCCTTCATAACTTTTGGAACATAGAATTCTTATAACCCATTTTAGGTCTTCTTTTTAGACCAAAAAGAAACTTAGAGCACATTAGAAAGAAGTGTATAGACCTTTCTGAGCATCAAACTCTTCTTGTCATCTGCATCATATTCATTAAGCCACTTGGAACCAACCATTCTGACTTTGTACTATAGTTCCTTCACAAACCTATAGATCAAACTCATGAATTTTTTTCTCTCATTTAACCAATGACCTTCTAAGATCAACATAAGTCTCTGTATAGATTATCATTATGATCTTGATCCCACTAACTTTCTTCTCCATTAAATGGATTCCACTAGGAAGTCCATATAGAGACCACCTCTATACCATAATGCTCTACCATGGTGTGAAACTAGGAGTTTCCCATAACTCCTCATATTCCTTCTCTTCCTTGGTCATCTGATACTTATAGTTCTTCTTCTTTAGCTTAACTAGGATAACTAGTTCCTTTTCTATATCACTCTCCTTCTCTTTTAAGATATAATTGATAACATATGGATACAACATAGATTCATGACATACCTTTTCATCTAAATAATCCACCTTGTAGTTTTGAATCTCATACTTAAAACTAATGTTCTTTGAATGAAATTTACTCAACAATAATAAGATGCTCACTTAGATCTATACATAATTGAGAACTAGCCTCAACCAATACCTTGGTCTTATCCTTGAGCTTGATCTCTTTATTTTCAACATGAGCATACTTTTGATTTTATTTTTCTAATTAGACAATTGAAACATTCTTTGCTTCAAAATTGTCAACAAAAGCTATCAAAAGTAACTCTTAAATTTCCTTTATTTTTTAATCTTTTTCTACCTTGGCAAATAACCCATCAAGACTCTTGGACTCAATAGAGTTAGTCTCCTTAGTATTTACTACCTCAGGTCTCCATACCAAAGTTTGACTCTTTTTGTCTTCTATAGACATCTTGGCTACTTGATCCTTGAGTTTATCTTGATTTTCAACATATCCTTCTCGATTAAATTTCTTATCAACCATATGAATATAAGATTTGACAATGATTACTTTTGGTTTCCATACCTAAGTGTGTCCTTTATGAAACCTTATAGGAGCTCTATATCATTTGACATACCTTGAAGACCTCTTAACACTATTTGGATAGAATCTAGCAATATGTCTACTCTTATGACAAATAAAATAAATAACATCGTTCAACATACCTCTTAACTGATCTAAGTTATTATTTGTCCAAGACTAATTATTTCTTCTTCCAAGGATCCATGAGGACACATTCTTAAATAACTTTGTTTTACAGTTGTTAGCTCTGTGATCATACTTATTACATGTAAAATAATGACCATGAAATAAATTATCATACCTTGAAGCATTTGGTTGTCTAACAAACCTTCTTGCATTTCTCTTGACCTGATCTAACTTCTTTTTATCTTATTCAAGCTTACTTATCTTGACAACAAATTGTTCATGCTCATCCTTCAATGAATCTAGCTTGGTTTCCAATGAATACACTCATCTTCTTTAGCTCTTATACTTGAAATAATAGGCATCAACTAACCTCTAATAATTTGGATAGTCTCTTTATCACTCTTATCTTATTTATCAATGTCATCTTTTTTTCTACATTCTTTCACTAACAAACTTACCTCAAGAGAAATAACTTGTGATTCAAGACCTTTGATCTTACTTCTCAGCCTATGATTCTTCTTCTGCTCTTGTAGTTCACCAAGTGTACCCATGATCTCAAATTCTAATCAACTTATTCTTTGTTGATGTCATCTTCTATACTATTATGTCAAGATTTTTTATCCAATATGATGTCCTTTTATTTTAAACACAAAATTATCTTGGCATCAACTAGCTGAACCTTGACATCATTGATAACATTCTCATCTTATTTAGCATATATCTTCAAATTACATATATATTATTCAAATTCCTTCATCAGAGCCTTCCACTATTGATTTTATTTCAACTTATTATACATATTTTTACCTACTTAAGATCACCTTCAAGCTATTAGGTTTCCTCCAAAGGACCCACTATAATACCAATTGTTATAGGTAAAATCACTGAGAGAGGGGGGTAGATTAGTCAGCCTAGATATTTAAACTTTAGTTCCTATTCTTCAAAATTATTAATTAGACAATACATACATTCATTAAGCATACATATTATTCATAACAAAGAATAATGAACATAATGCAAAAAATCACATACACAACAAAATCTCTATGTGGGAAACCCTCTTGTGGAATAAAACCCACTATTAATCCTTGAACACAAATGGACTGTTGTCCTATAAGAGATTACAAATAAGAGACTGATCAACTCCTTTAGACTAACAAACCTTGATTATGTCCCCCTAACCAAAGATATTTAGTGAAACACTTGTTTCGCAAGGAAGACCTACCCCTTAGATGATCAACTCTTTTAGACCACTTGCCCTTAGTAAAACACCTATTTTAAAAAGGATAAATTGTCCCTAAGGAATACCAACTCCTTTATACCATCCTTTGATAAGAACACTTCCATCTTAGAAATGATGTCTTTAACACCTGATGATGGATCTATGGATGTGAATCTTCTCACCTTTCAACAATAACTCTATCACCCAACACACTTTGTTGGCCAAAGCACATTACATACTTGAACCAACACACAAACATCAATTAGGACACATTATGTATCTTAGCTAACCCCACTCTTCAATTTTGCACACTCAATGCATCCTTTACAATAAAAACTCTATCATAACTTTAACAACATGACCTGAAGGTCATACACACAATCCATACATGAATCTTCTTCTTTAAATAACCACTAATCTCACATAGTCTTCTCCTTGCCTTCACTCACACTCAAACAACAAGAGCATTATTTTGCCAATATAATTATGATCAATAGGTTATATAAATAGTTCTTAAACTGATCTACTCATCAATTCATCCACAGGGAATTATACCCCTTCTTCACTCCCTAATTCATATATACAATACTCTCTCAAAACTATCCCAAGTATTTTTCAAATAGCCTCTTGAGCATACTCACCCATTCTGCCTCTTTTAAGCTTATTATATCCAATGACCTATGTGATTATCTTCAACACCTTGCTTAAAATAGTATGTCTAATCCCCTTTACTCTCAGCTAGTTTTCACTGACCTATACCTTCTCTTTCAAAGGTTATCTCTTTGACTTGTATTCACACATGCACTACATCATTCCTATCTAACAAGTGTAGAAATCATCGTATTTCATTTCACTATATATAAAACAATCATGAATATCAACACTTTAATCATCCATTGCAATTGCATTAAACCTTAAGACTTCTTCTCATGTAAATACATATCTCAAAAAAGACTTCATAAGTCAGCCATAGCATTATAGGTCACCCTTAAGTAGTTACACCTTTCAATAAGGTCCTTGTAGATTTTATAGGTCTCATGGAGACCTATTCACCCATTTAGTATAACATTGATCAAAATAAGAACACAAGACCACATTCAAATACATGGTTCCACTCCTTATGTCCCCTAAGACATCTTCAAATGATCATAGTCATGTTATCTTACCTCTATGTATGCTCAAACAACTCAAATAGAGACCTTATACATAGGAACACCATTATCGAACATACAATGAACTTCTTAAACATTATTCATACTCAAGATAGATTGATTAGACCTCCAAAATACTCATAGAGTATCTTTATGGAGTCTAAAACACTCCTCAATAGCCAAATCACCATAAAACATTAAAATAACATCTACATAAGATCAATTAATCTTCTTAGGCCACTTGCAGAATAAGAACAAACACATAACCAACTATTTCGCTCAATATCTTTATTAATACAGACATTCAAATCTTCTAATCCATATTTACAGATGTGTCTTGGATTCCTCTACAACTTTTATTTTTAATACAATAGTAAATTCAAATTCTATCAAAATTTATGGTCTAAAAACCAAACACTATTCTTTCATTCACAAATTCAAGTATTTAAATATAAACAATCACAATTAAACTTTGAACACAATGATTTAATCTTGTGAACTATCAACTTTAGATCATATAAACTTCATCAATCTTGATATAAATTTAACATATAGTACACAAATGTTAGATGTTAAACCTCAATCACTTTGACCTCATCTCATGCAATCTTGAGATGTTGATTTAATGTACTCCATTGATCTCTATGGATCAGTTAGGTCAATAATGATCAATGCTCACCATTGATCAATATGTATAAATGCCTACTCACCATTTGATCCTTATTCTATACCTTTTTTCAATTGTTAGACATCATGCACCTAATCTCATCTCGTTTCCTCCTAACTTATTGGATTTACGTGGACCATTGATCTTGCTTGAGCTTTAACAATTTCAAAAATGACTAAGTAAGGGGACCCTATCAATATGCATGAGAAGCCATTTTTGATCCTTAATAACTTCTAAACTTTGACATAGGATGTCAAATTTGGACAAATTGATCTCCTCACATAGAATAATCCAACCATGTAACACACTACTCCTATAATTATCATGCATGTGAGATATAATTCCATTAAAGTACATTCTAAAAAACTTTTTTCATAGAGCCAACTATGGAAAAATATGTTTGGAATACCAACTTTGCTCCTACATAACATTTATTATTATTGAACATATGATCTCAAATTTAGTGAAAAATAACTATGATCAAAATTAAATAAACTCATATGATTAGTTTATTTTGACACCTTCACATGTGCAAGATATAACATCATAAAAATGATCACTTGGCTCTTCCTACCTCATTGCAAAATTGGTTGTGGAAAAACATAGTCAAACTACCTAGGAACCCAACTTTACATAAGCATATATTTTTATGTGATATATCACATAATCTAAAAATTAGCATAAATAAACTAGGTCCAAAACTGAAAAATCTTATATAATAATTTTGTCCTTGTACCTCCATGCATGAAAATTTTAACCTCATCAACATGCCTACATATCTCTTTCTACCCACATTACAATTTTGGCTATGGAAAAATAATGAACTTTGACTGAGAAACCAAGTTTGAACCCTCATATATTTAACTTTAATTTTATGCATGACTTGATATCTGAAACTTCATAACTAGAAACTAATTTAATCACAACCATATGACCCACACCCCTTGACTCCTTACCATGTGGTAATGGTGATGTCATCAAACTACCTACTCAAAATTAGTACCATTCAACCTAAAGTATTTAGTTGAGAACTATGATCAATTAGATGAATTTCACTTATGCACATAATATCTCCAAGCATATATAACATCTTAGAAATATATTACACATGCTTAAATCACCATACTCATCCTTGATCCTCTCTAACCATGTCAATATTCAAGATCAGCTAAGCATCAAATCAATTTTCACACTTTGTCATTGCCACCTAGGATATCAAAGCACTTAATCCACTCACTAGAGCATCTCGATGACTAATGATAACATCATCATGACAACTCTTTGAAAACTAGTTTTCATTCATGATAGATCTAAATTCAAGATTTAGAAGCAATGGTAAAATGGTGAATGCATAAGTAATGTTAGAAAGAACATCAATGAACAAGTTTAAGTAACTACTTGATAATATGAAGAACATCAATCATGATTGAGAAATATAGTGGGGCATTTAATAATTAAATGTCCTTAGGGACTTGTTCCTATTTCATGAATTATGACTCAGTATCCTTAGATTGATCCTAATTGATCAAAGGTGGTTGGGTCATATTTATTAATGGCTATCTATTTAGTTCCCTCTCTCTCTCCCCTTTATTCTATATATTCCATTTTATTTCCCATTGAAAAGGTTTGACTCTAAGATATTTTCTTAGAGGTAGAGATTCTTGTGATTTGGCTATGCCAAATTTGTATTGTAGTACCTATTTGATATAATAGATACTAAATTCCTCCATTTGTAATTTGAATTGAAGTGTGTCTTATGAGTTTATTGATGTGGTTAAGTGAATCCATCCTTTCCTTTGCCTTTTTCTAAATTACCTCACCTTCATGAAGTGTTTGGAAGATCCCACAGGTCATTATAGGTGCATATTTAGTTTGTTGATTAGTTTAGAAGTGGAAAACTACTCTGATATGCTATATTAGTAACTAGTACTTGCTTTTTAGTGAAACACTTATGTGGAATATTTTCAAAGAGTGAATGAAGTGATGTTGATAAGTCTTGAAATTATCATATAATATTTCTTATGAAAGAAAAAGTGTTTAAAACTTTGGTGCATCACCTCCCTTTTACATGTTCTCATGTAATTAATGTCTTTTTCTCCCCCTTTTCCAAGTTAAAGGTGAGCATAGGTGATAGATCTAATAAGAATATGATCTTCCTTGAAGGATCAACCTCAACATAAGACACTCACATCATGAATTTATTCCTATTTTGTGTTTTAGGTGGAGGGATCCTGATGAACCCCCCCACCCCCCCCCACCCCACCCCACCATGGGTGAAAATTAAGACCACAGAAATTAATGGCATGCCTAGTGAGACTCATTGGATTTGGTCTTGGTGAAATTATAATTATAGGAGGATTCTTCATGAATAAGTTGGTGACTCTAACCTCAAACAATTACTTCTAATAGTTTAGGCATAGTTTCCAAGTAAATCTATTTTCATTACACTATCTTGATGTTGTTTTCATGGCTATGTATGAGGAAAACTATGAAATAATTCCGCATCATCCCTATAGTGAATCATATAAAATCTATCCTAATCCATATGATCTTTATTATGAGCCTAATCAACCTTATCAAGGGTTTTATCTAGGATGTGTTGAGCGTGATTAGCTTTCTTATGATCCTTATTATCAAGAGTATGACCCTTATTCCCCTTATGAACTATACTAGTCTCAAGACCATATTTCACCTTCCCCATATGGATATGATTTTGAATATGAGAAGCCTTATTTCCAAGAGATAATGGATAAAATAGAGCTCAAACTACTAGCATATGCAAGACAAGTTTATTCAAATACTTAGTATCAGGAAGTGAATGGATTGTTTTTAATTGTATCTAATGATCTAGAGGAGAGGAATGAGTTGAGAAATCTTGTATTAGATAATATGTATTCTTGGGAGAGGCAAAAAGCTGAGTTGAACTAGTTATCTTAAGAATAATCTTGCATTCCCTACCAGTATTTTTGTGTTCCTCATTCCCATGAAGTACTTAACCATAATCAATTTGAGCCAAGGGAGCTACTTAGTGTTAGTCAAGAGCAGACCCATATGCCTATTCAAGAATTTGTTCAAGAGACTAATCCTTCTTATAATTCTATTTCTTCCTTACTTATATGTCAAGTTCAAGTTGTCCATGAGGATAAATACATTTCAATATTTGTTGAGGTGATGTCTAAATGGAAGGAGAATAATATAGATATCTTGAATAATTTCTCTTTCACTCCTCTTCAAGACCCCCTGGATGATTCCATTGCCCTCAAGATCATAAAATTTGATCATGATCTACCTTCCATGCTTCATACCCCCTCTCAAGAAAATGAATCTCATCCCCCTCCCACCATCTCCCTTCTTCAAGAGGAGCCTATTCTATGGAGGTATGAGAATTAGATTTAAGTTGTAGGTCAAGTTCTTGAAGTGTTTGAAGAAGATGTCTCAATTGTGTATGAGTAAGAGTTTATCATTAATACTTCACTTGAGGAATAGGTTGTGAATGAGGTTTTAGCTAATCTTGAAGAAGATATCTCAAGTCTAATTGAGAATTATGGTCTTGATGTAGATGAAATCCAAAAGAAATTAGTAAAAATATGAAGTAATGAATGATTTTGAGACATCTCCTATTGAGAAGGATCAAGATATCTTTCAAATTGATCCTATTTAGGTTGATCATAATGAGGAACAAAAGGATGATTGGTAGTTTTACCTTGAATCTCTACAAGATATTGGGAATATTTTTAGGGATATGTTGTCTATTAAGGAGCATGTTTATGATAAATTTTATCAAGAGTCACTAACTCATGATCATGATATAGATTGGGTTGACTATTAAAATTATCTTCAAGAGCTTAATGAACTTACAGTAGATGGTAAGAAGAATGAGGTCACTCAAGGATAATGCATAGATGAAATATCACTTGATGAGGTTGTATATGACAAGCAGTATGAAAAAGATCACAAAGTGCAAGATGAATTTGTCTTTGTCGGTGACTAGTTTGATGTTGATAACTTACTTGAGAAGATGCTAAAAGAGTGCCTCAACAAAGGTCATGTTTAATAAGAATCATTATTTACAACTTGCACCATCTTTTGGGATGAGTGAGTTCATGAATTTCCCTTTTTATCTAGGTGAACCATGCCCTGTCATGGTTAGTTAAATTAGTTTTTCTTCTTGTTTCCCTCCAAGTACTACCCTAGCACATTTTTATTTTTATTTTTTCTTTGTTTAGTTAGTTTCCCTATTTTATGTGTTTCCTTTCTTATTTTTATGGGAGTTACCTTTTATCAAGTTAGGGGGGTTGTTTATAGTCATGGATTGAATTTGTCATTGTTCATGAGTCCAAAGGTCTGTGAATAATTTGAGTTCTCACACATAATAGGCATGCTTCCCAGCTAAGTCACCAAAGATGTTGGCTAGATTTAGCCTACATACAAAAATTTGATGGATTTGGGGTGTGAATCTAAATAGGTATTTGATTAAAGAGTAATCTAATCGTATAAGGAGAAAATAGGTTGCAAAAGGGACCAAACCATTATGGCACATCATGTAGGAATGAATGAAGTAATTTGGTCATGCATTTAATAATTACACTTAAGGAGTCTTCTAGAGCTAAGGAATTACATGACATGATTAATTTTGTCCCATAAACATCCTCTACAAATTTCTTATCTTGATGAGTTCTCTATCACAAGATATAATATTCCAAAGTTGAACTTGTAGAGTGGGATGTGCACACAAATGTTGAATTTAGGCCTCATTAAATAGCCATTTACATTAAAAAGTTCCCAATGATGAACACAAAGCTAAAAAGTGTCAAGATATCAGGTGATCAAACGAATATCTAATGATAGGAATTAACTGACAAGGATAATAGACCCAAATAGATCAATGTAGTGCATTTAATTATACCAAAGTAGATTGATGATGAGTGAGAAGTCAACAATTTAGTAGACCTCAAAGATAAATAGGTAGCTGCAAATTATCATGACAATAATAACTACTAGGTAATAAATTTTGTGTTTGAGCCATGCAAATAGAGATTGATGGTATGCATAAGGTCAAGGAGTCAATGATCTAGGGATGAATTTGAGGCTACCAGGTGGTGTAAGAATAAGAACATGATGGAAATAACTTTAGGACCCACAAAATGAATGAAGAGTTGAAAAATGTCATGATCAGGGAGTCTAAATTAAGATCAGTGGCTAAAATAAAAATTCAAAAGCTAAGGGACTTTAATGGAGATAAAATGAAACCTAAGGTTGAACCAGAGCAAATATTTCAAGGGGATGCCACAAAGATAGACACATTGGATAAATTATTTTAGCACCCTAAGTAGGTATAATACATAAATGTATGATCAAACATGATCTAAATTACCAAGAATAGACCTTAAAAAGTCATCTAACACCATTAAAGTGCTGTAAAACTTTTGAAGATCTTCTAGACATAGTTTTTATGTCTCATTCAAATTAAAAGAACCCTAGCCTATGGATCTCCATTTATAATCATGACTATATGAAAACTAATAGGGTGATTATTTTTCATCCATAATAGATCTATATTTAGGATTTAGAAGCAATGGTAGAATTGTGACTATGTAAGGAATGTTAGAAAGAACATCATTGAGAAATCTCAAGTAACTACCTAATAACATGAAGAACATCAATAATGATCAAGGAAGATAGTGGGGCATTTAATGTTTCAAGGTCCTTAGGGACTTGTTCCTATTTGATGAATCATGACTCACCATCCTTAGATCGATGCTAATTGATCAAAGGTAGTTAGGTCACATTTATTAATGGATATCTATTCAGTTCTCTCTCTCTTCCTTTTCTTACATATATTGCATTTTATTTCCCATTGAAAAGGGATGATTCTCAGATATTTTTGTAGAGTTAGAGACTCTTATGTTTTGGCTATGCCAAATTTTTACTATGACACCTATTTGATATAATAGATATTTAATTCATCCATTTTAAAGTTGAATTAAAGTGTGTCTTATGAGTTCATTTATGTGGTTAAGTTAATCCATTCTTTCCTTTGACTTTGTCTAAATTCCCTCACCTTTGTGAAGTGTTTGGTATCTCCCACAATTCATTCTAAGTGCATATACAGTCTATTGATTAGTTTGGAAGTGGACAAATACACTCCCATGATATATTAATATCTAGTTCTTGCCTTCTAATGAAACACTTATGTGGAATATTTTCAAAGAGTGAATGAAGTTATGTTTAATAGTTTTTAAAGTGTCTTATAGTGTGTCTTTTATAAGCATAAGTGTTTAAAACATTGGTGCATCACCTTATTTTTACATTCTCTCATGTAATTAGTGTCTTTTTCTCCCCCTTTTCAAAGTCAGAGGTTAGTGTAGGTGATATATCTAATAGGAAGCTGACCTTCTCTAGTGGCTCAACCTCACCATATGACACCCACATCTTGAGTTTGTTCCAATTTTGTTTCTTAGTTATAAGTAGCCTAAACAACTCCCACCATGGGTGTAAACTAAGAAAAAAATAATATCCATTGTCTTAACTAAGACTTGGTACCTCATTCATCACACCACATCTATTGACAAGGTCATCCCTTCATATTCCATTGATCTTATATCCTTGAATATGATGATGGCTATACCTTAGATGATCCATTCCTAGGAGATCTTGTTCAGGCCCAAGATGCTCATCTATTCATTCATAGGTAACTTTACCCCTTATTCACTCCCCATTTCATATATAAAACACTCTCTCAAAACTCTATCAAGTCTTTCTCAAATATAATTGTAAGCCTACTCACCCATTCTGCCTCTTCTAGGCTTATTAGGTCCAATGACCTATGTGATTATCTTCAACACCTTGTTTAGACTAGCATGTATAATCCCCTTCACTCTCAGATAGTCCTTACTAACTTTTAAATTATCTTTCAAAGTTTATCTCCTTCAATTTGATTCACACATGCACTACCTGATTCCTATCTATCAAGATTAGAAATCACCATCTTTCATTTCACTATATATAGAACAATCTTGAATATCAACACTTCAGTCAACCATTTTACTTGTTTAAGACCTTAAGTCTTCTTCTCATATAAATTAATGTCTCAAGATAGACTTCATAGGTCAGCCATAACATTTATAGGTCATCCTTAATTAGCTACACCTTTCAATATATCCCTTGTAGATTTTATAGGTCTCATAGAGACCTATTCACCAATTTAGCATAACATTGATCAAAACAAGAACACAAGAACACTTTCATATACATGGGTCCACTCCTTATGTACCTTATTAAATACTCAAATGATCATAGTCACCTTATCTTACCTTTGTGTATGCTCAAACAACTCAAGTGTAGACCTTATACATAGGAACACCATTATCAAACATACAATCAAATTTTTAAGCATTATTCATACTTAAGATAGATTAATCACACCTCCAAAATAATCATAGAGTATCCTCATGGAGTTTACAACACTCTTGAATCATGAATTCACCATAAAACATTGAAAAAACATCTACATAGGCTCAATTACTCTTCGCAAGTCACTTGCAGAATAAGAACAAACACATAGTCAACTTTTTGGCTCAATATCTTTGTCTATAAAGACTTTCAAATATTCTAATCCATATTTCAAGATGTGTCTTGGATTCCTCTACAAATTTTATTTTTACTACAATATTAAATTCAAATTCTATCAAAATTTATAGTAAAAAAACCAAACACTAGTCTTTCCTTCACAAATTCAAATATTCAAATGTAAATAGTCATAGTTAAACTTTGAACACAATGCTTCAATCTTGTGAACTCTCAGCTTTAGATCAAATACACTCCATGAATATTCATCTAAATTTAACATATATGAATCTAATTTTAGATGTTAAACCTCTGTCACTTTGAACTCATCTTGTGTAATCTTGAGATGTTGATTTAATGCACTCTATTGATATTTGTAGATCAGTTAGGTTAATAATGATCAACACTCACCATTGATCAATATGTACAAATTATTACTCACCACTGTATCCTTATCTTGTATCTTTTTTTATTCATTAAACATCATGCACATATTCTCATCTCCTTGCCTCCTGACTTCTTGGAGCCACATGTACCATTGATCTTGCTTAAACTTTAACACTTTCAAAAATGACTAAGTATGGGGACCCTATCAATATGCATGAGTAGCCATTTTTTATCCTTAATAAAATGTTATACACTTTGACATAAGATCTCAAATTTGGACCAAATAATATCCTCACATAGGAGAATCCAACCATGTCATATATTGATCCCGTAACTATCGTGCATGTGAGATATAATGCCATTAAAGAGCCTTCTCAAAAACTTCTATCATAGAGCCAACTATGCCAAAATATTTTTAGAAGACCAAATTTTCTCTTGCATAAATTTTATTATGATTCAATGGATGATCTCAAATTTAGCACAAAATAACTATGTTAAAAAATTTAATGAACCCATATGATTAGTTTTTCTTGACACCATCACATGCACAAGATATAAGATCATAAAAATTATCACTCAACTCTTTCTAGCTCATTGCAAAATTGGCTAAGTGTGTAGAAACATGGTCAAATTACATGGGATCCCAACTTTACATAAGCATATATTTTGATTTGCTACATTTCATGATCTAAAAATTATTACAAATAAACTAGGGCCAAAACTGAACAATCTCATAAAATAATTTTGTCCTCATACCTCCATGTGTGAAAATTTTTACCTCATTAACATGCCTACAAAGCTCTTTCTAGCCACATTCAAATTTTGGCTATGGAAAAATAATGAACTTTGACAAAGATGCCAAGTTTACACCCTCATATATTTAATTTCACTTTGATGCATGACTTGAGATATGACACTTAATAGCTATAAACTAATTTTATCACAACCATTTGACACACTCCCCTTGACTCCTTCCCATGTGGAAATGGTGATGTCATCAAACTACCTAATCAAAATTTATACTACTAAACCCAAAGTATCTAGATGAGAACTATGACCAACCAAATGAATTTTACTTGTGCACATAAGATCTCCAATCATATATAACATATTAGACATCTATTACACATTCTCAAATCCCCAAACTCATCCTTGATCCTTTATAGCCATGTCAATACAAAATATCAACCAACCATCAAATCACATTGCACACTTTGTCATTGTTACTTAGGCTATCAAATCACTTAATCCACTCACCAAATCATCTCCATGACATCATCATGACAACTCTCCAAAAATTAGTTTTCATTTGTAATAGATCTAACTTTAGGAATGTCAAAAAGAACATCAATGAACAAGTTCAAGTAATTGCATGATAAAATGAAGAACATCAAGCATAATTGAGGAAGATAATGGGGCATTTAGTGTTTCAAGTTCCTTAAGGACTTTTTCCTTTTTGATGAATTATGACTCAACATTATTAGATCAATGCTAATTTATTAATGGTTTTTTGGTCACATTTATTAATGGATATCTATCTAGTTCCCTCTCTCTCCCCTTTCTTTTATATATTCCATTTTCTTTCCAATTGAAAAGGGATAAATCTAAGATATTTTCTTACAGGTAGATATTCTTGTGCTTTGGAAATGCCAAATTTGTATTATAATACCTATTTGATATAATGGAGACTAAATTCCTCCATTTGTAAGCCAAATTGAAGTGTGTCTTATGAGTTGATTGAAGTGGTTAAGTGAATCCATCCTTTCCTTTGCCTTTGTCTAAATTCCCTCACTTTCGTGAAGTTTTTGGTAGCTCCCACATGTCATTATAGGTGCATATATAGTCTATTGATTAGTTTAAAAGTGGAAAACTACCCTCCCATGCTAGATTAATAACTAATTCTTGCCTTTTAGTGAAAAACTTATGTGGAAGCTTTTCAAAGAGTGAATGAAGTGATGTTTAGAAATATTTAAAGTGTCATATAGTGTGTCTTATGCAAGAATAAGTGTTCAAAACATTGGTGCATTACCTCATTTACATATTCTCATGTAATTAGTATATTTTTATCCCCCTTTTCCAAGTCAAAGGTTATTATAGTTTATAGATCCAATAGAAATCTGACATTCTCTAGAAACTCAACCTCACCATAAGACACCCATATCATGAGGTTGTTCTTATTTTGTGGCTTAGTTAGAGGGAGCCTGAAGAACCCCCCCCCCCCCATGGGTGAAAATTAAGACCACAATAATTTTTTGAATGCTTGGTGGGACTCATTAGATTTGGTCTTGGTGAAATTATAGTAATAGTAGCATTCTTCATGAAGAATTTGGTGACTCCAAGCTTAAGCAATTGCTTCTAATAGTCTAGGCACAATTTACAAGTAAGTCTATTTTAATTTCACTATCTTGATGTTGTTTTCATGGCTATGTATGAGGAAAACTATGCAATAATTCCTCATCATCCCTATAGTGAATCATTCCAACTTGATCATAATCCATATGAGCTTTATTATGAGCCTAATTAGCCTTAACAGGGGTTTTATCTAGGATATGTTGAGCCTTATAAAGTTTCTTATGATTCTTATTGTCAAGAGTATGAACCTTATTCCCCTTATGAACCATATCAATCTCAAGACCATATTTCACCTTCCCCATATGGCTATGATGTTACATATGAGTAGCCTTATTTCCAAGAGAGAATGGATAAAATAGAGCTCAAACTACTAGCATATGCAAGAAAAATTTATTCAAATTCTTAGTATCAGGAAGTCAATGGGTTGTTTCTAAATGTATGCAATTATCCGGAGGAGATGAATGAGCTGTATAATCTTGTATTGGAGAATATGGAGGCTTGGGAGAGGCAAAAAGTTGAGTTTAACTAGTTATCTCAAGAACTCTCTTACATTCCCTACCAGTATTCTTGTGTTCCTCATTCCCATGAAGTCCATAATATTACTCAATTTAAGCCAAGGGAGATACTTAGTTTTATTCAAGAGTAGACCCCTATGCCTATTCAATAATCTATTCCAGAGACTAATCCTTATTATAGTTGCATTTTTCCCTTATGTATACCTCAAGTTAAAGCTATCCATGAGGATAAATAGGTTTCAAGTTTTGATGAGGTGATGTCCAAGTGGAAGGAGTAGAATAAATAGGTCTTGAAAAATTTCCCTTTCCCTCCTCTTCAAGACTCCCTAGATTATTTAATTTCCCTCAAGTTCTTAAAATATGATTATGGTCAACATTTAATGATTCATACCCCCTCTTAAGAAAATTAATATCATCACCCTCCCACCATCTCCCTTCTTTAAGAGGAGCCTATTATATGGAGGTATGAGAAAGAGATTGAAGTTGTGGGTCAAGTTATTGAAGGGTGTGAATAAAATGTCTCAAGTGTGTATGAGGGAGAGTTTCTCATTGGTACTTTACTTGAGGAATAGGTTGAGAATGAGGTTGTAGCTGATCTTAAATAAGATACCTCAAGGCTACTTGAGAAGGATGGTCTTAATGTGGAATAAATCTAAAAGAAATTAGTACAAGATAAAGTAATGAATGAGTTTGAGACATTTCCTATTGAGAAAGATAAATATACCTTTCAAACTGATCCTATTCAGGTTTATTAGAATGAGGAACAAAAGGATGATTCATAGTTGTACCTTGAATCTCTGCAAGAGATTAGGGATCTTTGTAGGGATATGTTGTCCATTAAGGATCATGTTTATGATAAATTTAATCAAGAGTCACTCATTCATGATCATGATACAAATTGGGTTAACTATTAAAATCTCCTTAAAGAGCATAATAAACTTAAAATTGATAGTAATAAGAATGAGGTCACTTAAGGACAATGCATAAATGAGATATCACTTGATGAGGTTATATTTGACAAGCAGTATGAAAAATATTCCATAGTGAAAGATGAGAAGATGTTAAAAGAGTAGTAGGTGAGAAGAGTGCCTCAAAAAAGATCATGTTTAATAAGCATCCTAATTTGCAACTTGTACCATATTTTGGGATGATTGATTTCATGAATTTCCCTTTTTATCTAGATAGATCATGCCCTATCATGGCTAGTTAAATTAGTTTTTCTTCTTATTTCCACTGAAGTGTTACCCTAGCACATTTGTTTTTTTTGCTTTTGGTTTGTATAATTAGTTTCCCTATTTTCTATGTTTTCTTTCTTGTTCTGGTGGGAGTTATATTTTATTGAGTCAGGGGGGTTGTTTATAGTTATAGATAAAAAATTTCATTATTCATGAGTCTAAAGGTCTACAAATAATTTGAGTTCTCAAGCATAGCAGGCATGTTCCCCAACTAAATCACCAAAGATGTTGGCCAAATTTGGCCTGCATACAAAAATTTGATAGATTTGGTGTGGTAAGATAAATAGGTTCCTAATTGAAGAGTAATCTAATGGCACAAGGAGTAAACAGGTTGCATAAGGGACCAAACCATTTTGGCACATCATGTAAGAATGAGTGAAGTAAGTTGGTCATGCATTTAATAATTACACTTGAGGATTCTAATAGAGCCAAGGAATTGCATGACGTGATGATTTTGGTCCCATAAACATCATTGAAAAATTTATTATCTTGATGGGTTATCCATTTCAAGGTATAATATTCCAAAGTTGAACTTACAAAGTGGTACATGTACACAGATGTCAAATTTGGGCCTCATAAAGTATCCATTTGGATTCAAAATTTCCCAAGGATGAATGCAAATCTGATAAGTGTCAATATCTCATGTGATCAAATGAAGATCTAATGACATGCATCAACTAACAAGGCTAGTTGGCCCAAATAGATCAATGGAGTGCATTTAATTATACCAAAGTAGATCAATGGTGAGTGAGAAATATTTAAGTTAGTGGATATCAAAGATATATACATGGTTACCAAGTGTCATGACCATAATAACTACTAGGTAAATCAATGGCACATTTTCAATCCATGAAAATGGATATAGATTGTATGCGTAAGGTCAAGGAGTCAATGAGCTAGAGATGAATGCAAGGCTGCTATGCGGTGTAAGTATAGGAACATGATGGAAATGACTACAAGACACATAAAATGAATGAAGATTTGACAAATGTCATGATCAGGGAGTCCAAATTAAGATTAGTCACTAAAATAAAAATTCAAAAGCTAAGGGACTTTAATGGAGAGAAAATACAACCCAAGGTCGAACCAGAGCAAATATTTCAAAGGGATACCATAAAGACAGACACATTAGATAAAATATTTTTGCCATCCTGAGTAGGTATAGTACATAAATGCAAGATCAAACATGATCTAAATTACCAAGATTAAACCCCAAATAGTCATTTGACACTATTAAAGCCCTATAAAACTTTTGAAGATATTCTAGACATAGGTTTTATGTCTCATTCAAATTCAAAGAACCCTAGCCTATAAATCTCCATTTATAATCATGACTATATGAAAACCAATAAGGTGGTTATTTTTCATCCATAATAGATCTATATTTAGGATTTAGAAGCAATGGTAGAATGGTGACTATGCAAGGAATGTCAGAAAGAACATCAATGATAAATTTCAAGTAACTACCTAATAACATGAAAAACATCAAGCATGATTGAGGAAGATAGTGAGGCATTTAATGTTTTAAGGTCCTTAGGGACTTGTTCCTATTTAATGAATCATGAATCACCATTCTTAGATCGATGCTAATTGATCAAAGGTATTTGGGTCACATTTATTAATGGCTATCTATTTAATCCCCTCCCTCCTCCCTTCTTATATATATTCCATTTTATTTCCCATTGAAAATGGATGACTCTTGGATATATTCTTAGAGGTAGAGACTCTTATGCTTCGGTTATGCCAAATTTTTACTCTAACACCTATTTGATATAATAAATATTTAATTATTCCATTTTTAAGATGAATTAAAATGTGTTTTATGAGTTTATTGATGTGGTTAAGTTAATCCATGAATCATTTTGCCTCTGTATGAATTCCCTCACCTTCGTGAAGTGTTTGGTATCTCCCACAGTTCATTATAAGTGCATATATAGTCTATTTATTAGTTTAAAATTAGATAATTGCCCTCCCATGATAGATTAATATCTAATTCTTCCATTTTAGTGAGAGACTTATGTGGGAGCTTTTCAAAGAGTGAATGAAGTTATGTTTAGTAGTCTAAAAAGTGTCTTGTATTGTGTCTTGTGTATGCATAAGTATTCAAAAATTGGTACATATCCCCATTTTTATATGTTCTCATTCAATTAGTGTCTTTTTTCCCCTTTTTTTCAAGTCAAAGGTTAGTGTAGGTGATATATCCAATAGGAATCTAACCTTCTCTAGAGGCTCAACCTCACCATAGAATACCCACATCTTGAGGTTGTTCCCATTTTTTACCTTAGTTATAAGGAGCCTAAGGAACTCCCACCATGTGTGAAAATAAATCCAAAATAATACCTATTGTCTTAGCTAATACTTGACACTTCATTCATCACACCACATCTTCTAACATGGTCATCCCTACCTATGCCACTATTCTTCATACCCCTTACTATGATGATGATGATACCTTAGATGATCCATTCTTAGGAAGTCTAGTTCAGGCCCAAGATGTTGATATTATTATTTATCATTCCTCTTTGATTCAATATTTTCATATATCTTATAACATTCTATCTTTTATAATTCCTAATTTTACCATTCTTCCTTTTATTTATAGGGTAGAGATGGTGCACACACCTCTAGTTTCTAAAGATCCTCATAGGAGTACGCTTATGGATAATGATATGACTAGTCCCTACTAATTTATGAGATACTTGCACCTCTAGAAAATTTATCCTTGAGATGATTGTAACTATTATTTATTCTTCTATGCATCTTTCACCTCCCTTAGCTAAGGGTAATTTAGATCCTATTTCTACTCCCTTTCTATCTGAGTCTCTTCTTTTTCTTAATCTTATTTCTCCTTAAATTGAGCCTCTCCCAATTTTTCCACTAGCCCCACCTTCCTTTCATGATGGTTTCCTCCCTTTACCATAGTTTTCTCTTTTGTCCACCAAATGGGATGATTAACCCTGTTATGATATTCATAAAGTTCTTGGTCATTAGACTAGAGACTATTCATTACACAAGCCTTCCTTGGTTTTTATTTCCACTCCTTTTGTCATTACACTTGAAAAGTCTACAAATAAATTTATCTATTGATTCCAATGCACATTTAATCACTTATCCACACATTATCATAAGCTATGATAATATATCAACATTCAGACCATAGATAAGGTTATACCTCCCCCAAAAGTATCACTTGAATATCTTCCCAATATGGAGAGGTATATTGTCTTTGGCACTAATGTGGTACTCATCACACTGATCATTATTAAATCCGTTAGCATCATCTCAAGGATCACCTCATGAACATTCCTATGCCTATTTACATTCCCTTCATAAGTCACCCTTGAATAAGGCTCACCCTTATTCCCTTGTGTCTCCTCCACTTATGGTCCTTTCTCCACATATAGTTTATCACCGTGTGATTCCCTCACCCATGGATCCTCCATTTATGGCCCCTTATCCATCATTGACTCCTTCACCTATGGCCCATTTCCCATCAGTGACCCCTTCACCTCCCACAGAGTCTATTTCCATTCCTTTTCCTAAGCATCCCCTACATGATATCCCTCATTATCATAATACTTTAGGTATTCCTAAATTTTATATTGAGGATATTCAACATGAAGTATTTTCTCAACTTTCCTTGAAGATTGATGAGACTTTGGCTACAATCTAAATTTAGCTTCATAGAGATTTATCAGATGTTATGGATAATTTGTTTGGAAAAATATATCAGTATCTATGAACATAAAAATGGTTTTATTTCATTTATTTCTTCAGTTTAGATTGGAAGTGTGCTCTAAATTTACATTTATCATTTTATATCATTTGATATTGTGTCAAATTCTTATTTATCTTACATGATGACTTATGTTTCACATTGTGTTGCTTATGATTTCATTATCCTTCTAATGTTTGCTTATGAATTTTTATTCATGATTACATATTTATTCCCTATGAGTTATTTTCTATGGATATCTTGTTTTATTTCCATGATTTTTTGCTATCTTATCTCTAGAAACACAGATAATTGTGACTTAGTTATATAAACCTTTCTCCCTTTATTCATTCTTATTTACCATGTGATCAATTAGAAAATAATTTATCTCATTATAATCTCCTTTTACCAATCCACCTTGGATATCCCCTTATTCCCCTTATTTCCATTTTAAAACTAAGCATACACATGGTTGAGAATTGAGATAACATGTTGGTTCATAATTTAGTCTAAGTGTTCTAGTCAATCATGTCGTTAGATACTTAGCTTCTTTAGCCAAATATTAAAGCTCATTTATGTGTATAAATTAATCTCTCGTGTTTGGTCTTTCCAAATATGTATAGAGGAGTAATATTAAAAGATATAAAAATCCAAAATTCAAATCATTTAACAAAGGCAATGATCTAAAAGGAAACATTCAAAATTTTCAAAAGTCAAATGACATTAAAAAATGTGATTCTAAGCACGTCTCCTTTTTATAATCAAATATTAAAATTTATAGTTGGCATAATAATAAATTTGATGTCCATTAGGGTGAAATATGCCACTATATTGGAAAAGGAGAATAAAAGACTTTTTTAGTGTTACATACTTTCTCATGTAAGTACCTAATCTTCACAGAGGACTGAAGGCTCTATAAGGGGTCATAAATAATGGGGAACACATTATGGTAAGGTAGGTCCATTTTAGTTTTTTGTTCAAAATAACCAAACATGAGTTGATCTTAGTACCATGTTTATTTGCCTACATATATTTATGCCTATCATGAACAAGCATCCTTTGTATATTAATACTCACTAGTCACTTAGTGTCTTTCTATGTTCTTAGTGTGACTCATGTCTCCTAAGGTCTTCTCATAAGATGCCTACATTATGATTATTAAATTCCCTCTTTCATTCTACCTAATACTAATAATTCCCCTTGAGACATATTATTTTTTTCATTGATCACTCCCCTAAGGATCCCATTTGTGAGTTGCAATGTAAGACCTTGGATAGGATCAGACCTTCCTCATAAATTACCAAATTTTCACATTACCATTACAAAAATCCTCTTTTACCATATTTTACCCATTTTTTGCTACCTCATTGGTGTTCCCTTTGTGAGTTGTAGTGTAAGGCCATGGATAGGACCTGGCCTTCCTAAAAAAAAAATCCAATACCCAAGTCATAATGAAATTACATATGTCAAAATTGAGATAAGATGTGATTGATTATCAATTACATGTCATTCGACATGCTTCCCATCTTGATTTAGTATGTTTTATTCTTAATTCATTAATCTTTCAATTTTATCTTCTTACTTTATGATTACATGTAAGAATCTAACCATTTTTCTTATGTTTTTCATACATCCCAGCATGAATTAATATTATCAATTTGAGTCCATTTAGCCAATTTTGTTTTTCTTTTATACTTTACAACATGATTTAGTATGAAATATTTACTTAATTGTTTTTTTATACCATTTTTGTTTCACATGCTTTCCATTTTATTACATTATTTTCATACTTCCCAATGTGATTTAGTGTGATTCTACTTGTTTTAATTTGGTGCCAATCTTTTCTATGGTTTAAAAATAGTTTTTCCTCATATTTACTACTTTTTAGTTTATTATACTTAGTCATATATTGTTATTACAAATTTCCCATCGTGATATAGTGTGTAGTGCATTTATTTTTGATTAATTATAATTTTCCAAGTCCTTTTTGCCTATTTAATTTTAACCATGCATGTGTACTACATAATTCTAGAAAAGAAAACACCCCACATATATTTCCCATAGCATATATAACAAAGTAAAATATATGTGCTAGAAATAAATATATATGTGCATCAACAACTACAACTAAAATATAACCCATGAGATCAAATTCAAACTATCAAAGCAATATATCTCTATATATCATGTGTTTTATACCAAAATTCAAAAATAAATTGCTCTAGATCTATGTCTTAGCTCTATTATGACTATATCGTATCCTATCCATGATACCCATAGATGCCTTGTATCATCCCCTCTACACAAAACACTATAATGAGGTAGTCTCAGATCTCAACCTTTCTATTTATCCCTTTAGTTTATCCACCTGGGCCTATAGCTATCCTAGCTAGATTATGGTAGACATGTGTGCAACTCCTTCTTGAGTCAAGGCCTACTAGGCCCATGCCTCTGTTACTCCCACCCTTATTAGTGGATTTAATCCATCCTCATGTGTTTGTAGCTACCTCATGGCATCCCTCACTAGTAAAACTAGCCTATCTAAGATAGAATAGATAATAGCATATGATCATCCAATGTGGTGGGGTCTTATGGTGCTAGTACTCCCTCTAAAATGTCATGGTGCATTGACATAACAAAGGATCCACATATGATCTCTATTATTTCAAGGTATGCAAAATCAATACCTATATATATATATATTAGATCACATATACATATCACAATCTATTTATCTACATGGCATCATAAACAACTAGTATTTTATCTCAAAAACTAAAAATTATAACATTTCTTACCTATCCTAGTATTACCAACCACCATCTCCCCATTTCCTCATCCACTGAGCATGGTGTCTTAATTGGCCCATACCCTAAGCACCTCATCCATGGGGCACCTCCCTATCAAATAAAATCCTATAGTCACCACCCATGCATGCCTTGGGACTCTCCTTAGTGGCACCTCTATCATCCATCTCTACCATGGTCTGAATATCATGTCATATTGTATAACCACCCTCTATGCTCAATATCACTAATTTAATCTTCATCAATTATGTGCCTAAGGTGGTCATTGATATTTTTATGATTCCTATTGTGGTCCCTTTACACCCCTACATCCACATACATGCCCTCTCCTCCTCTAGATGTCAGTTATCATGTTTAACTAGTTCATATTGTCTCACACCATGGCTTAATCTCTAGTCTCTTGATTCACACTCCTCTTCCTCTTCCCTTTGTCTCTCTTACATTAGATGGACCTATATGATAGACCCAAAATCATAGAGATCCCCTTGATCCAAAATGGACTTGCACAAGGCTATCATATACAAAGGTACCTTATCATTTAACTTGTAACATAACGCTCATGTTATCATAAGTCTAATAATAGCCTTTCATATTTATTTAATTTATAAAATATATACATTGAATAATCTCACCCTCAACCATGGACAGATCCTATCTGAGCACATCACCCACATGGATAGTGTTCATCTCTCTTTTAGATTATCTAGTGTCCCTGCAATCACTAATATCCTTTCTAAGGTAGTCCAAGTAATGCATGGCCATCCTCCAATGTGATACCTACCTCTATGGTATCCCCATCCACCACTAATAAAAAAGCATTCATCAACCATTGCCATGGTCTAAGGAACATGACAACAAGATCAAAACTCAATGGGATGCATCTCATCTCCATTATAACTCCCAAGACCAATGAAACCACTCTCTCTCTCTCTATCCACATATGTCAACCACTCTAGAAAATTAAGTAGTCATGAGGCATAAATCATTCACCAAAATATCTAGTGCCTTTAATAAATATCAAACAAAAAAGGATGTATTAGACCTCCATGACATTCATCATCAAAATACATTATTACAAATTTCACAAAAAATATCTAATTTGATTTAGTTTCCTCATTTTCTATAGGATTAATTTATTACAAGATAAATTATACCTATCCTTTCTCAAGGATACTAGATTGGCCTTATCAAAATTTCAACCAAAGTGGCCTTTTCAGTACTAAGTCATACCTTTTTCATCCTCTATAGTACTAAATCAACCATTTACTACTAATTTGGCCCACTAGTTTCTCTTATCTTTTTTCAATGAAGTTAACCTAATTGACCTTGTTCATCCACTATGATGACTTTTTGACAAATTACCATAAATTCTTTAGGCATTTATTGGTCTAAATCCTTCCTACCCAATACCCCTCATACCACTAAAAATTTCTTAGGGCTCATTCTGATATCAATATTTTACATGAAAATCAAATTTATATAAATCACTCAATTTAAAATAAAACTACTCCAAAATTATAAATGTTTAGTTGCTTACCTATGTTTCACTCATTATGGTTGCTATGCATCCTCCCCATCTCAATTATTATCTCCTCACCATCTTCAATCTCTCGATCTCTCACTAGTTTTATTAGAGCTCTATTTTTCTTAGAATAGTAAATAATCACAAATGAATTATTTTTCACCCTATTTATATTTACTGTTCCAAATTTATTTATGATTCAAATATTTACCATCATATTTCTTATTTTTCTCATATCTTTGTCTCTATTAACTCTTTTTCCAAACCATAAAATGTTCCAAAATCTTGATGTCATAAAAAATATTTTCAACTATAATGTGTCA
Source organism: Torreya grandis (assembly GCA_037957365.1). Lineage (NCBI taxonomy): Eukaryota > Viridiplantae > Streptophyta > Pinopsida > Cupressales > Taxaceae > Torreya > Torreya grandis. Next base: position 712,779 of record JARHVA010002539.1, on the reverse strand, counting down.
ATGTCGTAAAAAAATTGATTTTTTACTCTTTTGCACTAATCTCTATAGGTTTACCTCATGTTTCTCACATTGGACACCTTTAAATTTTTCACATCTCCTTTGTATACATCACTAAGGTAAGTAAAGGTATGTATTTTTTAATTCCATCATTTCATTTATCTTATTTCTCCTTACTACACATTATTTAGCTTCATCGTTATGTGTTGCTATGTTCTTTTTTTGAAATACCATCCCATGTTGTACGTATGTGACACATGATGAGATTTTAGTGGGGCATATGTATATACATAATATTTTAAAACTTTATCAATTATTGGTCCTATCTATCTTGAAAAAACCCATCGAGTCTCTATCTCTCTAAGTAAACTCCCTAATGGGTGCACTAGGAAAGGGGTGGGTAGACCATTGGTGATTTTCTAGATTATTGTCCCTTTTTACCACTTGTTATCTACATAATTTTCTCCTAAAAGCCATTACCCTAAGTTTTATCTCTAATTTTCACCCTTATCTAGTATTTTACCACCTTCATTATCCCTTTCCTTAACCTAAACCCCCTTTTTTATAATTTACATGAAATAGTCAGCCACATTGACCTTGTATCCTTATTGAAAAATCTCATTAGGGACTAGGTCGGCCCTTGTCCAACCTTGTCCATGACCTAATTTTTTTTGTCAATTATGATACTTAGTCAATCAAGTCAACCTTTTCAACCTAAACTTTTGTAAGTGTTTAGGTTTATATCCACTTATATAAATAGAGCCATTTCCATCATTTATTAAGAAGATAAGAAGAAGTAAGATATATTTTTCATCTGCTTATGCACTGTTCTACTTAAGGAGAAATATTAGGGTTTCATACTTTCCTTGGAGATATATATATTTTCTTGTTGATAAGTTTTTTGGATGAATTGATAGCTTGTGTAGCCTAGAGCTAATTTATCCTTGTCATCCTTACATACCAAAACAACCTCTTGTAAACCACCTTGGCCAAGGGAGAGATTGAGGCATTTCATCTTCAAAGTTAAGTATTCCTAAATTTGTTACACCTTTGTAAGTGTAGATAAATATGCATTTTCATTTCTCTTCCATGTATTAGGACTCCATATACATTGATGTGAGTATATGTCTTCTATGCATGTTTATTTTTCATGTTTATTACCCCCACTTTGTGCCATAAGATTTAGTGAACACTAAATTTGATTTTTACTTTAATTATTATTAGTTTAGTGAATACAAAAAAATAATACATAGTTAAGGTTACTACATAATTTTTCTTGGCTGGAGGCTTTGAAACCCTCCCTAGTGATATTATTTATGGTAAGATATCCCTTGGATAGGTTTAATGGATCCATCTTGGTCATGACCCCAATTATCTAATGTATCCCCAATCATAAGTGTAAGTAAGATTTATCTTACTTAAGATAGGATTGATTTATAGATCCACTACATTTCCCATTTCATATAAATAGGAACTAATTCTCTTCATGACTTTTTTGGTATAATTGTTTCATTACTTTGCAATGATTTTTACACCATTTTAGGTGTTTCTTTTGTGATTTTTAGTGTAAGACCATGGATAGGATTGGGTGTTCCTCACAAATACCATATTTTTCATTTGCCTTATTTCCCATGTTTTGTTTACCCTATTGGGTTTCTCTTTTATGAGTTGAAGTGTAATAACATGAATAAGACTAGGCCCTCCTCATAAAATCATCATATTTAATTAATTCATTGGTCCTTTTATATAATATAAAGAAATGGTTACAATATTTTGATCCCTTATTCTTAGCATTAGCTTTTATTTATTTTTTAGATGAAATGTACACATAAAACTATGCTAACATGTTTCCCTATACTTTCCAACATTTTTATGATAAGGCATCACTCTTACCTATCATTGTATCCCTTTTTCACCTTTGTCAGAAAAAAAATTATGATGTGAAGTAATTCAAATTATTTCATGCTTCATTTCCCTTTATTTATTTTCACTTCCTTCCACTTTTGATAATGTAAGTTTGAAGATAATATAACACTTTTATTTCACATAAATAAATAAGACTCTTTAACACCATGCTCTCTTACAAATTTTCCAATTTCTAGTCATATTTAGCACCCATGTTTGGTTTTATGAATCTGTATAGAGGAGGAATAATAAAATCCATCAAAATTTAAAATCTAAATCATTTGAAAAAAATTCAATGATACAAAAATGGCAAAAGTCAAAATCACATCAAAATATGTGATTAATAATACATATCCTATCTCTAACTATAGATCAAACTTCAAAGTTCACCTCATGATAGAACTAGCATCCATTGGGGTGTGGTAATCTAGTAGATTTGGATAGGAGAATTCAAAATAATTTATGGTGATACCTACTTTCTCACACAAGTAACTAATCTTCACAGTAGACCAATGACTCTATAAGGTGTCCTAAGGAGTGGAAAACACATTGTGATAAGGTAGGTCCATTTTAATTTACATGCATATAGCTTTCATGTGATGATATTCATATTTCATTTGGTGAATTGAGATTTGTGTGTCTAGAAGAAGTTATTTAGATTCTTTAATGTTGACAGTGTTCTTATTTTGATAAACCTAAAGTAAGTGTCTTGACTTTGATAAAGAGTTTCTCTATCTTAATTTTTCCATCACTTTCCCCTCCACCCATTTCATTTCCCCCCTTGACAATCATTTTTGAATCTAAATCTATTTTTACACTTCTAAATTTCCACTTCTTCACATATTTCACATCCTAAAAACATGATATCACTAATTTGTTTCAATTTTATCTATCCTTAGAACAAAATAATATGCTCGAGCAACTATAAATTAATTTCTTTACACCATGGATTTACATTTATAAAATTTCCTTGGTTTATCTTACCATTTTCCATTATTACACATCCTTTTTTAATGAAAACTACATCCATTTCTATTTTTAATGTAATTTTTCCATTCTTGAGTGAGTTTGGTTTTTTAATTCTCACTCATCAATTTTGCTTTCCCTTTCTTGTAATTTTTTTGTTGATGATTGAGTAAGGATTATTACTACTCACTCCTCAATGTTGTTTTACTATTTACTTGAAAATATGCATTTAATTAAGGATTTCTACTATTTTCACATTAATATTTGATTACCATTTTTTTGACACGCATCCTTGGTTTGACTTGGCTGGTTTACCTTTCTTGTTTAAGGTTTACTTGTTTAAGTTTTTCATTTTAGTAGCCTTGAATTTTTGGTTACTTGATTTAATCCAAATTTTTAACTTGGTCATTTGGTCCTAATAAAGCATTTGTCACCCTAAATTACCTAATTTATATTTATACACATAATATATAACCATGCCTACACTGCATTAGTTATCTTGGCTTTCTTATATTCATTTATTTTTTCTCTTTAATTTTTTATCTTTGGGTTTGTCCAAAACATTCTTTATGCCCTCCATGATCAAAACTAAAAAACATAGACACCCATACAATGATAAAGGTGAGTTTAGGTATATATAAATTACTTTTATTTTCATTTATTTACCTATTAGTCATTTACTTTCAGTTATTTTATGCTTTAAAATAATGCAATTTAATTAGCTTCAACATTAAGTGTTGATATGTTATTTCCTTGAAGCACCATCCCTTGTTGTACCTAAGTGACATGTGATGAGATTCTAATGGGGAATATATATACACATAATATTTTCAAATTTTATCAATTAATTATTCTTTATCTTTTACATTAACGTGTTGAGTATCAATCTCTCTAAGTGCATGCCTTAAAGGCTACACCAAGAAAGGGGTGGGAAGACCATTGGTGCTTCACAAGATTGTTGTCCTCCATACTACCACTTTCTAACAATCTGACCTTCTCTTACATAATTTCCTAATACTTATCTCCTCCTTTACACACTCTTCCAAGAATTCATTTCCTTACTTAATCCCTTCCTAAGCTTGAAAACCTTTTTGATAGTTTATGTTACATTTTCATCCCCATCGACCTTATATTCAAATTGAAAAAACACATTAAGGGTATAGGGTGGCTTATGGTTGAAATAGAATAAGAACTAACTTATTTTTACCAAATTAAAATAAAAAGTCAATTGAGTCAACCCTATCAACTAAAATTTTAGAAAGGTTTAGGGTTAGATTTAGTTATATATACAAATTCATTTTTCCATTTCCTAGAGAGACGAGTTGTTTATTTATTTTCACTTCTTTACAATCTTCTCTTTTGCCATTATACTTGAGGAGTTATATACTTGGCTATACATTTGGATAATAATCTTGTCTTGTGGAAAGTCTTGGATACTTTGGCCTTTTTTATTGATCCTTACAAACGACAACAACCTCTTATGAATCACCTTTGGCCAAGGGAGATATTGAGTCTCGATGGGTTCATCTTCAAGGTAAATATCTCTAACTTTACTCCTCTATTTTAGTAGATAGAAGTAGTAGAAATAATGTATTTTCAATATATTATGTTCTTCATGCATTAGTGGTTTACCTATACATAGCTTAATTACAATTCTCCTATGCATTTTTAATTTTTATGTTTATTAACCCCACTTTGTGCCATAATTTTTGGTGAGCACTAGATTAGATTAGATTTTAATTTGTATATAATTTATGAATACAAAAACATAGGACCTAGATAGGGTTATAACATGGTATTACTTGACTAAAGGCTTTAGAACCCTCTCTAGTGATTCTATTCTGGTAAGATATCCCTTGGTTCGGTCTATTAGATCCATCTTAGTCATGACATCAGATATCTAATGTATCAACAATTGAAAGTGTAAGTAGGAATTTTATTCGTAAAGCTAAGATTGATTAAGAAATTAGTTGCATTTCCATTTGTATATAGGGGGTACCATTAGTTTATCATTCCATTGAGACATCACCTATAGGTATTGACTTGGTTAATGATATGATGTTTTTTATTTTATTTTCAAGTTTTATGTGTGTTTATTTGCTTAATTGTTTGTCTATTGGTTTGCCTATTTATTTGCTTTCATTTTTGTACCTTGAATCAATATATATGAATTCATTCAATGATTTATTGCATAGTGTAATTGAGTCCATCCATAATTAAACATCAACATTGTCATCATGGTTTTTAACATCAGTTCATTAATTTCAATTATCTATCAGATCAGGAGTCAATCTTTATGCACATTACATCTAGGTCATCATGGTGTTTTATATCATGATGCATACCATAACATGATATATCAAAAACTAGACTAACATTTCTTTAAAAAAATGTAGTAGGTAGTAATTATCCTTACTCAAAATTGGCATATCCCAAACATCACCCAAACATAACATAATTAAACCATAAATTAATGGTAAATCCCTATTAGTTAGGATGTGCATTTTTGTACTAGAAGGTATTGTAAATTCATACTTATCCTCTATACCAGTTCACTTTCAATTCATGATTATAGGTTTATTACGTGAGATTTATTTTACCCATTGTGGTAAATTTCTAGTTATCCCCTACTCCTTGATCAAATTAGCTCATTTACCATTTAGGTTGTATCACTGCTAATAAAGATGAACATGTCCACATTGGTAGGTATAGTCAAATCATCCACATTAATCAATTATTATTATTATATTCTATTTATCATACCATTTTCTCCTACTTCTAGGTGAACTACATTGGCCTTAGGTATATTTAGACTATGTAGGCAATACTTGGATACAATATGTATCTTGGGTCAGCTTGGCCACCATTATTATTCCATCTCAATTATTGTCTTCTAATCATTTCTTTCATCACTTTAGCCACCCTTGTGTGACTATTTGTTTATGGATTCCTCATTATTTGAAAATTCATTAGACCATCGTACCTAAGTTTTCACCCACTCATATCTAATCTATGTGGCATGTCCTTGAGTTATGCTTGCCAATATACCCTGCTGGGGTACATCATTTTGATATTAATTATAACTATATTTAGGAAAATTAGAAGTTTAATCCATATTCCATGCTAGGTCACATCACTGTACCACTATTTATAACTACCTTAGGGAAAATTAGTAGTTCAATCCATCCACCTTGCTAGGGTACATCATTATACCACAAATTAAAACTACCTTTGGGAAAATTAGTATTTTAACCCAATCACCCTATTGGGGCACATCACTTTTCCACTAATTATAAATAAATTTAGGCAAATCAGTTTGTAATCAACAAGTAAAATCATTAGCTCAATTATAGTAATCTCATCCATGCGTTAATTTCATTCTTCTTTCTTCTATTTGAGTGACCATCCATCAATCATAAGTTTTGGCCACTCCCGCGAGAGGGAATCATAGGCTTCCCAAACTTTATTTGGAACATCATTCCTTTATCATTATCTTCTTTTTAATATTAATGAATTTTTTATTCTTTGAAAATATGTTACTATTCATATGTCTTGTAATTCTTTCTCAAATATGGACAAAATATAGACACCCTATTTTGGCCACATCTATGTCTAAACCAAACTTCATATTGCTTTCTACCAAACTATTAAAATTAAGCCTAAAAATCAATGAAACACCCAAATTCATCTACGTATGGGAGATAAATACCCATAATCATGTCAAATATTCCTTATTTTGGGTATTTCACTACACATAATGATAACCTATATTGGATTCAACCCCAGTGAAATTACAACCTAGAAAATTGATAAATTGGCCTTTCAATCTATTAATGCAAAACACTAAAATAATTCATAAATACGAAAAACCATAAACATGATTAATTATAAATAAACTTCAATCAACTACTTAATTAAAAATTCCAAGTTCAATTAAGTAATTTCATTTTCTAAAAAAGAGGAAATTTCAATAAAGATGAGGTTAAAGTCAAAGGAAATTATTGATCTGGGTTTTATGCACACCACATAATTTGAATAAGGTAACCTATAACATTATAGTATCTCTATAGAAATGAAGTTCCACTCTAAGGAATAAGTTAAAGGTATGTGATTAAAATAACTAGTTGGTGGAATAGTAGGTTGAGGTTGCAAGTTGTTTAACTAGGTTTATGGATGGATGTATGAAACCTAAAATAAATCAAACACTAAGTGAGTTGGTTGGATAGAATATTACTCTATGTTGGGTATATCTCAAAATAAAACTCAAAAAGGGTGGAGAGGTAAGGTATAAAATAATGTTTTGTGTTCTTAAAAAGTCACTTACAAGGTTATCTCTTTGATAGACAAGTATCTCGAAGATTAATGTTTTTCATTTGTAGTTATTGCACACTCAAAAATAAGCATGGTTAAGTAGATTAGGAAATAGGTATATGGAGCTTAATGGTCTCAATTGAAGTTTTGTCTATTTATATTTGTTGTTGCACACCCTTAGTGGAGAGATTATATCTTAGACCAATAAGTTATCTAGAGTAGCTACAACACATGCCTAAATGACTATTCCAAAAATAAATACTCATGCACAAGTCAAAATATCAACACAGTCTAAGATAATTGATCAAATCAGTTAAATTTATTAATATTTGATAGTTGTTGCACATATTATATTAGAATACATCAATATAAAAACTAGATTCATCCATATCATTTACACACTTCAAAATTACTGAGTTGATATAGATAAAGAAGCTAAAATTTCAATAACATAGAAAAATAAGAAAGAAAAACCACAGTTGGATAATCAGTAAATTGATTTCTTCTTGTACTGATAAAAAACTCCAACCCTTTGAAATAGAATTTTACAATTATTTAAAGACTTAGGTAAGGGGTCTCCTAATCCTCAGTGTGTAGTGAAACTTTAGTTTACATTAAAATGAATAGAACCTAAATTCTAGTTCAATACAACTTTTTTTGTTATAACTCATAGATTTCAATAGTCATGCAACATGTGCATGATGTAAAAAAAATCAATTAATTATAACATGAATGAAGTGAAGCTTAACTAGTCATTTTTTAGATCTAATAAATACTACATGCAAAAATTGTTTATAAAATTATCCTTTAACAAAGGATTATTTGATGACTGCATGGTACTTCTAGTTGTCATGATTACAAGTGAAGTAGTAGTTAGAGCTAAATTAGAAGGGGTAGTTGATGCACTATATAAACTAGTAGGTTGTGCCAAACTAGAATTATTTGTGGTCTCTATCTACTAATAATGTTTGTGTCCACTAGCATGCTTCACATGTATTATGTTCATGTTAAGAAGAGATGGTCTATTCACCCTATTCTCTTTTGCTATCAACCTTGCATGCTTAGCTTTAGTATCTCTGAAGCTTACCCAAAATATTTCTACTTTAGTGGCCTTATTCCTTGAAAAACTCAACTTAGCCTTAATTTATTCTAAATTTAGTCATTAGAAACTCTATTTGAAATTAACCAAGGCTTGCTATAAAATTTGGTAAAAAATAATTCTTAATACTAGCTTCATTGTGAAATCCCATGCATGCATTAACTCTAGTTTATTCAAAATTTGTAGTGCTAGCCTTTCTTGCTAAGTGATATTTATGACTAAAATTTTAAAGAATGTAATCCATTCCTAGGATTCTTGGGTCCTAATGAACACTATATTCAATGCATTTTGTAGCTACAAGGGAGATATCAAATTGAGATGGCTAAAAGCCTTATTGGGGGTATACAAAACTAAAACATTCAATTTAGACTCATCATCGTTGAGAGCCTTAAATAATTTAGTTATTAAATTTTCATGGGAGGGGGGATAATTATGCCATGAAATAAGTAATAGTATCCAATATATTATATAACCTCAAAGCACCATTCTGGGCATCTTGTTCTATTTTAGAGGAAACATGTATTACTTATTTTTGTTATTTGATAGTTTTTAGTTTCTATTATAACTCTTTACTTGCATATTTATTACCCTCATGAATGGATATTAATGCTCCAGTATGGGTCTCTATATAGGACTTAAAGTCCTCAATGAAAGGGGACATACCCTTCTTTTTATTTTGCTTATTTGAAATGGAGTAGACCTCTTATCTTTCTTCCAAAATTAATCTCTACCCAAATTTGTCTTCCATCTTCCTCTTCCTCACCCTTATCATAGACCCAATTGACTTATCAAAGAGTGAAATCATAGTGGGCATCTCAGTTATCTTCAAGTCTGGCCTCTTGGAAGCTGATGCTCCTAATTCCTTAGCCCAATTTGGAAGGGTCAACTTTGAGGGTTCTAGTGGCTATGCTTATATTTGGGTGTCTTTTGTAGGATTATCCTCAAATTATGGCTTAGGCATGGTTGACCATATTATTTTAGACTAATTTACATTTCCTAGATGTGATAATGGATAGATAATGTAGATGGATCTCTTATTTAGATCTCTCTTAGTGGCCACCACTATTATGTTCTGTACTACTCTTGAGGAGGGCATAGGTGAGCTTAATTAGGTATAAGGTGATAATAATTGGGTGTTATGATAGATAGTAGTAGTGGAAATAGAGGTGGAGACTAAAGGAGTAATTTTATCATTAATTGTGGATATAGGTCTAGAAGGAGGTGATGACACAATAAGAAAATAAGAGACAACTAGAAATGAGATAATGGGAGAGTGGACAAGTGGAGTAGTGGATAAAATAGCCTTACTAGATTGGTCACCCCTAAGGGGTGCCTTTCCTTTCAAACCTTTCAAGATTAAAACCTTAGGTTAATGTAGTTCTTATTTATCTACTCCATCCATTGGCTCAACTTTAGTTGAAGGTCATTCCTCTTCACTTCGTCCCTTTATAGACAACACTTGAGGTTTTTCTACCTTGGACTTTCTCTTATAACAAATTATTATCTTCTCTACTTGAAGAGCAACAAATTGTTAGGTAGGAAGAGGGACCATTGTGATATATTTTGTAGTTGTTGGAGCTACCTTAGTAGGTGCAAGGTCTTCTTCATTGAAAGAGAGTAGACAAATAATCTCCTCCTCTCTCCCAATAGTGTTTTCTTTTTCTTGAATTAATTATTACTTGTTCTTGTTTTATTTTACTCAGTTTAACATGAACTTGAGGATTTTACTCTTCCATTTGTATTATAGTGATTGATGTATCACCTTCACCTTGTTATTGATCTATATATTTCATCACAATGGGTGTATTTTGGTGGTCTTACCTATGGTCTTGTGTTTTTTAGAAAGGTTTGTTGTTTCAAAAATCTGAATATGTCCACCCCCCTAATGGTGGGATTATGAATTTTACTTATCAAAGTGTAAGGGAAGGATCTACTTGGATTACCTTAAGTTAGTCCTCACTCACACCAATATTACTAGCCCTTTCCTTGACGTCTGCATCATCTTTGGTGTTGATAAATAGGAATTCATGGTTAAAGGGCTCATGCTTGTAATGAATTACTAGATTGTGAATACATTGTTTCACTTTCCCATGGGGGTCCCAATAACTATGGGGTAAGGTATCTAGAGCATAGGATTTCTTGGCACCACTAGTCTCTATGAAGTGTCTATGGTAGGTGTAGCACATCTTCCTATTTGTGAGATGGGAGCCATGAAAGGTGATCTTTATGCTTTTTTTGAGGTCTTCCTTTATCCCCTTCTACAACTAATAGGTAATTTCATATTTAGATATTTTTTCTAGGACATACATAGGGAGGTGAAGAGGATTGACCTTGTGTCCAATGACCATTATAATAGTGTAATCCAAATACACCTAGTAATCACCCAAAGACATGAGTTTATTGGAAATATTATTAGAAATTTTTGCTAGAGTTTCACCATGAATCACCATCCAAACTTGAGGATATAAATCTTACGCAGTCCTTGAAATGCTTCTTGTGAATTCAAAGATATGGATAAAGGAAAAAATGTCACAAATTATGTTATTGATGTATTTAGGATTTGGATCCCACAAATCCCCATTTTGATTATAGATGGTGCCCATGACTATGTCTATAAGGTAAGACATCACATAAAAATGGCCACCTTGGGGCCTCCTATCTTTGTGAAATATCAATTCATGTAAGCGAGTGTTGATAATCTCCCCCAGTGTGAAGGTGCATTCTAAGGTGATCAACATGTTAAACAGTGGTACCCATTTCAAATGAAGGAATTGGATGTTTGGGTGACTAAAAAAATGGTTTAATAACATAATACCAACATGTATTCCCATTTATAATCTAGTAATGGGCATGGGATTCTCGGTAACCTCTTTGAGTGAGAAGGTCTCTCTAAGGAGAAGACATTTGCTCACAACTTGTTCAACATTTTTTTTCTTTTTCCAATTAGCTATGCTATGAAAATCAAGGGTGGAATTTAGGATGGAAAATATAAATACCTTTGAAATGCTTCCCTAAATATGTTAGATATGATGGTTTTCTTATTTGTGTAGTGAAGGAACTATCTATTTGCAATCCTCACTTCAAAGAATAAATCTCATAATAGTTAAATGCATGACATGACATCCATCTTGGTAGTTGCATAATGAATTGACTAGATTTTGAAGGGAATTATCTTAGCCTAAACTTGTTATTCCTCATGATATATGTCTTATTCATATGTGAATGGGTCGATGCTCTCTATGACCTCCCATAAAGTTGAGTAATTAGTGTAGATACCATTGAATACTAATACATCAAAAATTATATCCGTGTATTCTATTGAGTCCTTGATGGAGAATTTAGATGGTGTTTGGGCTCCCTTGTATGCTCTAGATGAAGATACCATTATTAATTCTCAGTGTTAATAAGATTTGAGCTCATAGTAATGGTGGTTTATCACTCTATTATGTAAATTTTAGATTGTTTAAACACAACTAGGGATTTGAATTCATAAAAGACAATATACTCTCAATCTCAATGATAATAAATGGTTGTGAAGTTCGTTACCATCTTGAGGTTATATCCTTTTAGCATTCATGTTCAGTTCATTCACCATTAATCACCAACGTCTATAAGCTTATCACCTTCATTTAATTCAAACTTGACCACCTTAGCCTAGTGAGAATGCCACATAGGATGTTAGCTCATTCAAGGGTGTCACAATGTTATTGTTATTGACACTTATCAATATGTGGTTTAGTCAAGAGCCCATGCTTGCATTTAGGCTGAATCATTTGGTTTAGTGAGCTAAGCATTATAAATGAAAGACTCTAAAGACCTAAATGTCCTTCATGGATATTTTTGAAACTTTTCTCAAAATAAAAATTGCTAAAGACTTTTTTTTAAGACCAATTTTTCATTTAAGATGATCTGTTAGGGAAAGTTACCAAAAGAGAGAGTTCTAACTAAAATTATTTAAATGAAAGATACCAAAGATAAATTTATTGAAAGTTAAAATGTTTCAAAAATAAATCCTTTCAATATGAAATGTTGAATAAAAGGATTTGAAGAACATTTTACTGACATAAATTTTTTGACTAAAATGTTCATGAAGACCAAAATGCTCCCAAAGAGTAAAATGTCATAATGTTGAATAAGTGAGCTCAAATAATAAATCCAAATACCTATCATAAATAGTAAGCTTCAAATTTTCAATAATATATTAGTTCAAAAAGGTAATTCTAATTAAAATGGGTTGAAAGAGGAAAATAGATGTAACAAAGGTGATTTAATACTAAATATCCTTAGATTTACATAGATAATGAAATAGGCTAAACATGCATGTACAATCATATAATGAGAATGCCTTATAAAAATAAAGGGGTTCCCACTTACCCATTATAAAATTCAAGGTGGGGTGTGTTGAATATAATATAATTAATAATATATTTTATAAATGCCTAAAATTCAAAAAAAAATGTGAACCACACCTCATAAATATATTATATGAGTTGTCAAGCATCATAAATATCTTATATGAGTTTTCAAGCCTTCATAATTTATTTGACCTAGCCTAGGTTTAATCTAAACTTGACCATGGTTAATATAGACACAACCAAGGTTAAAACTAAACCTAATTACACTTTAGTTAGAGTCAGGTTTAGAACCTATAAATACAAGTGTCATTTCCCCTATCTAAACAAGCTCTCAAGCCAAAGTTATAATGTTATATTGATTAAGGAGAAGTTTCAACAAGCCAATAAAATCTAAGACAATCCTTAGGTGGTCTTATAAAAGTGTTTCCCAAATGGAAATTAAATTAACAAAGGTCTGTATTTCCCACAAGATAAGTATGAACATCCTCTATGCCAATGATTAAGCACTATTTTGATAAGGGAGGTAACATAGTCTTACATTTTATTCTTCTATTTGTAATTTTGTTCATTATGTTAGGCTCAAAAAATTAATTAGGAAAGAGTAACTTAGTTTCTATTGTATTTTTTATTTGAATTCTCTTTTGATTTCGTGAATTAGAAACTAAATAAATTTAGATCTTTGGATTCCTAATGATACAACTTGCATGTGATAAGTTTGATGTGATACAAAATTCTCTCTATTTAACTCTTAAGACTAAAATGAATTAAGGGGTAAAGGTTGTAATAATTAATTAAATAATACTATAAAAATAATAATTTGTAATTGGTGTTGTTATTTTGCTACAACATTCACATAGATAGTCTAGATAATTATTGTTAAGATGGTTAACTATCTTAAGCATATCTATGCTAAAATAAGAGATGGGTTTCTAATAGGGTATAATAAATAGCATAAAAGATAAGAAATAAATTTAGACTTTATTTTTATAGATAATCCTATCATTTAAATGGAATATAATCAATTATATTTTTATTTGTGCTAAAAATTGTGTATTTTCATTCATGTATGCTTATATCTATTTAATTATAACTAGTTTATTCCTTATTTTGTATAAAACTAAAACTAAAGTAAACATAAACGGTGAATCCTAAATAATTAAAATATTAAACCTAAGGTTTTAAAATCCCTCATCTTCTTAGGTTTTTATTCTTCACTTCAAGTCTATTTTTTATATTTGTGCCTAGCATTTTGTATACATTAAAATCTAGTATTAGACACTTGATAGTACCAATATTTACCTATATCTACCTTACATCACTTTTGCATACACATATGGATATTGTACACCTTTATATCATATCCACTTCCATTTAAGGGACCAACATTCCTAATTTAATTTTAGTCACCTAAAAAAATTCTCTACTATATGTATAACTTGTTATTTCACCTTATTTTTATTATGTGAACCTAAATAAGTATAAAGCTTGGAAGAATTCAATTTTTTTGAAATATAACAATAAAACTAAGACAAATGTAAAAATTTGAATATTATTTGAAATAAATTACTTGATATAAATATAAATGACCTAAAGGATTTAGATACTTAGCCTATTTACTATTTTGTGTAGGTTTGAGACTAAATGCAAGTGGAAGAAAGGGCTAAAAATTGGATCAAGATTTGATCATATCAGGAAATGTGTCTTGATATGTATATGGATGAATTTTTAAGTATATGGATAGTTTTTAAAGACATTAACATCTATATTATACTATATTTGTCTATGCAGACTATATTTATATATTTTGGCACATGTCATTACATCTTCTTGTAATCTATCTTTGTGTGTTATATTAGGGTTTTATTTGTGTACAATGTCAAAAAACCTATCTCCTCATCTTTAAAACCCAATGTCCATTTCAAAACTATGTTTAGGTCTTAAAAAGGTAATAAATCTATTTTGACATGACCTCAATCACTCGCCAAAGAACGAGTAAGTGTTTCTTGCATATCCAATACTTTGAAGAGGGATGTTAAACTACATAGATTTCTCCTTATTAAGTATATGTGTGGAATAATGATACTTTAGTGAATGCAACCCATGGTATATATTTTAAAACTTAGTAAATTGAAACTTTGATTTGGATTGAATGGCCTCAAACTTTGGTTATGACATGCACCTTGTGAATGATTGTTGAATTGGGAAGAATAGGGTAGCCCATTTGAATGCGAAAGTGATTTCATGTGAGTGATATATGCTTAATAAATAGGAATAGGATTAGACATATTATATATTTATATGTGAATCTTTGGGTAATTTATCATTCTATTTAGATGATAAATGTATGATTTGACCCATGAAGATAATTTAAATTTAAAAAATGTCATTTACTTGACAGAGAATAATTTTGTTAGAGTTGGATGCCTATGGAATTATTTAGGTGTTTGAGTTGGATATAATTGTATAAAATGTATGAAAAATGATTTAATGATTTAGAGTAAGTCTGATTATGATGATGCATATTTTAGGCACACATAATTAAATTTATGTAGGTGACTAATAATAAATCGGGAAGGTTATACCCATGGAAAACATGTAGATGTGAGAGAAATGTGTGTAAGGTCCATATGTGTATGTAAAAGTCATGTAAGGTGAATGTGATTTAATTTTTCAAGTGTCTAATAATATATTTAGTGTCTAAAAATTCCCCAATTGTATTCTATTATTGAATTGAAATATAATGCTAGATTAAATATATAATGAGATGTATATAAGTGTGTACAACACTTTATATTTGGGAGAGTGATACAAGTGTTCAAATTGATATAATAAAAATAATATAAAACATGTAGTAATCAATATAAATATATAAAAATGAATTATGAAATGAAATTAAAACTTTTTAATTTTAAGAGAAAGGAATCAATACACCTATAAGTAGGTGAACCATGTTTCCATGTGATGTGTTGGAGATGATTCTTCCTTGTTGAAGCATTGGATAATTGTGATTCATATTTAAATCCTTAGATAATTATGGGTTATCATGCCCTAATTTATTCATTAACTCAATGACATGAGTTGGGAATATAAATGCCTAAACCCTTGTGAAGAGGGAATATAGTCTAGGATAGTAAGTGTCATTGAAACTTAACCACACTACTCAGTTAACTAAACTTAAACCTCAAGATGAAAATGGGAATCCAAATTTTAGGATATAGATTAGTTCTTAGGCTATTGAGTATTTATCAACCTCAAGTACACTATTAAATTAATGAATACAAATGGCTATATATATTCAAAGTTATCACTTCTAGGTATCATTGATGTGATAATAGAAAATTTTAATAGTTTGTGTGTGATTGATAAATTTTTATTCCTCATATTATAATATAATTGGTACCAAAATGATATGAACTATTATGAATCAATATCTCATTTTGTCCCAAATCTGAAAAATATGAAAACTTGTAACTCATGTTCCTATAAAATGTGTGCATATACCCCAAAATTTTCATAATTTGTATGTATATAAAACATTGTAACTCAAAATCCTATAAATGTTTTTCATATGATCTAAATATACTTCAATCTAAAAAAAATTATCCTACAATATTAACCAAATATATAATTTATACAAATCTAAACTCCTGGAATAATTTAATATGTCCAAAAATATGAATTATCTATAAATGGAGGTTTTAGTCTCTATGACAAGACCACTAATATTATACCATTTTGAACTGAGGGATGTATCCTATAAATCAATCATCTTAAAATAAAATATTTATTGAGATCATTTTATGTAAAAATATGTTATCATTTAGAAGCTTATGTTGACACGTGGAGAATATGCCATCACAATAATGAATAGATCATCAAAGTATATGTGAAACATGTAATTCAAGACATAAAAAAGCCATGTCAAGATAAATATATAAATTAAGCACATAATAGTAACCATCATTGTTATAAGTATTAAATAATGAATTACATAAGAATGTTCATTATATAAATAATGACACAATTCAAAAATAGGAATGTGTGTGATATGGATCATGACATGACAAACTTAATAAAATATAAAAACTCAACAAAATATATTATATTAATCCACTCATAAGCATGTAATATCATGGCCATGATACACAAAATAAATAACATGAAGATTAATCAATTTTACACAAGGCCAAGGGTTGCACACAATAGACAATTGAATGCCACACAAGGCCAAGGACCACAACCAATAGATAATCAAGTATCATGAAAGGCTAAGGAACATAAAGAAAGAGGAATAAAATGATAAATACCATCAAAATATTTCATATACTAAATAAAATATAATCAATGATTTTCCTATAGGAAATTAAACAACATCAATGAAGCATATGATGAGCCAAATTGTAGACACTTAAATTTGGCCACCAATGGATTCTTATCTGACTTAAGACCAATTATTACAAACCATTGACCATTTATCTTGAGAATTTATAAATGTCTCAAATTTGGCTTTATAACCATGAAATAAATTAATTTGGCCTATTAATAAATTAAATTAAACAAATACACAATCAATTAGTTCAAAATTATTCAAAAATGTTCAAAAGCCTAAAAAGGATTAATTACCATGGTAAAGAAAAGAAAATCCTAATCAAGCCTATTTGAATTCATCCATGAGAAATTAAATCAATTATAAAAAAGGAAAATTCAAATATCAAGAGCATCTTAGAAGATAATCATTACCTTTTATGAGTTATCAATTTTGAAAAATATCTAAAAATATCTTTTTGGAGACCCATGCCTATTTATTTAAAATCATGACTACTTGACAAATCATAACTCTAATGGATTTATTTATAACCTAACCAAGATAAGGATTTAACCCATTCCAAGTTGATTTAAAAATATATACATGCAAGCCTAGATATCTTCATTTAGAGAGCTTGAAACATAGTAGACTTATAATGCTGAAGTTGATGCATAAAGTAAATGTATAGTGTTATAATTCCAAGATCAAGACAAATAAATCAAATAATGGTTCCAAGATGAGATGGATATATCCAATCCCCATTTATTAAGACATTTTGAGCACAATCTAAGCAACCCAATGAATAAATAATTTGGAGCTCTCAAGGAAGGTAAAGATTATTGTTCTTTACATTTTAGTTGGGTTTTCAATTATTATTTTTTCACTAAGCTCCCCATAATATCTATGCATATATATGTTAGTATGTTAGTGTGTTTGTTTCATTTTTTTATGTACTAACACTTGATCTAAACTCATATTTTTGTCAATTTTTTTGATCACAAATGTCATGCTCGGTGTGATACGATTATGCACCCCACATATTTGAGCAAAAATGGATGTTAAAATACCTATTATTTTTAATATATTTACTATTTTTTTTCTAAATTTTTGACAGGTTTTTCTTACTAGTCTCATCCTAATTATCTAAAAATTTCATTAAAATTTTATTTATAGTTTAGAAGTTATGACTCTTTTTATTTTTTATTTTTCTAATAAAAATGGCTACTATAGAGCTAATAATTTTTTTTTATTTACTATTTTGAACTAATGTTTTACACAGATGTGCATCTTGGAGTTATTGAAAACCTTTCTAAATTTTTTGATAAACTGATATATATTGTAAAATTTATGATTAAAATTCTAACTATAGGTTTTTATGTTTTATGTGTTTAATTTTATTTGTTTTAACCTTCTAACTTATTTACATGTTTCAGATGTTTAGTTTTTTTTTAGATTTTTTGATAAATTTATTGAGATTTTTTCTGACCTTTTGATAACCCAATGTGTCTATATTTTTTGGTTTTTTCTTTAGGTCGATAGGTCATCCAAACCCAAAAGCATACTTTTCCAAGTTACTTTTCTCATTCACAAAAGAGCTCCAAAACTAAACTACACTCTAACATTTTTATTGAAGGACCTACTTGAAAAGTGCAAAATCATGATTAATTAGATCTTTAAAAACCTCTTTTGGGATGCTTAAAAGGAATTATGAATATTTTATTTGGTTCTTAAATAAATTTTTAGAGAGTTTACTTGAATAGTTTTGTTGTTGTTCTTTCAAAGTTTTGTAACTTAAAGCCAAATGGGCTAAAGAACACCACCAAATATTTCATTTTAGTGTTATAAAATTGAACTCACTTAAAAAAAATTTTTATACAAGTTAATTATTATTTTCTTAGTTAGATTTTGTTTGAGCAAAAATGAATGTGTGTATGTATGCTCTCCCCCCATCCCCTATAGGGAACTTGTGGGATCAAAAGTGTCATCTTTATTGCAAATTGCCTTAGTCCAAAGGCATAAAAGAGATGTTTTAAAGACTCTCCATAAGACCCAAATAGCTTGGGTGATTTAGAAACAACTAAAAATATCTTTTACTTAGTTTTTATTTCATTACATCTTGGCTTATGAGGGGGACTTCATTACGTTCCATAAGTTATATAGGGAATCCTTGACCCAGGAATTTATCTCTTGGCACTATCTTCAACCCCTATCCATGAGGGTGTATATAAATTGGGATCCCCTCATTCAAATGGTGGTTTGAGTGGTTAAACCATCTCCATTATTGGAGGCTAATACTAGGATGTTTGAGCATGTTGGGCATTGCACTATACTGAGAAAGTGACAAATGATCTATAAACTTTATGCAATATTACGCTAAGATAAATTTATTTTTATTTATAATATTAATTTATGTAATGATAAAAAAATTGGCATATAAACATGAATTTAATAAAATAATTCACAACATTCAATACATAAATCGATAATGGAGTTTGGCATGAAGGCCTATCTTTAAGTCTAATATCGATTGATATATAAGGAAAAACACTTGAAAAGTACTTATAAGCATCTCCAAATTGAAAATTGAACAACTAGAAAATTGTTCTATGGGAAAAAATAATGCTAGTGTTTTTTTGAACTTTTTTCTAATTTTACCTCTAGCACCCTTTGTGAGCCACACAAACTCCTTTTCTATAGTCTTCTAGCAAACTTGACTGGTTTATATTTCTGAATTGCATTCAAATATGAGTCTTATAACTTTATATAGTATTACATCCCATGGGTATGATGGTTGGATGCATATCCTTTTATCCCATAGTACATGGTTAGAATCCCTCCTCAATAGTTTTTGATGGTCAAAGTTATCCTTTAATCCCATAGTTCATGGTTCGAATCCCTCCTCAATACTTTTTGGTGGTAAAATTTATCCTTTGTCCCACATTTGTAAGTTAGAAGGTTCATGAGATATTTATTTACCATAAAACATGTCATTTATAATGACAAGTTATTGGCATTATCTTACTTTTTAGTGGGCATGATATTGGCATATGAAATATGTAGGTTTTCACATGGCATATATGTGGATGTTTAGTAATGTAACATGAATGTAACATGGGGTCACATGGAAACTTAACTTATGACATGTGGCAAATATGTTGGGTAGAATATGAAACATAGTATTATGTGTACATGGTGATGTGGATATGTTATTTGGAAATGGTATGGTTATTTGGTTTGTTTATAAAATTCAAAATATTAATTACAATATAGTTAAAATTGGACCATGGTAAATAATTGATTGGTGGAAACCCATGTGGTGGGTTGAAGACCCACCATGTGGTCTAATCTCCTTTTTCCACTTGTTTTCCACTCACCACTTTTTTTCCACTCATCACTTGTCAATGTTCAATTAGATGTTCTATCCAAACCCCAATTTTTTTACTTTCCTGATTCGATATTCAACATGTGATAGCTTGTGTATATGGGATCCATTTTATGAACCATGAAATACATTAGAAATCTCTTGATGAGATCTTCACCATGAAAATGATCAACCTAAAATTTGATGTCTTATTTTTTGGAGTGAATATGGATCCTTTCAAATCAATCTTCCCCACTAAGAAGAATTTTTTTATCCTCAAAAAGTTGGTACTATACGTGGTACTTAATATGGGGATCTTTTCTATGGCTCTAGATTTTGGCTCTAGCTCAGTTTTTCTCTTGAATGTTAGTTATTTTTAGGTATTCAGATCTAAGACTATTTCATATCACCTGGTGTTATAACAATCACCATTTTACAATTTCCCTCTTAGGGTCTTACATAGCAATAAAATTTACAAATATTACCCTTCTTGTGTCTTGATAAACACTGTAATGATTAAAAACATTACCCATACTTGGGTCTTATGTATTTATAGACAATGCCTATATTCAAGTATGACAAACATGAATGAAATATGTATAGATGTTTGCACACTCTAAAACATAGAGATTAAAATATACAAACTATTTTCCAAGCTATTCTTGATGCTTCTCATGATGGAATTTTTATATTACCTTGTAGTGTTCTTGTCTACAACATAGATGAATAAAATAACACTGAAGGCAATGTTTACCTGTAATAGTTACTATTGATGTTTTTACATAATATATTATATCTCATCTTTTACAATGCTATATTAATTTTCCTTTTTGGAGAAATTTGCATTTCTTAGAGATGAGTATGGTTTACCTAGGATAATGCCAGTAAACTGAAGTGGAACCACATCTAATTCAAATTCATCTATAAAGTGGGAGGTAATTGTAAACCCTAATTTATAGGTTTTACTTACATGTACACCATTACCATCATTTATTTTATCTAGAGAATAGGGTTAGAAATGTGGCATAGTTTCCAAACCTAGGGTTTCAACAACATCTTCTAAGATCAAATTCTTTTGATAATTTTTATAAAAAATAACATCTATCTAAGAATGCTTGATAATTATTCTTTTAAATAAATATTGCTTACCTTTCCAGGGTAACAATTTCTATACTATCATCTGCTTGTTGACTACCATCTCCTTCATTGATGTTCTCTTAGGTTCTGACTAACAAGATTCTATATTTTAATTGATTTAAGATGTAGTTACAACCTTTGCCTTAGGTTGTGGATAAATTTTCTTATCTTCTTTTAGCATTTTCCCCTTATCATTCAATTAGAAACCCAACTTCATGTATTCTTTAGGAAACTTATTTTCATTAGTCTTCTTCTTGACATGTCTTTTAAGAATCTTTTTAGGGATTTTTTATGCATAATTATAAAATACATTGAGTATTTCTTCTTTTCATACCTTGATAAGTCATTTTAATATGCTTCATCAAATTTAACTACTTTATCTTCTTATAATTCATCTTTCAAATCTTTAGGGTGTTCTAAATTTTTGATTGAGTAAATCTCTAGCTCAACTTCTTAGGATATTTGTCCTTTGTCTCCATATCCTAACCATGCATGGAGTGGTCTCTTTGCCACTTGGATAGGCTGGACAATTCCTTGACCATTAATACCAAGGCCTTTTCCTTTGAATCCAATTTTAGTTGTCAACTTAGAGCTTATTCCCTTCATCTACTTTTCAAATGACTTTGATAAATGTTTATGGTTATTATACTCAGTATCCCTAACATTGTCAATATATCTAGAAGAATTGATTTCATTATTTTCATCTATAGAATGTACATCAAAAGATACATTGATAATGAAAGCATTGTTTGCTTCTGATCTTACAACATAATTTTCATTAATAGGACTAGCAGGAGTATATGAATTAGAAAAATCACTACTATAAGTAGAATATACATTTATTTTTTGACTTGTCCCAAATTGAATCTCGTAAGTATGATTAGTTGTTAGTTGCATTCCTTATCTTGATCCAATATTTATAGCATGTCAAGATGTGAGATAATAATTACCCAAATTTATCTCCTTAGCTTCTCTTAGAACTATGTCAAGAGTGACTTGATTAAATAATAATCCTTTGATGCCAAATTCAGGTTACCATAATGAGTTACATTTCCATGTACTATGTCATTAGCTCATCAAAATGTCTTAGTATGGGGTAATGGAAGAGTCCTTAGTTGCATACATTATGTGATACCTTTAGTAATATAAGTATCTCAAAAACATTAATTAAAATATATCTACATGAACTTCCATTTAGTAATAGCAGTGAAATTATACCTTTGACTTTACTCAAAGCATAGCTTAATATCTAACACTTCCATTAGAGACTCTAGAGTTACTTGATGAGGTACCATTGGTCAGATTGATTAACCACTACTAGACTCAGTCGGTGCCTTGACTCTCTCCTCATTATATCTTCTAAACCATAATGGAGCCTAATTAAGATGTAGGATCCATCATCACTTAGTAATATAACCACACTTGGCATAATGTCCACAAATCTCTGAATCTCCATGCATTCTCTTCTTATGTTGACATTCTTGTTGTAGTTTTACTTATAGTGCATCAATTCTCTGTTAGAGACTCTTGATTTGTTGCTCCTACCATTTCTCTACTCCTTGCCAAATTTTCTCTTGGGATTGTAAGAATTGCATTATCATATTGATAATGGAATTTAGTAATAATTGAATCCAAGCTAGCATTGGATCCATTTCTCTATAATAACTAATTTTGGTTAAAAAAATAAAATCACAAATTCAACCACAAATTTAGGTCTTATATCAAACTTGATGCACCAGAACAATGCCTAAATAGAAGTTAACCTAGCACACTAACTATTTTGATACCAAACTAATTCGTAAACTTAAAAAATATTATGCTAACATAATTTGATTTTTATTTACAATATTAATTTATGGAATAACAACAAAAATTGACTTACAAAACATGAATTTAACAAAATAATTAACAACATTCAACACATAATTTGATAATGGAGTTTATCACAAAGGCTTATGTCTCTAAGTCTAATATCAACTGATGTATTAGGAAAAATGCTTGAATTACAAATGTTTCCAAATTGAAAAATGAATAACTGGAAAATTCTTCTATGGGAAAAAATAATGCTAATCTCTTTTTAGACTTTTTTATAATTTTTCCTCTATTAATCTTTGTAAGCCACATGAAATCCTTTTCTATAGTCTTCTATCAAAATTGCTTTATATTTTTATAATAAATTCAAATATGAGTCTTAGCACTTTATATATTGCTACGTACCATGGTTATGATGATGGGATCCATATGATTTTATCTCATAGTGTATGGTTCAAATCCTTCCTCAATAGTTTTTGGTGGTCAAAGTTATCCTTTGTCCCACATTTGTAAGTTGGAAGTTTGTGAGATATGTATTTACCACAAAACTCATGGTTTATAATGCCAAGTTATTGATATTAGCTTGATTTTTGGTGGGCATGATATTGACATATGAAATATGTGGGTTTTCATGTGGAATATATGTGGATGTTTGTGGATGTTTGGGCATGTAATGTGAATGTAACATGGGGTCATGTGGAAACTTAAGGCATGACATGTGGAAAATATGTTGGGTATAATATGGAACATAGGATTACATGTACATGGTGAGGTGGATATGTTACATGGAAATGGTATGGTTATTTGGTTTGTCTAGAACATTTGGAATAATTAATTACAATCTAGTTAAAATTGGACCGTGGTAAATAATTGATTGGTGGCAAGCCACATGGTGGCTTGAGGACCCACCACATGGTCCAATATCCTCTCGCCACTTGTCTTCCACTCACCACTTTTTGATGTTCAAGTGGATGTTCTATCTAAACACCAAATGTTTTTAACTTTCTTAGTTTGATCTTTAATGTACAACAACTTGTCCATATAGGCTCTATTTTATGAACTACAATATGCACTGGAAATCTCTTGATGATATCTTTGCCATGATAATGATCAACCTAAAATTTGACATCTTATTTTTTGGAGTGAATATGAATCCTTCTAGATTAATAGATGTAGTGGTTGTAAAAAGGGCAAGACATTTTTACAACAATCCATATGACATGGACCTAAATGACATGCGCTTCTCTTGCATTTTGATGTGAAAGTCTTGTGCATCTAATCCATCTAGACATTCAAAAAATTATTTGTTTAGTTATCCCCACTTAACCATACCTTGTAAGTTTAGGGATTAATATGATTAATTATTTTATTTGTCTCTATCTTAGATTACTTGGTTTTGTTTGGAGTCAAAATTGTTTGTTAATAAATGGTTACATAGCTAAACACATTGTCTACCATTTATTGAACAAGGAGGAATTATGATGCCCAAGTGAAAATCATCTTTTTCCATGTTAAAAAATTTATCATAAACTTTGTGTCATATCATCCATTTTGGTGAATTTATGATACCCATTTGATTTTAGGCCATTTGACAATTTTGTTTACGTCCTTCAGTGATAATTTAAATTCAAAATTGTACCTTTATAAGTTCATAATGATAATGTGTTAAGTGGGTTTGCCATTTGCACTAAAATTGAGGGAACTTGGGTTCAATTTACAATTTATATTGAGGGATATTTTTAGACTCATAATCATTATCATCATTTGATAGGACTCAAGTCATCTTGTGTATTGCTCACACTTCAAGTCTTGGGATAAATGTTGTACTACCCATCCTATTTTACCATTTGTATTGAGTCCATTTGATACCACACTTTTTATTTAGATATTTGTCAAAATTTGTGTGTGTTTATCATTTAATCTAAGGATATTAGTGTTATGCTATAAAAATTATGTTAAACCATTTTGCCTTAGAGTCTTGAAGCAAGTATTTATCACATATTTTGATAATTTTATCAATTTTATGTTGTTCAAATTATTTTGAAACTTATTTCATAGGAATATTTATGTAACCAGCCAAGTCCATTAAATCACCAATAATAGAACCAATAATGCTTGAATAATGGATAGAACGAAGGTTAGAATGACAACAACCAATAGACCTATCATGTAGTTTCACATGACTACAGCAAGGTTATAGGTCATATTTTAGGAAGTCACATTAACATCATATCCATAAATACAAGATTAAATACCAATCAATCAAGACCTTTTCTAAACAATGCCAATCCACCAACTCACATTGATAATCTTTCCTTGACTTGGGACCGTATACAAGCATATCAACAAGTAGGTATTACTAAATTTGGACCCTATACCAACAACTTGCCATTTCTTTGTGACCATGCAAAAATGCACTATCAACCAAGACTTATCCTATTTGGTCCCCCACCATCACCATAATTTGTTAGAAATCATGGTCATGTATCTAATCTAAATTGTGAAATGACAACTTGAAAGTTGAATATTAACATCCTAGGCCCATAACCATCTGACACTTCACCTATCACCTAACCAACTATTATAACTTAGAATAATGCATTAAACACTAACCAAGAAAAGAAGTTTGACATTATTGAATAATTACAAAATATGATAGCACAGATATCCATTTTAGATTTGTTGTGTACATCAACAATCCACAAAAACATCTTAAATGAGTTTCTTAGCCAATCCATAGTTTTAAGTGGCATATCCCTTGATAAATTCCAATCTTTGTTTGGACACCTAGCTCCATCCAAATAAGTTAGTTTTAACCAAAATGACATGTCATCCCTTGGTCTACTACTTAATAATCCATTGTACATCAAATTTTGCATAAAGTGGCACAAAGTGAAATGTGTCATTATAGACAATGGGTCAAGTATAAAAATAGTGTCTTTAAAGCTCATCAAGCTTCTTAGGTACATGATGGTATATCTTCAACTAGAAATGATAATAATCAAAGCCTATGATAATGAACAATGAGAATCATAAGGCACCATTTATTTCCTTGGGCCCTTGACCCATGATATACTTTTCCATGTGCTAGATCTTGATTTTTCATAAAATATGCTTTTGGGTAAACCTTGTTTACATGAAATTCATGTCTTCTCATTTCCATTTCACCAATTCATCATGTTATCCCACTCAATAATGGAATTTTCTATACTAGGATATTTGCGTCCATACAAGTACTGCAAACACCTAGAGGTCAAGTTCAAGAGCTATAATTGTCATTTTTTCATGAATCTAGGGGCCAAATAGGATAAGGTAAAGGCAATACTCCTTGATTTTGTAGAGTACAACTGTATTGATCTTAATACCCTCAATTCCATTTCCCACATGCCACCTCCTAAATATCCAATCATTGTACCATATCAACAAATGGCCTAGGAGAGTATTTGACCCATTATACCTTTCACATTGTCAACCTTTCATAGAAATTGAAGTCCTTTAGAGGACCTAAATCCAAGCCACTTTGTCCAAAATGGAAAAAAAATGCAAACGTAAAAAGTATAGCCCAAGGCCTATCACATTCATACCAACATCTAACCTATATCAAGACACTCTTGAAGGAGATGAATCATGGTTGTAAAATTACAAGTAGGTTGATTATTATGAAAATGAAAAGTATCTTATTCCAAATAGGATCATGAAGAATCAAGACTATGAAGGAGGTGGCCTCTAACCAAATCAGTAAGGAATACCTGAGCTAATTTCCATGACCAAATATAAAGGGCCCTATGAACTTGGATTTAAACGACCTGGGGGTGATCCCATGTACCTTAATCATATTCCATCACCATTGACTAGGGATGATGATGTCAATAGTGAAGTAGAGTTTGATCATAGCCTTTTTATTGACCTAACCAAGACCAACCTATTTAACCCTCATTTTTTTATACCCTTAGATTAGTCATTCATCATAACCCACTACCATTGTATTATCCCCAAATGATATTTTGGGACCAATAAGAATCTAGCATGTTGATTGATGAGTTTCAAAATGATGAAGATTTTGCCTTAGAGACAATGTATTTTCGGGAGACTATAAATTATGATTCTCCATCAAGTTGGATCCTAAGGCCTATTTTGGAGAATAGGTGAACACCCTTATCCAAAAGTAAATAAATAAAAAATTGAGGTCCCAAAGTGAAAACCTCTCTAAAGCACTTTTTGACCAGGGAAAAAGTATAGAAAAAGGGCACTCTAGTAGTAAAAACCTATTTTAGATGCCATTAAATGGGGGTGTTCAACATTATTTAAACATAGATCAGGAGACCACCAATGATGAACTTATCTATGAGTCTGAGTTCAATTTTGAAGAATAAAAAGCTTTTGATGAAATAATTTAGGAGTTTATAATAGTATTTGTTACATGGCCATATCTCCCATTAGGGATTTATGATTCATCATTCCTAGGAGAGCTCAAAGAACAAGTACTAATAAAGGATTCTAACATTATCAATCAATTTAAATCATTACCCACTATCCTTAAAAATGGTTCAACCCTTGTAGTGGAGGATATAATAGAGGGTAACATCGTGTCCCTAGATGACCCAAATTAGATCAAACTAGGTGCATCCCTTACTAAAAGGGAGAATGAAGTCCTTACATCCTTTTTGAGGGAATTTATTGATATATTTTCATGGGCATATTTTGACATACTAGGTTTGGAACCCACCTTGGTTATGCACCACCTTGTGGTAAATCATGATGCCAAACTAGTAAAACAAAATTTACATAAGATACATCCTAGTATTATTGTATTATTGAAAAAAGAGTTGAAAAAACACTTGGAAGTAGGATATATTCGATTGATCAACTACTCAGAGTGGATCTCTAATACTATGGTAGTCAATAAAAATATAGAAGGAATCATAATTTGTACTAATTTTTGAGATATAAACAAAGCTTTTGGCAAGGATGATTTTCCATTGCCAAACATTGACATGATAGTTAATTCCATGGTGGGTTATGAGATTCTTTCATTAATGGATGGCTTTTTAGGGTACAACTAGATCACGATAACACTGAAAGACCAACACAAAATAGTGTTCACCACTCCATGGGGAACATCTATTATCAAATTATGCCATTTGGTCTTAAAAATATAGGTGTGACCTATAAAAGATCCATGACCATCATATTTCATGATATGATGCATGTCATTTTTGAAGACTATGCCGATGACATTCTTAGCAAATCAAAGAGTAGGACCTATCATCTAATAGTGCTACACATAATATTCATAAGATTGAACAAGTACAAAAGTAGACTTAATCTTAAGAATTGTGTATTTAGATTCACATCAAGAAAATTTCTAGGATTCATCATGTTTCATTAGGCATCAAGTTTGATCTAGCTAAAGTCCAATCCATAACAAAGATTCCACCCTGACTAATTTCAAGAAGCTCCATATTTTACAAGGTAAGGTCTAGTTTATTAAATGCTTCATATCATATTTAGCTAAAAAATACCATAATTTTATGCATCTTTTGAAGAAGAGAATCACATTTCACTAGGATGATCATTGCCAGATAGATTTTTAGTAGCTAAAAGACTATCTAGTGAATCCACCTATTTTGTTGCCTCCTATACCAAGAAAGCCATTCTTTTTTATATCTATCAGGTACTAATAATGCCCTAGGGGTCACTTTAATCTCAACATGATGATGATGTAAAAAATCATGTTGTGTAATAATTAATTCATACACTATTCATGTATGAACATAATTATATGCCCATAGAAAAAGCCTATTTATCTCTGGTCTTTACAGCTCAAAAACTGCCCCATTACATGTTAAATAATAAGACCATGTTTATTTCAAAAGTTGATCCACTCAATTATTTACTCTCTAAAATAAATTTACAAGGCTATATGGCCAAATGGATCATGATTCTCAGTGTTTTTGACATTGAGTACATCAATCAAAAATACATTGAGGGGCAAGTTCTTATAGATCAACTTCTTGAAGTACCCCTTGATGACACAAAGCCATTCGTATATCAATTTCCTAATGAATCCTTAATGACCATCATTGATAGACCTCTTGAGTAGTATCATTAGAAGTTTTATTTTGATGGATCATTCAAAACACATGGATTGGGGGTAGACCTTTTATTTATTAACACCTAGGGGGATCTAATTCCTAAATTAATCGAGATGAGCTTTATTTGTACCAACAACATGGCTGAATATGAAGTAGTTGTAATAAAACTTTGAAAATAGGTAAAATGGAACATATCTCATCTCAAGGTTTATGTTGATTCTTAGTTGATCATCAATTAGGTTACAGACCACTTCTAGACCCAAGATGATAAGTTGGTGCCATATAAGGCTATGGTCAACACTCTCAAATGG
Organism: Torreya grandis; assembly: GCA_037957365.1. Lineage (NCBI taxonomy): Eukaryota > Viridiplantae > Streptophyta > Pinopsida > Cupressales > Taxaceae > Torreya > Torreya grandis. The sequence goes on along the minus strand of JARHVA010002539.1, from coordinate 683,124 downwards.
TAGATTACTAATGTCCAATTTGAACAAATACCAAGGGAAAGTAACAAAACTATAGATGCTATGGATACTATTAGTTATTTGATTTACCAAACAAACATGGCTAATGAGTATAAATTCCTCATTGAGAATTTGCTAGCACTAGCTCATTAACCTTTAACTATCATGATGATTTGTGATATTGTTGGTCCTAGCTCTATCTAGTACTCAAACATTTAAAAATACCTCCATGAAAAAATTATACCACTTGACCTATCCTAAAATCAATCCAAATCCTTCATCCATCGAACCACTTGTTATTCCTTACTTGGATCAACCCTTTATTGTTATAGTTTTGATATAAATCTTCTTTGTCATTTAGCTTTGATATAATCTAAACTAGTGTTATGGTAAGTTCAAGAATGATTATATGGATCCCACACTAGTAAGATAGTCTTATCCAAAAATATATTGTGCACTAGTTATTATTGGCCCACAATAGACATATATATGATTGCATATGTAAATAAGTGTGACAAGTGTCAATGGCATGCCAATCTAATTCATGCCCTAGCCAAGACTTTGAAACCAATGTTGACACCATGGATATTTGCTACATGGGGCCTCAATCTCATTTGGAAGATCAATCTTACCTCATCTAATGGCCATAAACATATCCTTACCACCACTAAATATTTCACTAAGTGGGTTGAAGCTATACCCCTCACATGACTAAAAAGAAAATTTCCAAGTATATTTTCAACCATCTCTTTTGTTTATATGGTATCCTTTCTAACATTATATCTAATAATTGAGGATAATTTAAGAAAAAAGGATGTCTAAAAGTTATGTGATGAATACAACATCAAACAACACTTTTTTATGACATATTACCCTCAAGGTAATGGCTAGGCTGAAGCATAAAAAAAAAGTATTATCAACATTTTCAAAATTATTATCAATGATGTCATTTTCAATTGGTGCCTTTAGATATTATATGACCTTTTGGCATACCATACCAATGATCATACACACATAAGAGCTATTCATTATTCAATTTTTTATAGTACTAAGGCCATTCTTCCCATTTAGGTTACATTGACTTCTCTATGCATCTCTTTCAAGCATATCCTATATGAAAATGATTATCTAGTAGCTCACCTAAAATAGATAGAGTTACTTGATTAGAAATTCATGGATGTGATAAAAAAATCTCCAAGCCTATCAAAATTAACTTCAAGGCCATTACAATTAGTGTGTGAAACATAGGTAGTTTGAACTTGGTGAACTTATCCTTAAAGAGAACGAAAATAATACCACAACTAAAAAAGAGCATAAAGGCAAGTTCAAACCTAATTGGATTGGTCCTTTCATCATTATGTAAAACTATGGAATATGAGCATATAGGCTTGCAACACTAGACATAGAAGAACTTGATGAACCATTGAACATTATCCACCTAAAAAGGTACTACACTTAAGTGACTTGATGTATTATATATAAGAACCATTCCAAGTTGTATCATTTTATCACTCTTTTTCTTTCTCATTTTATCATCCTATCATCCTCCAAACCTATCACTTTTTCCTATCACATATCCATTCTACCATACCTTCCTCATTAACCAAATTGATTTCTCCCTATTCAACCCTATGACCTTGTTTCTATTCTATTTAGTTCCATCACCATTTTTAGCAAGAGGATTGAAATCTAGTTTTAATAGTTGTTTCACAGATTGTAGATAGAGATAGTATTTTAGAGTAGTAAGATAGTAGTTTGGTAGTTTCATCCTTCATTTCTTGTTTTATTCTCTTTCATCATCATGCTACTAATTATAACCACCTATGGTCAAATTATTATCATTGACTTATTCCATTATATCCTAGTTATAAAAACCTATGGAAGAATTATAAAAAAACACTTTTTTACTATGCCTTGACATACCAACTAGCCATTCCCATGCAATACTATGCCATCATACTAACTATGCTTAACTTTGTTTGAATTGACTACTACCCTAGTTAGATTCCTTTGACATAAAGAAGAACTATAGTGACTTGAGGTCCCATCTTAGAATTATGTAGGAAACACTTGATACTTATCAAGGTTGGCTTAGTCACCATAAGCCATGCTCTCACTATTTTTTGAGTAACCTAAGCCATGATATCACCATTTTGTGAGTAACTTAAGACACACTCTCTCCATTTTAAGAGAGACCTAAACCATGCTCTCACTATTTTGTGAGTAACCTAAGCCATGATATCACCATTTTGTGAGTAACTTAAGACACACTCTCTCCATTTTAAGAGCAACCTAAACCATGCTCTCACTATTTTGTGAGCAACCTAAGCCATGCTCTCATTTTTTTACAAGAAACCTAAGTCACATTCTCACCATTTTATGAGCAACCTAAGCCATGTTCTTACCATTTTATGATCAACCTCAGCTATACTCTCACCATTTTTTGAGCAACCTAATCCACGATCTCACCATTTTTTGAGCAACCTAAGCCATGATATCATCATTTAGATATCAACCTCATCTATGCTCTCATCATTTTACAAGCAACCGAAGTAACTCTCTTACCATTTTATGATATTGAACCCTTTATTATCTCATCATTCTTAGTTGAGTTGAGATATTTGAAAACTACAAAAAAAATTGTAAAATAATTTCAAAAAACCAAAAATATTGACCACTTCTTTTCCTTAGGGATTCTAGGAGCCCTCACTAAGTCCCAAGTAAATAATTTTTCAATTAGTTTCCCCATCCTTTTTGGACTTTTATCCCATGCACTTACCATTTCATAAGACCGTTCCTATTATTAGATCACATCCATTCTTTTTTTCCCTTAGTTATCATTTTCTTCCCATTTCCTAGGAGAAATACATTTGGGGTAAAGTTTTTATTAGATATTATGTCCATGGAACTATGTAGGTAGCATTCACTTGACTAGTACATATGGAGACAAATTGACTACCCCCTTCCTTTTCTTATATTTTACTCCATCTTGTTTATTTGTTAATTTATCACCTATTTTCTATGGTAAATATTCATCATGTTGTTTATACTAACATTAGGAATAAATTATATTTATTTATTTGTTTATTTCTTTGCTTGTTTGTTTATGTGACTATTTGTTTTCTTTCAACATTGTTGCCTTGATGTAGTCTATGTGCATTAATTAAGTGATTCATTATGAATTTATACTTGAATCCATCCATATTCATACATATACATTACCATCATGGTTATTATCATTGGTACATATTTTCCCTTGAATATTGGATTATGGGAGTCAATCCTTATGCATCTTTCAACCCACTTCTCATGGTTCTATCATGATGCCTATCATATAGTACTACAAATAAAATTATCTTCAAGAATTCTAATCAGAAATGGTAGCATCCACATCTCCTTAGCACCAGAATTAACAACATCCTAATCATATTCCAAATAGATTAATTAACCACAATAATTTCAACCTTTGTTAGTTTAGATGAACATCTCCCTACTAGCAGGTTAATATAATTCATCATTACCCTCTCTGTCAATTTATCATCATCATCAACCAATCAATAATGTTTTTCATAATAAGGGTTTAATGATTATAACCACCTATGGGTAAATCATTGTACATTTTCTCCCCTACATCTCTCAATTATTCTAACCGCATTTGGGCAAATCATTGTGTTATCACTAATTTAATTTATTCTACCCAACAAGGGCATGCTAAGATTAGGTTTGTCTATCCTAACTAGGGTAGCTCCATCTTCTTAATGATTATAACTACCTTTGGGAAAATCATTATGTTATCACACCTATTAGGGTACAATGCTTATAACGACCTTTGGGAAAACCATTGTACACCATCCCACTTATATTATTAGTGATTTTCACCAACTTTAGACAAATCATTATTTTATCACCCCATCTTTTATTTTTGTTTGAACCACTTGATTATTTATTTTGAGGAACAATTTACTGACTCCTTTGCAAATATTTCCCTTGAGGGGGAAACTATAGTTAAGTCATCGCATTAAATTCATAAGTACAAAAGAACTTTTTTTCTTTGAGAAGATGTTACTATGCTTATCACTTGCAATGCCTTCCAAAATAGGGACAAATTGTAGACACCTAAATTTGGCCACCAATGGCTTCTTATCCAACTTCAGACCAATTCTTACCAACCATTGACCATTTATCCTAAGAATTTCTAAATGTCTCAAATCTGGCTTTATAACCATGTAATAAATCAATTTGAATATTTAATAAATTAAATTGAACAAATGTACAATCAATTAATTCAAAATCATTGAAAAATGTTTAAAATCCTAAAAAGGATTAATTATCATGTTAAATAAAATCAAGCCTAATTGAATTAATATATGAGAAATTAAATTAATTATCAAAAAGGAAAATTCAAATATCAAGAGGCTCCTAAAAGCTAATCATTACCTTTTATGAGTTGTCACTTTTGGAAAATATCTAAAAATATATTTTTGGAGACCCATGCCTATTTATTGAAAATCATGAGTTCTTGAAAAATCATAACTCTACTGGAATTAATTTTGAGCTAACCTAGGTAAGGATTAAACCCATTCCAAGTTGATTTCAAAATATATAAATACAAGCCTAGAGCTCTTCATTTAGAGAGCTTGAAACATAGTAGAGTTATAATGTTATAGTTGATTTATAAAGTAAACACATAGTATTATAATACCAAAATAAATCCAAGTCAAGTAAATAATGGTGCCAAAAGGAGATGGGGATATCCAATCCCCATTGATGAAGACCTTTTGAGCACAATCTAAGCAAGACAACAGAGAAATCATTTGGAGCTCTCAAGGAAGGTAAAGATTATTATTCTTTGCATTTTAGTTGGTTTTTCAATTGTTGTTTGTTCATTAAGCTTTCCCTAAGTTCTATGCCTAGAGATGTTAATATGTTAGTGTGTTGATTTCATGGTTTTATGGACTAACACTTGATCTAGCCTGCTCTCTTTATCAAATTCCTTGATCACACAAACTAGTGTAAATTATCAATCTATGTTAATGTCATAACATAAAAAAGTAGCATGTCCATGAAATGTAATCATAAAAATAAATATAATTAAGTTAAATAAATGTGTAATCAATCAATTTAGCTCAACATTATAAATTGAAAGGTCATATAAATATGTAGTATATAGTAATGTAACCTATGGAATGAATTTCCCCCAACATTGGTATGACCCTTGGGTATAGGAATGTCCTACATATGTCCATCCATGTATCATGTGAAACTTGAATGTAATGGTTCTCAATCATATATATTTCTAAATTAATTTGCATATGGAATAAATATATAATCTATCAAACATGTGATAAATAACATACATATATAATTTTAACTAGAAACACATGTAATGCTTAGGTCTTGATTTTTGTTTTTTATATTTTTTGAAATATTTTTAACAAATGTGTAAATGTTAACCAATTATAAAATTAATAGGATGGTCATGTGTAGGTTATATATCAAATATGGTAATGGTGACCTATCAAACATGAGTAACATCATATGTAACTATATCTAACTTTGAGGAATCATCTCATGTTGTAATGGAATTGTTATCATCAACATAAATAATAGGATATTTTGTATGATTTGTAATTATAGGTAGCATAGTATCATGTGGGATCTGATATATAGTATGATAACCATGTGCCTATGTTATGTATGGAACATGATAAACTATTTGTAACACTAACTTAAAATGTGATAGAGTAGATAATGGCCTTTTTGAGTCCTGAATGATTCTATAATGTAATTGGCATTGAAGTAGTTTTCATATAAGGAATTTAACTACCTTCCACTAAAATATATACATATAATGAACTTAAATAGGTGGATTAATTTATTTCTTTAGTGATTGGGGTGAAGGATAAAATAAGTCTAGATTAATAGGGTACTCATATAGAATACTCAAAACTGTTACCACTTAACTAAAGTGTATATATTTAACACATATATGTATTAAATATGGTACTAGATAAAACTCATGTATTCAAGGCAATTCAAACAACATGTCAAACACCCCTATACTAATTAATATTAATAATAAATTAGAAACTGTATACAATATGAAATGTGTCAGATCTATAATTCAATGCTAGCTTAGAGAAGATAGATTCTACTTACACTTATGATTTGGGATACATTAGATCATTGAGAACATGACCAATATGTGGATCTACTAGACCCTATTAGGGGATCTATTATAATAAAAATAATACTAATAAGGATTCTAAAGCTTCTAGTCAATAAAAACCATGCAATAACCCTAATTAAGCCATATGTTTTCATATTCACTATAAAAATAAGTAAAGCAAAGAAATCTAATCTAATACTCACTAGAGCTTGTGGTATAATATGGGAGTTAGTAAATAAACAAAAGTAAATATGCATAAGATAATCCTAATTAATCTATGTATATGTAAGACCCTAATGCATGGATAAAAAGAGAGATATTATTTAGAAGCCAATACTTATGTTACTTCTATCTACTAAAGAGAGGAGCAAGGTTAGAGATACCTAAAATATGAACATATCAAGAATCAATATCTCCCTTAGCCAAAGGGAACTTCAAAAGAGGTTTTCATGGTTTATAAAGATCACTAAGAAAGGCCAAAGCATCAAAGACTTCTCTACAAGACTAGATTCTCCAAGTAGAAACCTTAAGCTAAGACTCCTCATGTAGAATGGTGGAAGAACATATTGTAAAGAATCATAAATTAATAATAACTCTTGATTTTTCTCTAATAATGGTGAAATTATCTTGTATATATAGGAATATTTAACCCTAAACCCTTCTAAAATATTTGGTTGATAGGTTCAACCTAGTTGACCTAGTATCTTTATTGACAAAAACTCATTATGTCATGGGCTAGGTCAACCAAGAGCTAACCTAGATCGTAAATGGGTTTTACCAATATACTCACCCATTTTACCTAGTACTGTAAACTATCAAAAGGGATTTTAGGTTAGGAAAATGGGTACAAAAGATGGAAAATGACTGGAGGAGTATATAAGAGAGAATAAATAGCTTAAGGAAATGTTTTTAGAAATAGTTGGATTGGTATCAAGTGGAAACAAGGGACACAAATCCTATGAAGCACCAATGGTCTACCCACCCCTTAGGGCATGCACTTAGAGAGATTGAGACTTGATGGGTTCTTGAAAGATAGAAAAAATCAATAATTGATAAAGTTTGAAAATATTATGTGCATACATATGCCCCACTCAAAGATCATCATATGTTACTCAAATGTAGTAGGGGATGATTCTTTGATAAAGAACATGGTAACACATAATGCTGAGGCTATAAAAAGTTAAATTATTTTAAAGTAAAAATAATTAAAATTAAATGAGGGAAATGGAAATAACTAAAAATTAAATGTAATGCATACCTTAACTTACCTTTATTTCCAAATGGTTGTTTACTGTGTTTGTAGTTTTGATTATGGAGGGTGCACAGATTGCTTTCAACAAACCCAAGAATATAAAACTAAAGAGTAATATATATATATATATATATATATATATATATATATATATATATATATATATATATATATATTAAATCCAAAATAACTAGTGTTATGTGGATGGGATGTACTTAGGAATTTGAAAATCTAGGGTGATAAGTGTTATGTTAGACCAAATTACCAAGTCAAAATTTAGAGTAAATAATGTAACTAAAAATCCAAGGCTACTAAAGACTAAAAAACTCAAACAGGTAAACCTTAAGTAAGAAAGGAAAACTCACCAAGTCAAACACATGATACATGTCAAAAAGGATGGTAATTAAACATCAGTGTAAAATAAGTAGAAATCCTTACTTAAACAAAGATATACAAGAAAATATGGTAAAACAACATAGATGAGTGAGAAGTAAAAATCCTTACTCAAGCATTAATAAAAAATGTGCATAAAAGGGAAAACAACATTGGTGAGTGAGAAGTAACAAGCCAACCTAAATCAATAATGGAAAAAAAAAATAAGAAAAAGACTCAAGTGTCTACAAAAAGGGTGGTACAATAATGAAAAATGGTAAAATAAATTATATTATGTCTAGAAATGTAGAGCCATGGTGTAAAGAAAGTAATCTAGAGTTGCTCAAACATATTATTTTTCTCTAAGTAAAAATTGAAACAATGCAATGCTATCATGTTTTTAAGATGTGAAGAAGAAGGAATATAGAAGATGGAATATAGATTTAGGATCACAATTTTATTATCAAGGGGGGAAATTAAATGGGTGGAGGGGAGAATGAAGGAAAAACCAAGGTAAAAGAAATCTTTATTGAAGTCAAGACACTAAAATTAGGTTTGTAAGAATAAGAAGACTTTCAACCTTAAGGACTCTAAAGAACTTTGATTATACACACAAGTCTTAAGTCAACAAATTAAGTATGTATATAATCCCATGAAGAGTATATGAATGAAAACTAAAATGGACCTAACTTCCCATAACATGTTCCCCATTCCTTAGGTCCTATTATAGATCCATCAGTCTATAGTGAAGATTTGGTACTTGCATGAGAAATTAGGTATCAGCATAGATTTTATTAAATTATCCTCTTCCAATCTACTAACCTACTGACCCCAATGGACCTTAGATCTAGTGTGAGGTCAACTATGTAGTTTGAGCTTAGATAGTAGATAGGAGATGTGTTTTTAATCATGTCTTTTGGTGTGATTTTGAATTTTGATATTTGTATGTTTCCTTTTGCATATCATTTTATTTTGTTTCAAATGATTTGGATTTTAACTTTATTGATGGTTTATTCTATTCTTCCTCCATACAGATTCGAAAAACTAAACATGGGTGCTAAAGATGACTTTCATTTGAATACATTATACTTGGTTGCTAAGAGAGAGAACTCAGAGAGCATGGTGTCTAAGAGTCTCATAAATTTAGGTAAAATAAAAGTGTTATCTTGACTTTGACATTGTTTTATCTAATGTGGAGTGAAAGGAAAGGAAATAAAGAGGAATGAGACATGAAACAATTTGAATTACTTCAATTGCAAAAAAATGTGACAAAGGGTGAAAAAGGGATTCAATGACAAAAAATGTGATTCCTTATCATAAGAATGAAGGAAGTGTAGGAAAATATGCTAACATAGATTGTTTTGAAAATTTTATCTACAAGAGAAGTAAAAGCTAAAGCTGAGAACAAAGATCAAGAACTCTAACCATTACAAAACATATTCTAGAAAAAGGAATGAAAATATGGTAATTTAAGGAGGAAGGTCATGTCCTATCCATGGTCTTACAATGAAACACATAAAATATAAACCTGTGAGGGTGCCAAAAAGTACTATAAATTTTGGATAAGAAAAAAAAAGATGGTATTTATTGGGAAGGATATGTCCTATCCATGGTCTTACACTGCAACTCATAAATAGGAACCCAAGGGGTGTCAAAAAGTGTGTAAAAAGTATGAAAAAAAAGAGGATTATAGTATATCATGAGGAAGTTTGGGTCCTATCCATGATTTTACAATGTAACTCATGAGAAAAAGGGAAAACAAGAGACCAAAAGGAAGGACTAAGGTTTGTGAAAACATAGAATTATTGTAGAGGGTGAGACGCATGTAAGTAACCTAAAAGATGTGTTAGATAGATATAATATATAAAAAGCATGAAAAATAAGGAAAGGATTTAGGTAAAATACTTCTTGTGGAATTTTATGTTGATGGGCTCTTTGAAAATATGACCTTCATTGGTTTGAATGTGATAGGTACTTAAACGAAGAATATATTTGATTAAATAGGGAACCCATCATTTTATGGTGTATTTAACCTATTTATTATGAGTATAGTCTAATTCAAGGACAAGATAACCAACATTAAACTTGTGAACTTTAACTCATTTTTATGTTGTTTAGAAATATGGGCCTTGTATTGGCAATTGAGTTTAAAAATAGAAAGATGATGTTCATCAAAGATATCAAGAGAATGAAGGTGAACTTCACATAATTATTCATCATGGATGATTCCATGAAGAGATATGTTGAGAGAGGGAAGCTCAAATTCTAATTAAAGGACTAACCCAAAACCATAGACTAGAGAGAATGGCATTTCCCCAATGGTAGTACATATGCTAGTGTGATATGTCCACAGAACAAAATAAAGATGAAGGTGTCAATCCATTTGGGTTTCATGAATTATATTTTTAAGGATTTTATTCGAAATTTTTTTTGTGGCCTTAAATTGGAAATTACATTCTGGATGATAAGGTGTGGAGAGTTTATGATTGGTTTTAAATTTAGCACAAAGCTAATTTACATTTTTGTTTTTAAAATTACCACCATTATCTAAAATGATAGTATGAGGGACACTAAAGTGGAAAATGATAAGAATAAATTTTTAGATGTTAGTATTAATGAAGTTAAAAAGGGGCATAGACATGACCCATTTGGTAAAATATTCAGTGGCTATGATAATCAATACATGCCCATCTTGAGATCAAGGTAATTTGCCTATGAGATCTCATCCCCACATGGATAATGGCTTGGGAGATTTGATAGTTTAAAGCTTAACTCGAGGTGAATGAATTAGACCATCATGAAGTTAGAAAAGAGTACACTTTTATCAAATTCAATAGCATCATTTTCAATAGTGGACCAAAAGTATCTCATACATAGGAAGTTATGGGATGTATCATGTCCACTATAGTGGCCACTGTAAATACCCCATGTGCTTATTCAAGAAGAGGAGGGACCTCATATTTCATAACACAATATAGAAAGGTACCTTTAGCATTATAATAATAAAATATTTTGTATGTAAATACATAATTTAAATCTTACTTGTGAATGTGAGTATTTATATAGGAATTGAGTTTAGGAGGATAAGTTTTTTGTTCCAAAAATTCAATGATGTCTTTGAACCACGGGCTTTATGATAGCCTCAATGTGGTAGATAAGATAATAATGTGGTTGAAGAGAGGACATATATTTTAATATTTAGATAATAAATGTGGGATTAGTAAGAACATTATGTAGATGAATTAGAGATATTAAATAAGCAAGGGAATCAACAATATAATGTTGATCTTGAGGGATAGGATTGATAGTGAAAGAAATGAATTTTTTTATCAGAATGGTTGAAATTTGATGATAATAAATGAGATTATCAATTTTGAAATGGTAATCACCATTTAATTGGAATAAAATGAACTAAAAATCACCTAAGGCATGTAGGTATTAGATATATAAATCAAGATTAACTCTCATGCCTAAGATTAAGGCTTTGTACTCTGCCATATTGTTAGTGATGTCAAATGCTAAGAGAAAAGCTAAAGGGATGATTTTTACAATAAGTATTATTGTGGCATAGAATTTAAACCTTATGGGATAGTTTTTTAGGATCTCTCACTCATAGATATAATATTGGAGTAGCCTCAGACTGTGGGTATCTTTTATTGATTTTGAACCTCTCGATAAGGCTGACATCCTCTTGGTAGATCACCTAAACTAATAATTCTTCTTGGAAAAGGATAAAATGTGGGTATAATATGACTAAAAACATTAAAATGTGATAAAAATAATTAATTTACACTCACATAAGCTTTAAATAACTACTAATTCAACATAACACAATCCTTGCTCATATAGTCTCACAAACTATCTAATTTTCATAAGTATTTCTGAAACTAGGCTCACTAAGCAATACATAAAACAAAGATGAGTTACAAAACTCACACCAAGAAACCATTAATGGAAAAAAGAGATCAGGTTTAAACTTGTAACTATCTTGAGAACACCTAACAAGAGTTAAGAAAGAAGGACAATGGACATGGAAGAATACTTCTTCACAAATCCATCATATACAAGCTTGTTAAACACAAGTTAGAGGCAAGAGATAGGTTAAAAATGATATTTATTTCTTAAAAAGGGATTTATTACAAATTTTTATAGGGTTTTACCTTGTTAAATGAGAATTATCTTTTATAAATGGGGGATAAATGGGAGATATAGGAGAAAAAGGGAAGAGAGGGAGGAGAAGCAAGCAATCATAAATTAATAAATGACACACAACTACCTTCCATGGAGTCTCAAAAACCTTTAAATAAATTATAACTAATAATTACTCAACAAAATAACCCTCATTAGTCCAAATATCCTTCAAATCCACTCATTGTCTTAGAAACACACTAGAAGACAATTTTTTTTTAGGATGATGATGTCATGATCCACTCAAAAGGAAAAAGTCTCCAAAGATTCTTAAAACTCATTGAATGTTCCACTTTCTCTCTTAACATCCAAAATTATCCTCTTAGACTTCTACATCCACCTCCACTTGCTCTTATAAAAGATGCTTGGTAAATGGTTAGTTGAGTTGGCATTTGATGATTAACTAACCATGGAGGTCATCTTTTGGAGTTAGATTTTTTATGTTGTATTCTATTTTAAACTCCTATTTTCTCCTCCAACCTATAATAAACTCCATAAAACCCACAAATATCATAGAATCCATTGATGGAGGTCTCAATCTTGAGCCACCTTTAACCAACTACCCTAAAACCTACTACTCAGGCCATTTGGCACCATGAGAACCACTTCTAGACCTGTATAAGACTTCGAGACATCCATAGTATGCATATGAGGAAGAAAATGAAGATTTGGATTCAATACCTACAATAATGGTGTAAATCACCATTAAACCTATAATATTTCATAAAATGTCAAAAAAATTGATTTTTTCACCCTTTACCTTAGAAATACACCATATAAATTCTTTGGAAGGGATCCAAGTGAAATATAATGATATTTTAGGTCCCATTAGGCCTCTTCCATGGCTTTAGTCCATTATCCTCTTTGAAGACTTGTGAATATAGGATTTTTGAGCCATTTTGGACCTTATAGGCACCCAAACGTGTCAAATTATTATGAAAAATAAGTTTTATATGATTTTAAGGGTGTCTCCTACAAATTCTAAGTGTTTTTCAAGTTATTCTAGGCCATTTGATGGACTTATGAGTCCAATATACCAAAACTAGTCAAAAAGTTCCTTTAGCAACCTAGACAAGATCACCTTCTAGAAGTTTGTTCATAAAATATAGACTTTCATTCCACCACTTATTAACATGGATATTTATTCCATATACCCCTTAAAAATCCTTTAAAATTTTGGTCTCCCATGCAGAAGGCATGCAAAGATACATACGTAAGAAGTTTTCTTATGGGATTTTGCATGCATTTTGAGCCTGCTTAGAGTATTAATGATTTTTCTCAATACCATAATAAACCTTAATAAAAATAAATTTAAATTAAATATGGGTAATCAAAACATACTAAAATCATTTTTCCCAACTCCTTATGGTATGAAAGATATGAACATCTGAAGAGGGGCTAGAACTAGGTATCTTATCCATTAAAAGCTCAGATTTCTCATTGGACTAGAATTAATTCCTTCATTGACATATAACATTATTTAAAACAACTTAAATGATCTGAAACACCTTAAAAAGGCACATGATACTTCAAAAAACTTTGAACTAAGCAATAATTTTTAGACTATGCACACATGCATGTGTTTTATATCCTTTAGATAGCCCTCAAGGGAATCCTTATATGAAATCAAGAGTGTGTAAACTATCATAAGGTGTATTAATACTTATAAAAACCTTTAAAAACATCAAAACACTCCAAAAAGGTCAAAAATATTTTATTAGCATGTACTTTTCAAAAACCTTCTGAGCTCCAATGATGGTTGTCAACAGACAAGTACATGGCTATGACAAACCATTAGATACTTAAACTATGTATGTGTCCCATATAATATTATTTATTCTTATAAAAAAATTTGGACATCATTTTCACCAAGTTTAATAGTTAAATCTTTCTTGTAGAGACCTTTAGATGAATTTTTCTCAAAATTTGCTAGTGGACCACTTGCATGCATGACTGATTATGATTGCATGAGGTTTGATAAAAAAATTGAGTGGTTTACCTATTATATTGTACTCAAAAATATTATTTATATGTATATAAACTCATTATGATCATCTTAACCAAGTTTCATACCTTGATCATGTATATCGAGGCATGTAGGTGATTTTCACCAAAATTTACCAATAGGTTGCTTGAATTTTCATGGAGAGTGCCTCAGTTCTAAGACAAAATAGTGGATATGTCCCTTGTTTTTCACACCAAATATAAATAATATGGATATATAATAGGTCACAAGGACCATTTTTACCAAATTTTAGGTCTTGATTCCATGTGTAGGTGCTCCAAAGCCTCAAAATCTCACAAAACTACCTACATGGGTTGACTATGTTTTCATCTATCTATGTGTGGTCATTTCAAAATTGTCTTGGAAGGAAAATTTTCTTGGAGAAACATTTTATACATACTAAACCATTACACACTTCCATTTTTCTATGGAACTTTCATTTGACTATGGAAAACTAGCATAAACCACTTTGCTCTCAATCACTTCTTTGTAATCTTGAAAATAGGATTGGTTAGCAAGGTTGTAGGTGGGAATTTCATGAGGTGAAAGAGACCGATTCATTATGTGATTAGACATAATGACTTTTTTATAACTACTAAAACCATTTCAATAATCTTCAAAACATGACATATAATTCATTGAACCCAAGGAACATAATAAGACCTTCATTGTCTCAATGCTTGCCATAGTATGCACATGCCTGTAAGAATATTTTAACCCAACTTTAGGTGATGATTTCATGTGAATGTATGTTGAACTTATTTTTTTTATCATATATGTTTTTCTCTTGATTCAAAAATTATATCCATCTCTTTATAAAACTATCTCCTTCACACCACCATTCCTCCTCCTTGAAAACAAACTTCTCTCTAGTCCATTTCTTTACCATTCTTCATTCACTAGCCACTCTACATAATCTATTTTCTTGGTTCAACATAGGAAATATCATTATAGGTTTATTGAGAACAATATAAAAACTTGGATGATCTTTCATGATCATATTATACTTATCCATGTTAGAGGTATAATCATTGAGAGGGGGGCGAATTAGTGATCCCAAATAATCCAACTTTAATTCTGATTTTTACAAATACTTAACTAGTTATAATAAGCATTCATATCAATAATCAAGATAGATAATGCAAGATTAATCACATAACACATGACATATGTGGTAAACCCTTTTGGGGGATAAAACCCACTATAACCAATAATTGGATTATAATCCTATAATAACCAGATCCAATTTAGACTAGCTACAACTAATCAAGGAACTATAATCCCTATTTAGTGAGAATCCAATCCCACAAGGTGCTACTACTCCTATCTAGTTAAGTTAAAATAACAACAAGACCATTTATCAAGTATTACCTTGTAAGGAGGCTAAAACCACCTTAGATGTTGAGCTACCATAAAAATACCTATATAAATACTTTCACCTTTGAAATGATGTCAACAACACTTGATGATGAACCTCAACTTATCTCTCTTCACCTTCACTCACTCTTAATCTACAAAATAAATATTATACCAACAAAATTATGACATATAGGTCATACAAATAATCCTCAAACTAGTCTACTCTTCAACACATCCTCAGTACACTCTACCCCTCCTCTCCACAAAAACACACATAATCCTCTCTACTATCTCTCCTTATTCTCTCACTCACACATCTAGAACCCAACATCTTTGGTTCTACTATTTATAGATAAATCTTGATCAACACCATCTCAATCAACCATTATGCATGTCTTAACCCTTAAGACATCTATCATACAAATATAATGCTCAATAAAATCTACATACATTAGCTATAGCATCTATGGGTCACCATTAAGAAACTAAACCTTTTAAACAAGGCACTTGTATCTCTTATAGCTCCCATGGAGACCTTTTCACCCATTAACACTCCCTTGAGAAAAAAAAGAACACATGACTAGTTTAAAATACATAGGTCCATTCCTTATGCCACATTTTACATCCTAAAGTTATCACACTCAACTTAGCTCACCTTTGTGTATGCTCAAAAAACCTAAACATAGACCTTATGTACATAGTCACCATGAACAAACACATAATCAACTTATTAAGCATTGGTCATACTCAATATAGATTGATCACACCTCTAAAAACACATATATCATCCTCATGAAGTCTACAATACTCTCAAATATCTAATTCATTGTGAGACATTGAAATAACATCAATAAAATATTGAATATCCTTTTTAGGTCACTTATAGAATAAGGATGAACACATATTCAACTTATAGGCTCAATATATTTATCTACACACACTTTCAAATCTTAAAATTAGGTTTAATCAATGCATCATGGATTTCTCTACCACTTTTATTTTTATAGCACCAAAAAATTCATCTTATATCAAAATATATTGTCAAAATATAGAGCTCTAGTTTTTCCTATGTTAATATTCAAATATTTGAATAACAACAGTCACAGTTAACCTTCTAACACAATTCTCAAATCTCATGGATTCTCATCTCAAGATCAGTCTCACACTATCTATCTTGTCTAAGCTTTAATGCATAGACCACCAAATCCAAACATTAAACATTTATCACATTAACCTCATCTCATGAAATCTAAGAACTTTGACTTCACACATTACATCAATCTTTGCAGATCAATAAGGTCCTTATCAATCAACTCTCATCATTGATCAAATTGTACAAACACCCACTCACCATTAGATCATTATCCTATACCTTTGATCATATGTTAAATGTTGTGAATCTATCCTCATCTTTCTACCTCCTAACTCCTTAGAGTAAACATGCACCATTGATCTTGCTTGAGCTTTAACACCTTAAAAAATGATTATGGGGACCCTGTCAATATGCATGAGGATCCATTTTTGCACCTATGTAAATTCTTCTATGCTTACCCATAGGATCTCAAATTTAGACCAAATTATCTCCTCACATAGGAGAATCCAACTACATGATGTAATTTTATTGAAACTTTGGCATGTGAGAGATATAATTCCATTAAAGTGCATTCTCATAAACTTCTATCATAGAGCAAACCATGTCCAAATCTACTTGAGAGGCCAACTTTGAGCAACCATGAATTTTGTCATGCTTTAGTGCATGAACTCAAATTTAGTGAAAATTATCTATGTTCAAAACTAAACAAACCCATATGATGAGTTTATCTTTACACATTCACATATTCAAGATATAACACAATAAAAAATCTCACTTGGATCTTTGTGCCTCAATACAAAATTGGTTATGGGAAAACATAGTCAATCTACCTGGGAACCCAAATTTGCATATGCATATCTTTTAATGCACTACATTGTATGATATAGAATTAATTGAAAATAAACTAGGTATAAAACTAAATAAACCATCACCTTATCCTAAAACATTGACATGTGTGAATTATAAAATCATCAACATGCTTACTCAACTCTTTCTGACCACTTTGTAAATTTGGTTAAGTATGGGAAAACTATGAATTACTGAGAATCAAATTTTGTACCCTCATAAATTTGACAATGCTTTGATGCACAACCTGAAAATTGGTGCATAAAAACTAGGTGCTATAATGATCATAACCATATGACCAACTCCCTTTGACTCCTTCCCATGTGGAAATGGTGACATCCTCAAAATGCTAACTCATATTTTCTACCATTGGACCCAAAATGTCTAGATGAAAACTATGATTAACTAGATGAATTCTACTTGTGTAGACAAGATCTCAAATTATAGATAACAAATTATGGACCTATTTTACGTGTTCAATCCCTATACTGATCCTTGAAAAACTCTAACCATTTCAAGACTAAAGATTAACCAATCAACCTTCAATCATAGAAGAACAAATACATTACACACTTTGTCATTTAAGAAAAAGAATTTTTCATTATCATATAGACTATCAAGGCACTTTATCCACTCACCAGGACACCTCCATAACACCACCATGACATCATCATGATAAGTCTCCAACAATCTCCCCCTTTGTCATTGATGTCAACACCATCATATACAATAATATTTAGCTCACCAACTCTCTCTTCAAAGCACTCCTATAATAGGAACTCTCTCCCCAACATGAACTTTCTCCCCCTTTGACACAATGAAAAAGTGGGAACATATTGATATTGAGGACCTATAAAGACTATCAAAATATGAAAGGACCATCTTAAAAATATGATACAAAATATCCCTTACCTTGGGCCTACCTCTTCTTGCCTTGGCAAACTTATTCTTGCTCCATGCCAACACTCTCTTCAAACAAGCACTATAACCAATAAAAAACACACAAAAGAACTAAAATCTGATGTAAATCATCATGAGACATCTAAGAGGGAATCCCCCTAAGATCTTTGACCAATTTTAACTTCTAAGCATCTTCAGATCTCCACACACTATGAAGAACCACTATGCAGTCTTACTAGACTTCTTTCTCAAGGCACTTCCATGACCACCAAATCCACATATGCACTATAAAAAATAGGAAACATGCAATAAACTAACTTAATAACATACCTTAAAATTCTCATACCTTGCTCTTTTGGGGAAATTGAGCAAAAAACACTCTTCTTCAAATTATACCTGTCTAGCCTCCTTGTAACCCTACCTAAAACTTGTAGAGCCCACAATTTTCATTAGACAAATCTTCAAGACCTAAAAATTCATATATATATAACTATTATATTCCCCCTTAGTGTTAGTCACACTAATTTTCATCACTAGGATCATTCTCTGCAACATACTTTCTTCACAAAACTACTAGCCAATTACCCCTCCATAATGACAAAAACTTGAATAATTTGAGAACCACAAATCTTAAAATATTTTTGAATATTTATTTGACCACCCATTAGTCCCATTCAACAAATTAATAATCCTAAAACCTCAACTCATAAGATAGAACACTTTTCTAGCTAGACCAAAAACCTTAAAAACTCAAAACAAACAAGGTCAATGAACCTCCTTCTACTCAATGTCCACCTTTGAAAATTATTTCACACCTATAGAAACCCATCCCATAATTCTATACCAAGAATTGATATTCCATACCTTTGGGAACCCATACATCATATAACCCATTTTAGGCCTACATGCCCTTAAACCAAAAATAGATAAAACTAAGGGCACTCAAAAATCCTCAATTGGCACATACATGCCTTCAAACTTCAAAAACACCTAGAACACACAAAAAATAAATGCACAAAAATTTATAAGCACCAAAAACTTATAAACATTTGCATCAAACTCATTAATCCACCTAGAACGACACATTCTAAGATTATATTACAAATCCTTCACACACCTGTAAAATGGGCTCATGAACCTGATACTCCCCCTTAACCAAATGCCTTATCAATTTTCATTATCATATTGAGCATGCAAACTTGATTCTCCACTAAAAGGAGTATCTTTAAAATCATAGATAGAGACACCTTTTACACCTTAATTCTCTAAAAAAATGGATCCACATCATATTCCATCTCCTCCTTGCTCATCTGATATTTATAGTTCTTCTTCTTCTTATTCTTAGGTTTAGGAGAAATAACTTCCTCAAATACTAAAACATTCTTCTTTTCTACTATGATTGTATTGTCAATACTTGGAGACAACATGGATTCATGGCATACATTTTCATTTTAATAATCTTCCGTGTAGCTTTAATCTTCACGACTAGGCATTTGTTTAGCAATAATATGATATTCACTTAGATCCATACTTACCTCATAAATAGCCTCAACTAGTACCTTCATCTTCTCTTTGAGCATAGTCTCTTCATTCTCAATATGAGTAGATAATGAGACCTCTTGGGAATTTTCAACTTTAGAATCATTCTCCACCATATCAAATAAATTACTTGGACCTATAGTCTCATCATGACTCACACTTGTCACCTTTAGCTTCTATGTTTTAACTTTCCTTCTGTCTCAAGCTCTATGGGCTTGATTAAATCTACTTTGTGTTATAGTCATTTGCTTGAAAAACCTATCAAGGTGACCTCTATGTTCACAATTGAAGCACACCATATATTTTGCAAGAAGCGTATCTTACCTTACCTTATTTGGATAGAAATTTGTAGTGTGTCATATGTCATGACAAAAAAAAATAACCTCACCCTTTTGAAGAGGAATAACCTTGTCTAATATTATGTGGATAATTTCTTACAAAGTGTCCCACATCAATATAGTTAAATAACTTCATTATGTTCACATATTTTGACTCATGACCCCCATCATAATAACATACAAATTAATTTCTAACATGTCTCTTAGAGTCTCTAATCCTATGACCAAATTTATTACATGTATAATAGTGAGCATTAAATATTGCATATCTCATGGCATTTGACTACCTGATTTGACTTGTCTTTATTCTACCAACACCTTCAATCTTTGTCTGATGATTTATCTTTAAATTATGATTATCTTGGTTCACATTAGTATTCATCTTGTCTTGAGATATAGTCTTTTGTTATTCTTCATATCAAAGACTAGTTCTATCACTATCATGATTTTGACTACTAAGAATAATGTCTAGATCACATGTGCTCTTTTCAAATTTAATAAATGTCTTTTATATCTCAAATTTCAAAGATTAATTTTAAGAAGCATACCTTGAGCATTCATCTTCTTTAGCTTTTATTCTTATAGACATAATTTCCAATTGATAATTGAGATACTTGAGCATATATTCATGCTCCCTAGTGCCTTCATTCAATATTAACTCATACACACTAAATTTCTCATCATATTCCTTGAGCTTATATTTTATCTTCTTACTAATCTTATTCTTAATCTTTAGTTCTTCAAAATCATTCATCAAAATAGTCTCACAATCTACCTCATCTTCATCATCTTCTGAATCACTCCAAGTAGACTCCTTATGATGTGAGAAACTTATTTCCTTAGCCATGAATAGGGATTCATCTTAATCAAGACCATCATCTTCATGTTCATATTTAGAGTCATTATCTTCACTCTTATCTGATGACCTATAATCCTCGTTGGTGTAAAGACTCTTCTTGTCCTTGAAGGATATCTTCTTTGTTATACTTTTAAAATCTTTCTTCCTATGTCTTCTTGTCTTCATCTTGTCCTTCACCATGATCTTCATCATATATATTATCATGATTATGAGGGTAATTCTAATAAAAATTTCATATCTCTCCATAGTTAGAACATTTGAAGGGCAGTTTACCCTTATACTTTCATGAGCCAGTGTTGAATTTCTTAATAATCAAAGAAATTAGTTCATCATCATCAATGACAAATATGTCATCCTCTTTGGATTTATTAACTTGGAACTTATTCTTAAGATTTATCTCTATCTTAAATTCATCTTCCTTCTTTGGTAGTATACCATAATTTTTCCTCATCTCATAGGTAGTAAGGGTGCCATGCAATTGATCCATCTTCAACTAAGTAAGATCATGACCATCTTCTATATAAGATACTTTTAGATAAAAATTTAGGGATAGAGAACTTAATATATTTTGGATAATAGTAGTCTCTTAAATATTATCTTTAAGACCTTTGACAATTTTCACAATCTCATCAACTCTTTGCAAAAAGGATGCCATAGAATCTTCTTCATTCATTTTGAGACTTTCAAATTGCCTTATGATTTTACAACTTAGCAATCTAAACCTTTGAATCTTATTCAAAAATAGTCTTCAATTTATCCTAAATTTCCTTGATAGTTGTGCATTGAATTACTTTGGTGAACTCAATTTATGTAAGACCATAAGTGATGGCATTCAATGCCTTAGACTTGTTCTCAAACAACTTCTTGTCTACAACACTAGATGGAGGAATAATAGGAGTAATATAACCATCTAAAAAAAAATTCCATACATCAAACCCTAAGGACATAATGTAGATATTCATCATAGCACTCAAAAATGCATAATTTGATCCATAAAACATTGATGCTTTCTTAGTAGAGAAACCACCTTGCACATTTAGACTAGACATTGTACGTTAGATAGCCTTCAATTTTTCAAGCTTCTACCAAAGGATCTCACTTTGATAATAATTTTTAGAGGTATAATCACTAAGAAGGGGTGGGTAAATTAGTGATCCCAAATAATCCAACTTTAATTCTGATCTTTACAAATACTTAACCAATTATAACAATCATTCATGAAGAATACATATCATTCATAGAAATAAACAAGAGAGACAATGCAAGATCAATCATATAACACATAAAATACATGGGAAAAACTCTTGGGGAATAAAACCCAATGTAACCAAAAATTATAATATAGTACTATAATAACTAGATTTAATTTGTACTAGCTAGAACTGATCAAGGAACTATAATCCCTAATTAGTGAGACTCCAATCCCATAAGGTGCTACTACACCTGTCTAGTTGAGTTGCAACAACAACCATACCTTTTACTAAGTATTACATTGTAAGTAGGATAAAACCACCTTAGATGTTGAGCTACCAAAATAAAACCTATGAAAACACTTCCACCTTTGAATTTATGCCAAAAACACCTGATGATGGACCTCAATTTATCTCTCTTTACCTCTTATCACTCTCAATCTACAAGAGAAATATTCTAACAATAAAATTATGACCTACAACTCACACATAGTCCTTAAACTAATATTCTCTTCAACACATCATCAAGTAACTCTACCCCTCTTTCACTCTATAAAAACACACATAAGCCTCTTTGATATCACTACTTAGTCTCTCACTCACACATAGAACCCAATGTCTTGGTTCTACTATTTATAGTACAATCTTGATCAACACCATCTTGGTCAGGCATTAGGCTTGTATTAACCCTTAATAAATATATTATATGAAGATAAGGCTCAATACAATCTACATAGTTTATCCATAACATCTATGGGTCACATTTAATTAGCTACACCTTTTAAACAAGGTACTTATAGCTCTTATAGGTCTCATAGAGACCTATTCACCCATTAACACTCCTTTGAGCAAAACAAGAACACAAGACCACTTTAAAATAAATAGGTCCATTAATTATGTCACCTTTTACATCCTCAAATGATCATAGTCAACTTATCTCACCTCTATGTATTCTTAAATAACTCAAACATAGACCTTATGTACACAGTCACCATGAATGAAGACACACTCAACTTATTAAGCATTATTCATACTCAAGATAGATTGATCACACCTCCAAAATCAACATAGAACATCCTCATGGATTATACAATACTCTCCAATATATAATTAATTATGAGACATCAAAACAACATTAATACAATCTTGAAGATCCTTATTGATTCACTTACGGAATAAGAAAGAATGCATAGTCAAATTATAGGCTCAATATCTTTGACTTCACACAATTTCAAATCTTAAAATTAGGTTCAATATATGTCACATGAAGTCCTCTAAAACTTTAATTTTTATAACACCAAAAACATCTTCTTCTATTAAAAGATATGTTTGAAATACAAATCACTAGTTTTTACTGTGTTAATATTTAAATTATTGAACAACAACGGTCATAGTTAACCTTTGAACATAATTATTGAATCTCATGGAATCTCAGATCAAGATCAATATTGCACCATCTATATTTTTTATATTTAATGCATATACTACTAAAACCAAATATTAAAAATCTATCATGTTGACCTCATCTCATTCAATATGGGAACTTTGACTTCAGGTGCTCTGTTAATCTCTATAGATTAACAAGGTCCTTATCAATCAATGCTCACTATTGATAAAACTATACAAACACCCACTTGTCATTGGATCATTATCCTATATGTATTTTTAGATTTTAAACATCATGCACCCATCCTCATCTTATTGCCTTCTGACTCCTTAGAGTAAATGTGTGTCGTTGATATTACTCAAGATTTAACACCTTCAAAAATGACAAAGTATGGGGACCCTATCAATATGCATGAGTAGCCATTTTTGATCTTGAATAATCTTCTACACTTACTTGAAAGACCTCAAATTTGGACCAAATGATCTACTCACATAGTAAAATCCAACCATATGACATATTTATCCTAAAACTATCGCATGTGCAAAACACAATGCCATTAATGTGCCTTCTCATAAAATTTTGTCACAGAGCAAACCATGCCCAAATCTACCTAAGAGGCTAACTTTGAGCAACCATAAATGTTTTTGCACTTTAGTGCATAAAATCAAATTTATCACAAAATATTTATGATCAAACTTTAACAAACCCATATGATTAGTGTTTCTTTACACCTTCACATGTTCAAGATATAACACCATAAAAATTCCCACTCAAATCTTTCTACCTCACTAAAAAATTGGATAAGTATGGGAAAACATATTCAATTTTCCTGGGAGCCCAACATTGCATATGCATATCTTTTGACACATTGCATTGCACGATTTAGAATTAAGCACAAATAACTAGGTCCAAAAAAAAATAAACCAATATGATGACCTTATCCTAAAATTTCCACATGTGTGAATTATAACATAGTTAACATGCTTAGTGAGCTCTTTCTAACCACTTTGTAAATTTGGCTATGGCAAAACTATAAATTTTTAATGAGAAGCCAACTTTTCACCCTCATAACTTTGACCATGCTTAAATGCATGTATTAAGATATGACATTAAAAAATAAGGGATATAGTGATCAAAAAAATAGGAACAAATCCCCTTGACTCCTTCCCACATGTAAATGGTGACATCATCAAATTTCCAACTCATATTTTTTGCCATTGGACCCAAAGTGTCTAGATGAAAACTATGATCAGCCAAATGAATTCTACTTATGCACACAAGATCTCAAAGCATAGATAGCATCTTAGAGACCTATTTCACAATTTTAATCCTAAATAATCATCCCTAAATAACTCTATCCATGTCAACACTGAAGATCAACCAATCAACCTTGAAGAACACAAGAACAAATACATTGCACACTTTGTCATACAAGAACAAGCACATTGCACACTTTGTGATTATCATATAGACTATCAAGGTAATTCATCCAATAATTAATAAACCTCCATGACACCACCATTACATCATCATGATAAATATCTAGTATTCCAAATAAATTTAAGCCTCTCAATCTCATTCCACCATGCATTTTTACTTTTCACTCTCCTTAGAGCCACCAAGCTCTTATATCCCTTTTTTACACATTTATCTATGTTTTACCACTTTGAAAAATTTATTGAGGAATTAAGGATATTTTCCACCACCATATATATCCTTAAAATACTACATAAATTTTCAAGGATTGACTCTAAGATTAGAAGGTACTTCCTTTGTTAGCATGCTTCTAATTAGGCCTCTTAAGCCATATCACAAACCTTTTACCTAAAATCCATACTATATCATATGGAATAAAAATAAAAACTTTTTATTCTCTTTATATATTCTAAAAGTTACTTTATTATGATTTTTTGTGATTTTTCATTAGTTAAAACTTGAGATATAGGATTTTTGGTTAGAAACCCAAACTATGCAAATATGTAGGCCTATAGAGGCTGAGATTGTTAAAAATCATTTTTTGAGCTCGAGGAGGTTTGAATTGAAAAAAAGATCATATATAGGTTTTTTTAAAACTCCCCCATATTAAAAAATATGTTATAATCTTTTTTCAACCCTAAAACACTTGAAATAACTCAAAACATGAAGTTCTAAACTCTCTTTACAATATTATGTTAGAACATGCAAGGCTTTAGATCTATTTTTTCATTTTTATAAGGTACAAAGACCTAATTAATTTTTAATTAGTACCTTTATGGACCAAAAAAACTAATAAAATCATTTTTTTCCATTATCAATTAATAAATACATTCATAATCAATAAACTAGGACATATACACACTTCAAAAATGAGAATTGTGAGACATAGGGAGAGAGAAATAAGTGTATATTAATATTTATGAGGTATAAAGACCTCATTATTTTATAATTTTAACTTTTAATATATCAAAAAAATATTCCAAGCATTATATTTCATCATCCAACCCTTTAAATTCTTTAAAAACTCCTTTTTTGATTGTCCACATTTGCATGTCAAAATCTTGAATTTGGCCAACTTGCACTTTGCCTCATTTTACCATAAAATTTTGAATATGATAACTATAAAAAGGTTTTTTAAGATATAAAATCACCCCCATGTGATCTAAAAACACTCCCATGATGTTCAAACCATCCATCATATGTTAAAGCCGTTCAAGAAAGTTGTTATCTCCATATTCTCCTCAATGAAAAAACATAGGAATGTGTAAAAATAATAGGGTAATTACACTCATAAAATCAATTTATAAATATTATTTATAGTTTTATAAACTCACAAGTACCAACTCCACCAAATTTCATTCGTTTTGGATGCATATTTTGTGATGTAGGATCTTTTTACTAAAAGCTAGTTTGAGATGCTTGCTTGGTCTAGTTTCAAAACTGAGTTTTCTTCATTTCCACCTTGTAAGAATGGAATGAGAATGATGAAAATGAATTGGATAGGTTTTAATATACCCCTTTACCATTTGATACACCTTCAATGTTTAATTAATTTATTCCAGCCCATCATGATCCATACAATCCATTCACAACTTTGCCAAGTAGACAATGCTTTCTCTAAATGAGGTGAAGTATACCTTGTTAAAGAGATTTTATAAGTGTAAAAATTTACCCTCTTAGTGGTGTAAATAAATTATTAACATGGATTTGTATTTTCCAATCCATATTAGGTGGAGTTAAAAATATGAAACTTCTTTTCACACTCCATTATCTTCCTCAAAATGCCATTTTGGATCATGTTTTCCATTACATCCTAATTATCAATAGCTCAAAGGTGGATATTTCAAGAAAAAATGTGATTTAAATATCTTTTGAGGATTATACATGATTTATTTAAGGTTAGAATTTTGAGAATGGCCATCATGAAGAGAAAAATGGATTTGCAATAAAATCCATCAAAGCAACATATACACTAAGACCTTCTCCTTTTAATTTAAAATTCCTCATAGATATGAATTAGACAATGAAACTATTGTCTCCAAATAGTCCACCATATAAGATAGTGTTTAGTCCTCTCCTAGATTTAGGCAACATTGGAACATTTACAAGCCTATGGGTATGCCTATGGAGGAAATGGACCTCTAGATTGAAAGGGCTAGCTCCCTGTATATGTCTTTGTAAGAAAATCTCTTCTAACCCAGCTTGTTTAAAGGGAAAAGTGTTAGAAATTTATAGAAAAGGAAATCCTATTCTAAGAGTGGTGATACACCAAAACTATTTTCCACATAAATGTCAAATTCTAGTGCATAATACAAAAAAATCACAAACCATTCCCAAACTCTAAAGATTATAACACAAATATTTTAACATAGAGGTGAGATGTGTAAAATTGACACAAGGTAAATGAGATGAAAGGCAAACTTTTCACATTCAAGATAGTAATACACATGTCAAAATTCAATACACTTAGATACACACTATGTGACCAATTAGACTAAGAAATATTGTTTAAGTATGAAGGATAAAGTGGCTAGAAGGATGGAAAATCATCACATGCTACCATAATCCATCTCTTTCACACTCAGACCAAAAACCTAGAAAAAGATTGAAGGAAACAAGTTTGTGCTAAATTCTTAAAGGTAGAACTTGAATAATTTTAGCAGGGCTTTTCCATACACTTCATGGTCATTTCTTACCTTGCATAAGTGTTGTATTTATAGTTGAAGGAAGTGAGAGGAGGAGGCCTTTGGTACCAAAGAGAAGAATTGATTATATTAGAGGTCTCCATCTTTGATTATAAATAATTTTTACAAAGATGCTCATTAGGGCACCTTGATTGATCCATGTCACACTTTTTAATTACCTTGGCTTACCCCCTTGATGATGCTTCTCTAATAATTGTTCAATAGAATCAAATATGTGGAGATGGTGAAAAAAATGGTTGCTACTAATTGAGCCACCTATTGGAGATTTGTTTTAGTGCCCAAATGATTCTCCTTGGCTTGTCATGATGCACAATGGCATGGAGAGAAGTTTTTATTCTACTTGCCATTAGAGATGAAAAATTCCAAAACATACATGTATCTCCTTTAGCATCTTGATCTCTTAAATGGCAATAAAAATTTATGTGGATCATTGATTTACACCATTGATATACTCCTACATAGATGCCTACTTCATTTTCTCTTTGAGAATCTAACCTACTCTAGATTACACCATATGGTAGCTCCTCATTCATCTGATCATGACTCCTATACAACATCGATCAACCATTAGATCAAGCTTATAAGATAAGTATCTCTAAAATTATGATTTTCACTTGTATACACATTTGGGGTTTTTGAGCTACTTTACTTATAAATTTCATAAGCAAATCCTTTGCTTAAACTTGGTAGACCTATTCAAGTTTTTAAAACCACTTTACTTATAAGGTTTATAAGTAAAGTACTTTAAAATATTGATTTGCTCTTTGGTGGCCCATTTAGGTTTTCAAAACCACATTACTTTAGGATTTTATAACTCACTTGCTTGATGACTTTGAGTTTTTTGAGTTTGACAATTTCACTCTTCCAACAAGAAGACTTCAGACTTTTCCATCTTGATTACTCCCAATGGCTAGTTGCTCACCCCTAATTTTTACGTCCCTCAGTATGTCATTCCCTTTTAATCCTAATGGCTATTTTTTTATTCTCAATTTGACATCCCTTGGCCTATCACAAGATATTTGCACAATTCCTTCAGAAGTGTTGCAGCTCTTTTCCTTTAGACTTTTCTATTCTTTCTTTTTCTGAAGGAATTCCTCTAGATAATTTTATTGTTTTGACTTTTAGGAAGTGACACTTTAGATTTTTCCAAAGGGCACTTGGATAAAGAAAGTGACCTTCATAAAAAATTTTAAGGGAACTTGGGGAGAGAAATTGGCCCCTCAAAAAAATTTAAAAGGGACTTGGCTTAGATTAGTCCCTTTGGAATTTTCCCAAAGGGCACTTTAGGAGGAAGTGACCCTACAAAAAAGTTTGAAGGGCACTTGGGAGATGAAATGTCCTTTCAAAATTTTTTTAAAGGGCACTTTGAAGAAAATTGTCCCTTCAAAAAAGTTTAAAGGGCACTTAGAGGAGAGATAAGGCCCTTAAAAAAAGTTTGAGGGTCACTTGGGAGATGAAGTGTCCCTTCAGAACTTTTTGGAAGGGCACTTTGAAGAAAAGTGTCCCTTTGGAAAATTCCAAAGGGCACTTGGAGGAGAGATAAGGCCCAAAGTGATCATTCATAAAAGTTTAAAGGGAACTTTGGGAAAAGTAACCCTTCAAAAAATTCTAAAGGGAACTTTGGAAAAAATGACCCTTCAAAAAAGTTTTAAGGGAACTTTGGAAAGAGAAAGTGTCCCTTCAAATTTTTCTGATGGGCACTTTGGAAAGAGAAAGAAACCTTTAAAACAATTTCAAAAGGCAAACATAAAAGAAAGTGACCCTTCATATTTTTTTGAAGGGCACTTGGAAGAAGAGAAGTGTCCCTTCAAAAAAATTTGAAGGTCACTTTGAAATAAGGAAGGAGGAAGAAAAGTTTCAAAGAGTTGCTTTGGGAAAGACTCAAGGAAGGATTATTTTATACTTTTTATCTAAGACAAAAGTTTGAGACAAAAAGGCTAAATGAATTCAAAGGTTGGGGAGAGACAAGGAAGGATTCCTACAAAGTATGGACAAAAAATTGAAATGAGATAAAGACTTTGAGGAATTATTCCATAGTAAGGGGAAAAATGGATAAAAATATTGTACTTAGCCAATTTTTGAGGGTGCAAAAATTGGCTAACAGAAACCACTATAAAAGAGAGATCAAGGATTTGTGAAAAATATACTCAAAATCATTATTCTCCACCATTTTCTAAGGAAAATAAAAATAATAAAACCTATAACCTATCTATATGAATAATCCATATAGATACCCTTGCATTGTTAGTGATTAATCATTAATATGGGGAGATGAACCAGACCAAAAATTCCATAAAGTGGAAGTACATTAGGGTCCATATCCCTGCTCAAAATCATCTGGACCAACTCTATCTCTCTCTCCTAACCATAATGAGTGAAAACCTAGGGCTCTATTAGAACTATACAAGACCACCCATAATTTTTTTTCTTTGGGAAAGCTTTATTGTGATGTAAATGACCTTTCCTTCCTTTATAGAAAACTTTTGAAATTCGTAGACCATCATTAATGGTACAAAACTTGTTTCATGCCTAGTTTGTAGCTAATAGGTTTTCCTTGCTTTTGCTAGTTCTTGTGCTTAAATATGATTGAGAACACCTATGATAAGATATTAGGGGCACCATTGATGCCTTAATATGATATTTGAGCTCGTACATTAATCAAAATCTTCAAAACCCTATTCAACCAAAGCACCAAAAGGCTCCAAAATGCATCATTATACTCCCAAACTTTTTTCCTCCACTAAAAATGACTTTAAATGGCATTTAACATGTATAAATAGGTAAAACACACCATAAGGAGGTGGGAGGAAGTCAAAACTAGTTTGAATTCCTCAAAAAGTTACTTTTTCACTTGGAATTTCTATTTTGAGGACCCTTAAGTCATCTAATGAAATTTTGGGGGTCTTTAGGGCATAATAGATTCTCTAGACCTCATTTTTTAACCATTATAATATCTTGGATTTTTTTCAAACCTTATTTATTCCCATAAAATCTTGAATACCCTGGAAACCTATTAGACCTTTTACTTGGAGTTCAAGACCCATTTCTAGGCCTTTTTCTCAAAATCTCCAAATTCACCATAAAACTTGCTTAAACTGTTCCAAAAGATTGTAAGTGACATGTGGTAGGGTAATGAGTTTTTTATTCTCTTTTCACCATTTTATCATCCAATACTCAAGGAATCTACTCAACTTTTCACACCACACTAGGACCTCCCAAAATACTACATTACACCATCAAGTCAAGACTAGAAAGGAATTAATCATAGGGGTAAAAGGTTACTGAATGGTAAAAGAGAGTGGCCTGATATATATAGGTAAAATTTTAATATTTAGGCTAATTTTGGCCAACATTTTTGGTGACCTCTTGGGATTGCATGGCTACTATGCAACAAATTAGTTAGCTTATGTGATCCATTGGGCATACAAGGTCACAAGACTTTCTTTCCCAAATGATATGAAATTGATACAAGATTTTCCACTTATAAAAATATCCTATTGAATTAAAAATCATAACAATAAATATAATATCACTATGCCCAAGGTACTTAGGGAAGGGAAACACACAACTAAAAAGGATGTGCACAAGGAACTTAGAGGAAGGGGAAAATAAAATAGAAGGAGAAAGGACACATCTAATATATTATATACAAGATTGAAAACTCACCAGTACCTTCCACCTGGATCAAATGGAAAATATTTTGGATCAATTCCTTCATGATATGGGTCATGGTGTGAGAGAGCATGTTTAGGTGTCAATTTGCATGGTGCCAATCTTATATTGGGCTACTTGATTGTCAATATTCTCAACATGCTATCAAGTGAATGGAAAGGGATAAATATGTATCCAATGTATACATGTTGGTTCAAGTTTTCAAAACTTGCTCCATGTTTGAATATAGGAACACTTGAAATCTTCTCACATGATGGTTCTTTTGGACATGAAGATTGACTATCCAAGCTTAGGTAAAAGAGTTATAATTCATCCCAAAAGGTAGCTTCCCCTTTGTCATTTATAAGATATGAATTCATTTGAGGATTTTGATTTGAAAAATATTATTCAAACTTAAAAACATCAAGTGCTACCTTCAAGTGACACTTCATCTCATGATTGATCAACTATTACAACCTTATTCACACATAGCTAATTGAAAAGGCATATTTGGATCTCAATAACCTCTTGATGTGTTTTTTTATTATTAATACACAACTTATATATCCTTTAATGGGTCAAAAAAATACCTCCAATTACATTCATCAGCTCACAATTACCTAACAATAACATATATCTTGCTTCCAACACTTCAAACAAGTATTCATAGTTACCTTGTTCAACCATTTCTTGCACATTTGAAGCATAATTTAAGACATCTAGTTGTAAGTCTACTATATCAAGATCCTTAGTCTCACTAAGATGTTATAAGAACTACTCCTCTATTTATTTATCTTGATCATTTTTTACCTCTTTAACGTGATCATCTAACCAATTGACTGTTTCAACCATATCAATTCCTTCACCTTGCTTATCTTCATCTTCAACCATACCAAATGAAAGCTCTTAAAATAAATCAAAATATCTGTTTATCTTAGTTTTAACCTAAATAATAATCTCTTCAATTATGAATACATTGATACTAACTTAAATTGGCTTTACCTCTTGTGATTGGTTAACTTCTGCAAACTCATTTTGGTTTTCCATTTCTTCATTTATAGTAGCATCATGAGGGCATGTTTGTGGATATATCATTTCTAACTCATCAAGACTTTCCTTTTCCAAATGGACTAGTATAATATGTCCCTTATTCAAAATGGATATGGTGGGAGGGTAAAAAAGTTCACCTTGATTTCAAATTAGGAGAGTATCCTTCCAACTTGGGACTTTAAAGGCTCTTCTAGGTGGTTCTTGGGGAAGCGAGAGAGAGTCTTGAAAATCTTGTAAAGAAATATCATTGAGATAAAATATGGTTTCTTGATTCACTTTTTAAACAACTAAATCATATTCCTCAAATATTTCTTCTTGGAGTACCTCAAGTATCACCTCCTCTTTCTTCTCAATTCTCTCCTTGACTAACTTCCATGAGGGGAATGTATATGGTACACCAACCTTTTCTTCTTCTTGAATGGCTATAGGAGAGGGTGGTTTCACAAGAGATGGGATGACATAGTTAGGGTCTAAGGTGTAGGGGGGTCTCTAATTTTAGATTGTTTGAGTGGGAATGGGTATACAGTTATGATAGGGCAAACTAATTAGTTTGGGTTTGACATACTCATCCTCCCAATGAGTCAACATCTCCTCTATTAAGAGTATCCATTACTTTACTTGGTTCTTATCAAAGTCTAGATAATATCCCTCCTTAATGTCTACCCACACACTCAAAAAATATTGAAATAAGTACCTTTTCCTATTAATGGCATGGATGGGGAACTCTTTCCCAATGGCCACCTCTACATTCACCTTTATGATTGAACTCCCATGGTCTAGAATGATTTGCTTGACTCTTGACAAAGATGAGTTTTGAAAAGATTAAATAAGGGCATATATTTAAGAATAAATATGGATATGATAGTGAAATTTTTATCTAATATTGTATTCTCTCATTCTTAATAATAAATGATAGTCATTTTCTTTCTTGGCTTGGTCTTGCCTAACCAAGGACTTTTCCTGAAACCTCAAATTTTGCTCCTAAAAAAAAGCTTGGTGTTAAATATTTTTTTACTACCTATAAAAATTTTCAACCTTATCACTCTCTCTTAATCATCTTTCAAATAAAGTCTTATCTCTTTAATACTCTTTTCTAGTTTACTAAAGAGAGACAAAATCGGACAAGGCTGATACACTGAAGCTTAAGAGCCACTTATGGTGAAACCATAAACATTACTAGTTTAGTATGAATGATAAGGGAGAAAATAACAATAATTTTAATCAAATTAATAATAATACATACCAAATAATGATTATTAGACATTTGGGATACTTATACTATCTAATAAATACTTAGATTCACCATTAGTGTTTGCAAACATGCCTCCAAATGTTGATTGGATGAAGAAAACACCAAAAAATTTCACTTAGTGAATAACATGAGTCCCATAGGGCATACAAAAAAAAATTAGCATATAATTTCACCCTTTTGGGAAATGTTTTTAGGCTCTCACTTCTATCTATAATATTAAAGCAACATCAAATTGTGGGTATCCTATAGTGAGGTTAAACCTTTGGATAAGGCCAGCTTCCTCTTGGGAGATAACCTAAAATAATATGTATTATTGAAAAATGGATAGAAATGGGGTATATGATTATTAATAACACTAAAATTTTGATACACAAATTAATTGACACTCAGATAATATTGAAACAAACAATAATTCAACATAAGATAATTCTTTCTCACATAATCTTACAAACTAGCTAACTTGCATAAGTATTTCTCATGCAAGGATCACTAATCAATATGTGAAACAAAGAGAATTTCCAAAACTCACACCAAGAATCCATTAATGGTAGAAAGTGCATAATTTTAGACTTGCAAATAACTTAAAAACACCTAACAAGAGGCAAGAAAGAAGGGCAATGGACATAGAAGAACACTTCTTCATAAATCCATCACACAAGCTTTATAAACATAATTTAGAGGAAATAGATAGGTGAAGATGATATTTACTTATTCAAATGGGATTTATTACAAATTTTGACAGTCTTTTACTTTGTCAAATGTGAAAAATATTTAATTAATGGGGAGAAATGAGAGATATCAAAGAAAAAGGGAAGAAAGGGATGAGAAGAAAGCAATAAAAAATCAATAAATGAGACACAAACACATTCCATGGAGTATCAACAAACTTTGGGTCAATTATCACTAATCCTTACTCAACAAAAAAACCCTCATTAGTCAAATAGCCTTCAAGCCCTCTCATTGGCTTATAAACACACTAGAAGATTATTTTTTTTAGGATGATGATGTCATGATCCACTTAAAAGGAAAAAGTATCCAAAGAATTTTAAAACTCATTTAATGTTCCACTTTATCTTTCAACCTACAAAATTCTTCTCTTGGACTTTTATGCCCCCTCTACTTGCTCTTCTAGAAGATTCTTGGAAAATGGTTAGTTGACTTGGCATTTGATGCTTAACTGACCATGGAGATTATCTTTTGGAGTTTGATTTTTTTATGTTTTATTATATTTTAAAATCCTAAATTCTCCTCCAACATAAAATAAACTCCATGAAACCTATAAATATCATAGATTCCATTGATGGAAGACTCAATCTTGAGCCACCTTCAATCGACTACCCTGAAACCTGATCCCAAGGCCATTTGACACCATGAGAAATACTTATGGACCTATATAATACTTATATGAATTTATGGAATGTATATAAGGATTAAAATGAATATCTATACAACCTTCAAGACCTGTAACAATGGTGAAAATCACCACTAATCCTGTAACATCTCACAAAATGTTTAAAAACTTTAGTTTTTGACCCTTTAGCTCAACAAGCCACCCTAAAAACCCTTGGTAAGGGATCTAAGTGTCATATAATTATTTTTTAGGTCCCATTATGCCTCTTTTATGGATTTATACCATTTATCTCTTTGAATACCTATGAATATAGGCATTTTGAGTCATTTTTAACCTCTTAGTCACTCAAACATGTCAAATTCTTATAAAAGATAGGTTTTAAATGATATTTATCAAATAATATACACATTAAATGTGGATTATAATTTATTATATGCTATTTGATGGACCTTTTATTCAAAAAAATAAAAATTGGTCAAAAATATCCTTTAGTAGCCTAGACAAGCTCATCGTCAAGATTGTTTGTAAAATGTAGACTCCCATTCCATAAATTATTGAAATTTATATTTATTCCATATACCCCTTTAAAATAATTTAAAATATTGGGCTCCCATGTATAATTTATGTAAATATACATATGTAAAAAGTTTGCTTATGGGCTTTTGTATTTATGTAAACATACATATGTAAGAAGTTTACTTATGGGGTTTTACATGCATTTTCGGTTTTATTAGAGTCTTAATGATGTTAATAAACCTCATACCCTTTATAAAAATATATAAATAATTAATTTAAATTACATAATTTTACTCAAAACATACTAAAATCATTTGATGCAACTCCCTATGGTATGAAAGATACCAACATCTAAAGGGGGGGTGTCTTAGCCCTGAAAAAATTTAATTTCTCCTTAGACTAGAATTAAATCCTAAATTTAAATATAAAATTATTTAAAACACATTTAATGACATTGAAAACCTTAAAAAATCACATGATACTTCAAAAAACTTTTAACTAAGCAAGAAGTTTCAGACTATGCACATAAGCCTATGTTTTACATCTTTTAGATATATCTTAAGGGCATCCTTGTATGAAACCAAGGGTTTTTAAAATATAATAATTTTAATTAATACTTATAAAAAACATTAAAAAAACATAAACACACTCCTAATATTTCAAAAAACTTCTGTTATACTTG
This sequence comes from Torreya grandis, assembly GCA_037957365.1. Taxonomy (NCBI): domain Eukaryota; kingdom Viridiplantae; phylum Streptophyta; class Pinopsida; order Cupressales; family Taxaceae; genus Torreya; species Torreya grandis. The sequence continues at coordinate 646,947 of JARHVA010002539.1, read as the reverse complement.
TACTTTTTAGAAACCTTTCGAGTTTCAATGGTGGTTGTTAACGGACAAGCACATGGTTGTGATAAAATGATGGATAATTACACCATGGATTTGTACAAAATAAGATTATTTTTTCTAATAAACACTCATTATTATAATTATTACCATGTTTCATAGTCAGATCTCACCTGTAAAGACCTATAGATGATTTTTTCTAAAAATTTGCTAGTGGATCACCTACATGCATGACTGATTATGATTACATGAGGTCTGATATGAAATACTGATTGGTTTAAATTTTATATTGGACTCATAAATATTTACAGGTATAAAATCTCATTATGATTATCTCTACCAATTTTCATAATTTGATCATGCATATTGAGGCCTATAGATGATTATTACCAACAGGCTCCCTTAATTTTCATGGAGAGTGCCTCAGGTCTGAGATAAAAATTATATATATTTTTTAATTTAAAAATACAAATAATATTGGGCTCTAATGGGTCATAATTAACCTCTTTACCAAATTTTAGGTCTTTAATCCATGTGTAGGTTCTCTAAAACATCAAAATCTCATAAAACTACCTACATGAGTTGACTGTGTGTGGTCTTTTCAAAATTTCCTTGAAGGGAAAAATTATATATATTTTACCTTTATTAAAAAATTATATCTATATATTTATAAATATATCTCCTTCACACCACCATTCCTCCTCCTTGATAACAAACTTCTCTCTAGTCCATTTCTTTGCCTTTCTTCATTCACTAGCCACTCTACACATGTTTTTTTTTTGGTTCAACATGCAAAATATCATTATAAGTTTCATGAGGACAATAAATTTTTTTTATTATATTTAATTATCAGATTATAATTTTAAAAATCCATTCAATCCTCTTAATCTCATTCCACCATGAATTTTTACTCGTCACTCTCCTTAGAGCCACCAAGCTCTTGTAGCCCTTTTTCCACATTTCTATTTTCTTGACCAATTTAAAAAATTTATTGAGAAAATAAGTAATTTTTACAACACCATGTATCTCCTTGCAACCCTCCATAAATTTTAAATGTCTGAATCTAATATTAAAAGGTACTTCCTTTGTTAGAATGCTTTCAATCAAGCCTCTTAAGGCCTATCACAAACCTTAGACCTCAAATATGCACTATACCATATGGAATAAAAATAAAAACTTGTGATTAAATATTTATATTATAAAAATAACTGATTACAACATTTTTTGTTTTTTCATCATTTAAAACTTGAGATATAGGGTTTTTCGGTTAGAAACACTACTTAGGCAAATATGCAGACCTATAGAGGCTAAAAGCCTTAAAAATAATTTACTTGATCTTGGGGAGGTTTAGATGGAAAAAAAGACCATAAAATATATTTTTTGACCTCACACATCTTTTCAATTTGGTTATAGTCATTTCTCAATCATAAAACACTTTAAATAACTCAAAACATGAAGTTCTAAACCCTCTTTACAATATTGTGTTAGAACATGGAAGGCTTAAGATCTATTATTTGAGTTTTATGAGCTTCAAAGACCTAATTAATTTTTAATTAGGACTTGTATGGACCCAAAAACTAATACAATCTTTTTAATCTGATTATAAATTAATAAAAACATCTGAAATCAACAATCTAAACCTGATACACACTCAAAAAATAAGAATTATGAGACATAGGGAGAGAGAAATAGGTGTATCTTGTGATTTATGAATATAAAAACCTAATTATTTTTTTATTATAACTTTTAATATCTACTAAAACTATTAAAATAATTATATTTCATCATACAACCTTTTAAATTCTTTGAAAACTCCTTTTCTGAATGTCTACATTTGCATGCCAAAATCTTGAATTTGGTAAACTTGCACTTTTCCTTATTTTACATTGAAATTTTGAATATTATCACTCTAACCAGGTTTTTGAAGATATAAAATCACCCCAAAAATATTTAATAAAACTCACATGATTTTAAAACCATCCGTCATATGTTAAAGCCCTTCAAGAAGCTTGCCTAGCTCTATATTCTCTTTAATGGAAAAGAATAGGAATTTGTAAAAAAATATGTACTAAAACTCATAAAATTAAATTAAAAATGTTTTTTATATGTTTATAAATTTACAATGACAAACTCCACCAAATTTCATGCCTTTTGGATGCATATTTTGTCTTGTAGGCTCTTTTTACTAAAAGCTAGTTTGAGCTACTTGCTTGGTCTAGTTTCAAAACTGAGTTTTCTTCCTTTCAACCTTGGAATAATGGAATGAGAGTTATGAGAATTAATTTAATACATTTTAATATACCCATTTATCATGTGATAGACTTAAAACCTTTAAGACATTTATTTTAACCCATTATGATCCATGCAGTCCAATCACAACTTTGCCAAGTAGACAATGCTTTATCCAAATGAGGTAAAGTATACCTTTTTAAAGAACCATTATAAGTTGAAAAATTCACACTCTTAGTGGTTTTAACACATTATAATCATGTATTTTGATATCCCAATCCTTATTAGTTATATTTTCAAACCTAATACATCTTTTCACAGTCCATTATCTTGGTAAAATTGTCATTTTAGATCATGTTTTCCATCATATCTTGACTCTCAATATCTCAAGGGTGGATATTTAAAGGAAAAATATTAATTACATAAATTTTTAAGATTATAAATTATTTATTTAAGGTTTTAATCTTCAGAGAGTGACCATCATTAAGAGAAAACAAGATTTGCAATAAAATCCATCAAAGCAGCATGTATACTATGACCTTCTCCTTTTGAGTGAAACTTGCTCATAGAGATGAATTAGCTAATGAAACCACCATGAAATATAAATATAAGACTTATATAATACATTATATAAATCATTCTTCCCTGCCATTTTCTAAATAAAATAAAAAGAATAAAAATTGGACCCTATCTAAATGAATAAGCTATCTAGACTCCCTTACATTGTTAGCAATTGTTCATAAATATGGGGAGATGAACCAGAATAAAAATGGAATAAATGGAACTCCATTAGGTCCCCTGTCACTTCCCATAATATTCTATACCAACTCTCTCTCTCTCTCCTGACCATATTGAGTGATACCCTGAGGTTCTCCTAGAGTTATCCAAGACTACCCAAAATGATTTTTCCTTAGCGTTAAGAACCATAAGCCTACCTATGAAATTAAACAATTGTTCAATATTTATTATGATTTAAATTACCTTTATGTCCTTCTAGAATTTTTTAAAATTCTTTGACCTCCATTAATGGTAGGAAACTTGTTTCACACCTAGTTTGCAGTTAATAGGTTTTCCATACCTTTGTTGGTTCTTCTGATTAAATATTATTTCAAAGGAATATTATATGATATTGGGGACATAATGGATTCCTAAATATTATATTTTATGCCCTAAATCAATAAAAATATTCAAAAACCTATTCAACCAAATCTCTAAAAGGCTCCAAAATGCATCCTTTTGCTCCCAACTCTTCTTATCTAATCTAAATGACTTGAAATTACCTTTAACATGTATAAATAGGTAAAAAATTACATAATAAGGTGGGAATAAGTCAAAACAAATTTGAAATCCTCAAAAAAAATACTTTTTCACTTGAAATTTCTATTTTGAGGACCCTTAAGTCATCTAATGCACTGTAGGGGCTCTTTTAGGCATAGTAGCTTCTATAGACATTATTTTTTGACCCATTACAATCTTTGAGACTTTTTTAAAACCTATTTTATTCCCTTGATTTATTGAATACCTTGGAAACATATTGGATCCTTCACTTGCAGTCCAAGACCCAATTCTAGGCCTTTTCCTCAAAATATCCAAATTCCCCATAAAACTTTCTTAAAGTGTTTCAAAATATTTCAAGTGAAATTTGGTAGGGTCATGAGGTTTTAATTCTCTTTCTACCATTGGATCATCCACTACTTAGGGAATTTGCTTAGCTTTTGACACCACACTAGGACCTTTTATGATGCTGCACTACATCTTCAAGGACCAAAAAGAGATTAGTCATAGGGGTAGAAAGTTTTTGTATGGTCCAAGAGAGTGGATTGATCCAACTAGGAATTTTTTTTGTATGTACACCAATTTTGGCCAACATTTATGGTGACCTCCAAGGATTGCATGCTATGCAACGTATTATTTATCTTGTGTGATCCATAGCGCATATGGGGTCATAATAATTTCATTCTAAACTAATATTAAATTGATAAAAGGTTGTATAATTATGAAAAATTCCTCTTCAAGAAACAAACAAAACAAAAAACAAAAAAACATTATGCCCAAGGCACTTAGGGAAGGGAAAAAAATAACTAAAAGTGATCTGCACAAGGCACTTGGAGGAAGGAAAAAACAAAACACAAGGAGCAAGTACACATATAATATGTGTGTGTGTGTGTGTGTGTGTGTGTGTGTGTGTGTGTGTGTGTGTGTGTGTGGCTAAAAACTCACAAGTACCTTCCACATGGATCAAATGGATTTTTTTTTGGATCAAATCCTTCATGAGATGGGTCATGGTGTGAGAGAGCATGATTGGGTGTCAATTTGCTTTGTGCTAATCCTACATTGGGTTTATTGATTCTCAATCTTCTTTACATGATCTCAAGTGGATGAAAAAGGACAAACATGTCTTCAATTTAGACATATTGGTATAAGTATTCAAATCTTGTTTCATGTTGGACTATAGGAGCACTTACAATCTTCTCACTTAATGGAATTTTTTAAAATGAAGGTTGACTATACACTCTTAGGCAAAAGAATTTTAATTCATCTCAAAATTCAGCTTCCTCTTATTCATTTATATAATAGGTATTCATTTGAGGCTTTTTATTTGACTAATTTTCTTCAAATTTGAAAACATTAGTACTACCTTCTAGTGACACTTCATCTCGTGATTGATCAATTATTGCAACCTTATTCACCCATGGCTGATTAAAGTGGCATATTTGGCTCTCAGTAACCTCTTAAAGAGTTTCCACTTATTCATTCACCATGTATATCTCATTGAATGGGTGACAAAAACTACCTCCAATTACCTTAGTCAATTCAAGATTACTTTACAATAACATATATCTTGCTTCTAACATTTCAAACAAGTCTTCATAGTTACCTTATTCAACTATTTCCTACACATTTGAGTCATCATTGAGGACATCTAGTTGAAATTATAATAAATAAATCTCCTCAATATCACCAAGATGTTCTAATAACCACTCCTATATCTCTTTATCTTGATCATTTATTGCCTCTTTAACATGATTATCTAATTGATAAACTATGAAAACCATATCATTTTGTACAGCTTGCTCATCTTCATCTTCTACTAGACCAAATGGAAGCTCTTGAAATAAATAAAAATATATTTTGATTTTATTTTTAACCTAAATACACATCTCTTCAAGTATGAAAGAATCAATACTACCTTCAATTGACTTTACCTCTTATGATTGGTCAACCTCTACAAACTCATTTTGGTCTTCCATTTCTTCATTCATAGTAATATCCTGATGGCCTTTATGTGGCTCTATCATTTACAACTCATAAATATTTTCCTCTTCACCATGGACTGGTATAATAGGTCCCTTATTCAAGAGGGAGATGGTGGGAAGGTGAAAAACTTCACCTTTCTTACAAACTAGGAGAATATCCTTACAACTCAAAACATTAAAGGCTCTTCTAGGTGGTTCTTGGGGAAAGGGGAGAGATTCTTAAAAATATTTTAGAGCATGATCATTGAGCTTAAATATGGTTTATTTATTTACTTTTTGAACAACTAACTCATCCTTATCTAAAAATTCTTCTTGGACTACCTCAATGAGTACTTCCTATTTCTTCTTAATGTTATCCTTAACTAATTTACATGAGGGGAATGTATAGGGTAAAATAAAATTATCTTCTTCTTGAATGGGTATAGGAGAGTATGGATTTAAAAGTGAAGACATTACATAGTTAGGTTCCAAGGTTTAGGGGGTTTCCAAGTTGATATGGTTTCAAAATATTGAATGGGAATGGGCGTAAGGATAAGAAAGGGAAAATTGATTGGTTTGGGTTTGACATACTCATCCTCCTAATGAGTCAACATATCCTATATTGAGAACATCCATTCCTTTACTTGGTTATTCTCAAATTTTGGATAATATTCCTCCTTAATATCTACCCACACACTCCAAACTCTTGAATGGATTCCCTTGTCCTATTAATGGCATGGATGGGGAAATCTTTTCCAAAGTCCACCTCTACATTCTCCTTCATGATCGATCTCCCATGGTCTTGAATGATTTGATTAACTCATCACAAAGATGATCTTTGACAAAGATGACTAGGGGGATATATTTGAGCATAAAAATGGGTAGGAAAGGTAAATTTGGGTTTAGGATTTGCTACTCTTATTCTTAAGAACAATTGATAGTCATTTTATTTCTTAGCTTAGTTACCTAACCAAGCACGCTTCCTAAAACCTAAACTCTTGCTCCTAAACAAAAGCTTGTTGTTCAATATTTTATTTATACCTATAAAAATATTCCAACCTATTACTCTCTCGATTCTCTTTCAAAATAAATTATTATCTCTCTAATACAATTTTAAAATTGACTAAAGAGAGACAAACTCTGACAAGGTTGATACACTAAAGGTTGAGAGCCACCTGGGGTGAAGCCTTAAACATTAATAATATGATATGAAGGATAAGGGAACAAATAACATGAATTTTTATAAAATGAGTGATAATGTGTACCAAATAATGACGATTACATACTTTTCATACCTATACTAGTTGATAAATACTTGGAGTCACCATTGGTGTTTACACACATGCCTCCAAAGGTTGATTGGATGAAGAGAACACCAAAAATATTCACTTAGTGAATAACATGAGTCCCATGGGGTGTGATATAAACTATTGTATCATATAATTACACCCTTTTGGGAGATGTTTTTAGGTTCTCTCACTGCTATCTATATTATTAGAGCAACCTTAGACTTTGAGTATCCTATAGTGAGGTCAAACCTCCAAAGAAGGTCAGCTTCCTCTTGGTAGATAACATAAGCTAATAATTATACTTAAAAAATGGATATAAAGGGGGTATAGGATGAATAATAACTAAAAAAAATTGATACACCAAATTAATTGACACTCACATAAGCTTAAAACAAAAAATAATTCAACATAAGATAATCCTTGCTCACACAATCTCACAAACTAGATAATTTGTATAAGTATTTCTTAAGCTAGGCTAACTTATCAATACATGAAAAAAAGAGGAATTCCAAAACTCAAACAAAGAATCCCTAAATGGTGGAATAAGCTCAAGTTCAGACCTACAACTAGCTTGAAAATACCTAAAACGAAGCAAGAAAGAAGGACAATAGACATGGATGAGCACTTCTTCACAAAGCTATCATACACAAGCTTGATAAACACAATTTAGAGGCAAGAGAGGTGAAAAATGATATTTATTGATTCAAAAGGTATTTATTATCAATTATGATAGGGTTTTTCCATGTCAAATAAGAATAATCTTTTACAAATGGGGAATAAATGGGAGATATAGGAGAAAAAAGGAAGAGAGGGAGGAGAAGAAAGTAATTAAAAATCAATAAATGAGACATAACCACCTTATATGGAGTCTCAACCACCTTTGGATAAATTATCACTAATACTTCCTTAAAAAAATAACCCTTATTAGTCCAAATAGCCTTCAAGCCCTCTAATTGTCTTAGAAACACACTAGAAGACAATTTTTTTTGAGGATGATGATGCCATGATCCACTCAAAATGGAAAAGTCTCAAAAAAATTTAAAAACTCATTAAATAATCCAATTTCTCTCTCAACCTCTATATTTATCCTATTGGAATTCTACACCCCCCTCCACTTGCTCTTTTGGAAGATATTTGGAAAATGGTTTGTTGACTTAGCATTTGATGCTTAACTAACCATAGAGGTTATCTTTTGGAGTTTGATTTTTTGATTTTTTATTATATTTTAAAATCCTATTTTCTACCCCAACCTAAAATAAACTCCATGAAACTTGTAAATATCATAGACTTTATTGATGAAGAACTAAAGCTTTGAGCCAACTCTAACTAGCTACCCTGAAACCTACTCTCAAGGCCATTTACCACCATGAGAACCACTTATCAACCTATATAAGAATTAGGAACATATATATAATTCATATGATGAATAAAATTAATATTTTTACAACCTTTAATACCTAAAACAATGGTGGAAATCACCACTAAACCTACAACATTTCACAAAATGTTAAAAAACATGAGTTTTTGACCTTTTAGCTTAGCAAGGCACCCTATAAACCCTTTAAAAGGGTTATAAGTTCCATATAATGATGTATTAGGTCCAATTAGGTCTCTTACATGGATTTATACCATTTATCTCTTTGAATACCTACAAATATAGGCATTTTTGAGCCATTTTGGGCCTTCTAGGCACCCAAACATGTCAAATTATTCTACAAAATAGGTTTAAAAAAATATTTAGGGATTCCTATATACATTATAGGTGGTTTAAAAGTTATTATATGTAATTTTATGGATTTATGAGTCCAAAAAACCAAAATTGGTTAAAAAGCTCCTTTAGCAGCCTAGACAAGCTCACCTTCAAGATGATTGTTCATAAAATTTAGACTCCAATTTCACCACTTCTTGAAATATATCTTTATTCCATTTACCCATTAAAAATTCTTTGAAATATTTTTCTCCCATGAAAAAGGTATGCAAAGATACATACATAATATGTTTACTTATGGGGTTTTACATGCATTTTAGGCCTACTTAGAGTCTTAATTATTGTTCATAAACCTCACAAACTTAATCTACCTAAATACAAAATTAATTTAAATTTAATATAGGCTATAAAAACATACTAAAATAATTTCTCCCAACTCCTTATGGTATGAAAGATATGATCATTTGAAGAGGGGCTCAAATTGGGTGTATCAGCCCTAAAAAGCTCAAATTTATCCTTGGAATAAAATTAAATCCTTAATTGAAATATAAAATTATTTAAAATACCTTTAATGATATGATACATGTTAAACAAGAATATGATACTTCAAAAAAACTTTGAACTAAGTAAGATGTTTTAGACTATGCACATAGACTTATGTTTCACATCATTTAGATAGCCCTCAAGGGAATCCTAGTATTAATAAAAGAGTGTGGACACTATCATCAGGTGTATTAATATTTATAAACACCTTAAAAAAATTCAAAACACTCCCAAAAGGTCATAAAACTTATGTTATACCTGTACTTTTCAAAAACTTTTCAATCTCGGTAGTTGTCAATAGACAAACACATAGATGTGACAGAACAATGGATACTTACACTATGTATGTGTCCAAGATAAGATTATTTATTTTTATAAACACTAATTTAAATAATTATTACCAATTTTTATATTTGGATCTCACTTTTAGAGATCTATAGATGAAGTTTTCTCAAAATTTGCTAGTGGACCACCTGCATGCATGACTGATTATGATTGCATGAGGTCTGCTACAAAATAGTGACTATTTTACCTATTATATCAGACTAATTATTATTTATATTTATATAAAATAATTATTATAATCTCCACCAATTTTCATATTTTGATCATGCATATTGAGGCCAGTGGGTGATTTTTATCAAAATTTACTAGTAGGCTCCTTGAATTTTCATGGAGTGCCTCAAGTCTGAGATAAAATTATAGATATGTCCCTTATTTTTCATGTCAAATAGAAATAAAATTTGGATATAATATTTCACAAGTACCCTATATACCAAATTTTAGTTCTATACTCCATGTGTAGGTGCTGTAAAACCTCAAAATCTCATACAATTACGTGTATGAGTTGACTGTTTTTGGGTCTGATTGTGTGTGGTCATTTCAAAATTTCCTTGGAGGGAAAAATTGATTGGATAAACCTTGTGTAAAAAATATCCCATTAAAAACTTCCATTTTTGTATGGAATTTTCATTTGATTATGGAAAACTAACACAAATCACTTTGCTCTCAATCACTTCTTTACAATCTTGAAAATAGGCTTGGTTAACAAGGTTGTAGGTGGGCATGTCATGAGGTGAAAGAGACTGAGTCATTATGTGATTGGAATTAATGGCTTTTTATATATCATAAAAACATTTTAATACTTTTAAAAACATGACATAAACATCATTGAACCCAAGGAACATAACAATACCTTCACTGTCTCAATGTTTGCTATAGTATGTACATGTTTGTAAGAATCCGTTAACCCATCTATAGGTGGTGATTTCATTGGAATTTATGTTTAGCTAAAAAAAATTATCATTTAGGTTTTTACCTTGATTCAAAACTTATATCCATATCTTTATAAAATTATATCCTTCACACCACCATTCCTCCTCCTTGAAAACAAACTTCTCTCTAATCCATTTGTTTGCCTTTCTTCATTCACTAGCCACTCTACATAGGTTGTTTTATTGGTTCAACATACCAAATATCATAATACATTTCATTATGACAATATAAAAACTTGTATTATCTTTCATGATCATATTAAACTTTTCTAAACCCATTTAAGCCTCTCAATCTCATTCCACCATGCATTTTTACTCTTCACTCTCCTTAGAGCCACTAAACTCTTGTATCCCTTTATTCCACATTTATATTTTCTTGAAGACTTTCCAAACTTTATTGAGGAATTTAGGACATTTTAAACCACCATATATATCCTTAAAACCCTCCATAAAGTTTTGATATTTGATTCCAAGACTAAAAAGTATTTCCTTTGTTAGCATGCTTCCAATTAGGCCTCTTAAGCCCTATCGCACGCCTTAGACCTCAAATCCATACTATACCATATGTAATAAAAATAAATCCTTTTTATTAAATTTTTATGTGATAAAAAATACCTGATTAATTTTTTTTTTCATTGATTAAAACTTGAGATATAAGTTTTTTTACTAGAAACCCAAGGTAGGAAAATATGCAGGCCTGTATAGGTTGAGAGCCTTAACAAATCATTTTCTTTAGATTGAGGAGATTTAAATGGAAAAAAAATATTATATATAAGTATTTTACTATCTCAAACATCTTTAAAAATGGTTTATAATAATTTTTCAACCCTAAAACACTTGAAACAACTCAAAACACGAAGTTCTAAATTCTCTTTACAATATTGTGTTAGAACATGTAAGGCTTAAGATCTATTTTTTTGTGTTTTATGACGTCCTAAGACCAAATTTATTTTTAATTAGGAGCTTATGGGACCCCAAAAACTAATAAAAACCATTTTTTTTCCATTATAAATTAATAAAATCATTCATAAACAACAATCTAGGCCTAATACACACTTAGAAAATGAGAATTACAAGACATAGGGAGAGAGAAATAGGTGTATATTGAGATTTATGAGGTATAAATACATGATTATTTTTTAATTTTAACTTTTAATACATCAAAAAACTATTAAAATAATTATATTTCATCATCCAACCCTTTAAATTCCTTAAAAATGGCTTTTTTCAACTATCTACATTTGCATGCCAAAATCTTAAATTTGGTGAACTTGCACTTTTCCTCATTTTACCTTGAAATATTAAATATTATGAATATAAAAATGTTTTTTAATAGATAAAATAACCAAAAAATTATTATAAAATACTCACATGATGTTCAAACCATCCATCATATGTTAAATCCCTTCAAGAGGTTTGTCGAGCTCCATATTCTCCTCCATACACAAACATATCGATGTGTAAAAAAAAGGGGTAATTAAAATAATAAAATGAAATTAAAAATAATTTTTATATGTTTATAAATTAAAAATTACCAACTCCAAAAATTTTCATACCATTTGGATGCATATTTTGTCCAGTAGGCTTTTTTAACTAAAAGCTAGTTTGAGCTGCTTATTTGGTCTAGTTTTAAAACTACGTTTTCTTATTTTCCACCTTGGAATAATGGCATGAGAGTGATTAAAAGGAATTTTTATAATTTTTAATATAATTATTTTTCATTTGATACACATCCAACATTGAAGGCATTTATTCGAACCCATTATGATCCATACAGTCCATTCACAACTTTGCCAAATAGACAATGCTTTCTCCAAATGAGGTGAAGTATACCTTATTAAATATAATTTATAAGTGGAAAAATTTACACTCATATTGGTTTTAATAAATTATCAATATATATTTCTATATCCCAAGCCATTTTAGGTGTATTTTCAAACCTAAAACTTCTTTTCACACTCTATTATCTTGCGCAAAATGCCATTTTGGATCATGTTTTCCATTACATCTTGACTCTCAATAGCTCAACGGTGGATATTTAAAGAAAAAAATGAGAATTAAATAAATTTTGAGGATTATACATTATTTATTTAAGGTTTTAAACTTTTTAGAATAACTATCATGAAGAGAAAACAAGATTTTGAAGAAAATCCATCAAAATAACCTATACACTAAGACCTTCTCCTTTCAAGTGAAAATTCCTCATAGAGATGAAATATATAATGGAAAGACCATGAAATTGAGAAAAAATAATTGTATAAAATATACTCAAAATAATTATTCCCTACAATTTTTTGAATCAAAGAATAATATGAAAACTTAGATCCTGTGTAGATGAATAAGCCATCTAGAAACCCTTGTAATGTTAGTGATTGTTCATATATATGGGCAGATGAACCAGAAAAAAAATGCCAAAAAGTTTAAGTCCATTAGGGTCACTATAACTGGTAAAAATATTATAGACCAACCCTCTTTCTCCTGAATATACTGAGTGAAAACATAAGGCTCTCCTAGAGCTATCCAAGTCTACCCAAAATAGGTTTTACTTGGCATGAAGAACTAAAAGCCTACCTATGTAATCCAACACATGGTAAATATTTTTTATGATGTAAATTACCTTTAATTACTTATATAAAAATCCTAAAATTATTGGACCTCCATTAATGCTAGAAAACATGGTTCATGTCTAGTTTGTAGCTAATAGGTTTTCCTTACCTCTCTTAGTTTTTATGCTTAAATATGATTTTAGAGGCCTATGATAGGATATTAGGAACACCATGGATGAATAAATATGATATTTTATCATCTACATCAAGAAAAAAATTCAAAAACCTATTCAACCAAAGCTCCATAAGGTTCAAAAATGCATCCTTTTTCTCCCAAACTCTTCTCCTCAACTCTAAATGACTTGAAATGGCCTTAAACATGTATAAATGGGTAAAAAATGACATAAAGAGGTTGGAGGTAGTCAAAACCAATTTTAATTCCTCAAAACATTACTTTTTTCACTTTAAAATTCTATTTTGAGGGCCCTTAAGTCATCTAATACACTTTTGGGGGTCTTTTGGGCATAATAGCTTATATAGACCTTATTTTTGACCTAGAATATCTGAGACCTTTTTAAAACTTCCTTCATGCCCCTAAATGTTTGAACTCCCTGAAAACCCATTAGATCTTTCACTTGCAGTTCAAGACCTATTTTTGGGCCTTTTCCTCAAAATATCTAAATTAACCTTAAAAATACTTAATGTGTTTCAAAATATTTAAAGTGACATGTGATAGGGTCATGAGGTTTATCTTTTCTTTCCATGATTAGATCATCCACTACTCAAATAATCTATTCAGCTTTTCACACCACACCATGACCTCCTAGGTTGTTTAACTACATCATAAAGTTGGGAATATAGAGGGATTAGTTATGGGGGTATAAGGTTATCAAATGGTCTAAGAGAGTATCTTGATCCATCTAGACAAAAAAATTATATGTAGGCCAATTTTGGCCAACATTTATCATAACCTCCTTGGATTATATGTCTACTATGCAATATATTAGTTGCCTTGTGTGATCCATTGAGCATATAGGATCACAATAATTTCCTTCCCAACTTATATGAAATTGATAAAGGGATATCCACTTCTAAAAATTTCCTCTGGAAGCAACAAGGACAACAAGAAATGAAACAACACTGTGTCTAAGGCACTTAGGGAAAGGAAACACACAACTAAAAAGGATGTGCACAAGGCACTTAGAATAAGGGAAAAATAAAACATAAGTATCAAGGACACATCTAATATAATTAATAAAAGGTTAAAAAATCACAAGTATATTCCACTTGGATCAAATGGAAAATCTTTTAGTTCACCTCCTTCATGAGATGGGCCATGGTATGAGAGCATCCTTGGGTGTCAATTTTATTAGTTCCAATCTTACATTGGGATTATTTATTGTCAATCTTCTTGACATGATCTCAAGTATATGAAAATGGAGAAACATGTTGACAATGTAGACATATTGGTCCAAGTCTATAAATCTTGTTTTGTGTTGGACTATAGGAGCACTTACAATCTTCTCACTTGATGGATCTTTTGAATGTGAAGATTGACTATCTAGGCTTAGGAAAAAGAGTTATAATTCATCCCAAAAGGTATATTCCTCTTGGTCATTTATATTATAGGTATTAATTTGAGGTTATTTATTTGGCCAATCTTCTTCAAACCTGAAAACATAAATACTACCTTCAAGTGACACTTCATCTCCTAATTGATCAACTTCTGCAAACTTAGTCACCCATAGCTGATTAAAGTGGAATATTTGGCTCTCAAAATCCTATTGAGTATTTCATCCACCACTTATATATTTCATAATGGGTTACAAAAACTACCTCTAATTACCTTAGTCAACTCATAATTACTTGACAACAACATATATCTTACTTCTAACATTTTAAACAAGTCATCATAGTTACCTTGTTCAACTATTTTTTGCATATTTGAAGCATCATTGAGGGTATCTAGTTGTAAGTATATTACATCAAGCTCCTCAATCTCACCAATATATGCTAAAAATGGATCCTCTATCTCTTTTTCTTAATCATTTATGAACTCTTTAACATTATCATCTAACTGATTAAATTTTACAACCATATCAATTTTTGCACCTTGCTCATCTTCATCTTTAACCATAGAAAATGGAATCTCTTGAAAGAAATAAAAATATCTTGTGATATAAATTTTAACTTGAATACACATCTCTTAAAGTATGAATTCATTAGTACTACCTTCAATTGACTTTATCTCTTGTGAATGATCAACCTCTGTAAACTGATTTTGATCTTCCATTTCTTCATTTATAGTAGCATCTTAAGGGCATATTTATGGATCTATGATTTCCAACTCACAAAACATTTACTCTTCACCATGTAATGGTATAATAGGTACCTTATTAAAAATGGAGATGGTGGTAGGGTGAAAAACTTCACCTTGCTTTCAAATTAGGAAAATATCCTTCTAACTCAGGACTTTAAAGGCTTTATTAGGTGGTTCTTGGGGAATGGAGAGAGAGTCTCAAAAATCTTGTAGATCAGGCTCATTTATATGAACTATGGTTGCTTGATTCAATTTTTGAAGAACTAAATCCTCCTCCTCTAAGAATAATTCTTGTAATGCCTCAACTAACACCTCCTCTTTCTTCTCAATGCTCTCATGGACTAATTTCCATGAGGGTAATGTATATGGTAAAATAACCTTATCTTCTTATTCAATGGGTATAAGAGAGGGTAGTTTAAAAAGAGAGGGCATGACATAGTTAGGGTCTAAGGTTTAAGGGGATATCTAATTTTAGATGGTTTCAAAATATTGAGTGGGATTGGGTGTAGGGGTAGGAGAGGGTAAACTAATTGGTTTAGGTTTAACATACTCATCCTCCTAATGAGTCAACATCTCCTCAACATAGAGTATCCATTCCTTTACTTGGTTATTCTCAAAGTCTAGGTAATATACCTCCTTAATGTCTACCAATACACTCCAAAAAATCTTGAAATAAGTCCCTTGTCCTATTCATACCATGGATGGGGAACTCATTACTAAGGTCCACTTGTAGATTCACCTTCATGATCAATCTCCCATGGTCTAGAATGATTTAATTGACTCTTGACAAAGATTATATTTGACATGGTTGATTAGGGGAATATGTTTGAGAATAGAAAGGGGTGGGAGAGGGAAATTGGGGTCTAATATTGGATACTCTCATTATTCAAAGCAATTGATAGTCATTTTATTTCTTGGGTTGGTCTTGCCTAACCAAGCACTCTTCCAAAAACCTCAACTCTTACTCCTCAACAAAAACTTGGTGTTCAATATTTTCTTGCTCCCTATAACACTCTTCTACCCTAGAAATATCCCTCAATTATCTTTCAAAATCAAGTATTATATCTCTAAAACTCCATTCAAGTTGACTAAATATAGATACAATCTAACAAGACTGATATAATCAAGCTTGATAGCCACTTTGGGTGAAACCATAAACATTCATAATATGATATAAAGGATAAAGGAGTAAAGAACATGAATTTTTATGAAATAATTGATAATAAATATGAAATAATTATGATTAGTAACTTGGGATACTTATAGCAATTGATACATACTTGGAGTCACCATTAGTGTTTGTACACATACCTCTAAAGGTTGATTGGATGAAGATAACACCAAAACTCTTCACTCAATGAACAACATGAGTCCCACCAGGTATGCCATAAACTATTGTATCATATAATTTCACCCTTTTGGGATATTTTTTTATGCTCTCTCACTCCCAACTATAATATTTAAGCATCCTCAAGTTGTGGGTATCTTATAGTGAGGTTGAACCTCTCAATAAGGTTAGATTCCTCTTGGTAGATCACCTAAACTAATACTTCTACTTTGAAAAGGGATATAAATGGGGTATAAGATGAATAATAATAATAATAAAATGGTGATACACTAATTAATTAACACTCGCATAAGTTTGAAACAAACACTAATTTAACATAATACAATCCCTACTCACACAATGTCACAAACTAGCTAATTTTCATAAGTATTTCTTAAACTAGGATCACTAAGTAATACATGAAATAAAGAGGAGTTACAAAACTCACACAAAAGATACATTAATTGTGTAAATATCTAAATTTCAGACCTGTAAATGTCTTTAAAACACCTAAAAAGAGGAAATAAAGAAAAATGATGGATACAAAAGAACACTTATTCACATAGCCATCACACACAAGCTTGATAAACACAAGTTAGAGGCAAGACATAGGTGGAAAATGATCTTTATTTCTTCAAAATGGATTTATTAAAACTTTTTAAGGGGTTTTTCCTTGTCAAATGAGAATAATGTTTTACAAATGGGGGAGAAATGGGAGATGTAGGAGAAAAAGGGAAGAGAAGGAGGAGAAGCAAGCAATCAAAAATAAATCAATGAGACACAAACACCTTTAATGGAGTATAAAATAGTTTTTTTTTAATTATCACTAATACTTTGTGAATAAAATAACCCTCATTAGTCCAAATAGATTTCAATCCCTCTCATTAATGTAGAAACACACTAAAAGACAAAATATTTGAGGATGATGATGTAATGATCCACTCAAAATGGAAAATTATCCAAAGACTTTGAAAACTCATTGAATGATGTACTTTATCTCTCAACCTCCAAACTTATCCTCTTGGACTTGTACATCCCCCTCCACGTACTCTTGTAGAAGATGTTTTTAAAATGGTTAGCTAAGTTGGCATTTAATATTTAACCATGGAGGTTATCTTTTGGAGTTTTCTTTTCTGATGTTTTGTTTTATTTTAAACTCCTATTTTCTCCTCCAACCTAAAATAAACTCCATAAAACCTACAAATATTATATATTCCATTGATGGAGGTCTCAAGCTAGAGACACCTTCAACTATCTGCCTTGAAACCTACTCCTAAGGTTATTTGGTACCACAAAAACCACTTATGGACTTGTATAATACTTCCATATGTCAATAACATTAATATTAGGAATAAAATTGATATTTGGACAACCTTAAAGACCTAGAATAATGGTGTAAATCACCATTAAACTTGTAACATTTCAAAAAATGTTTAAAAAAACTTGAGTTTTTGACCCTTTAGATCAGCAAGGCACCCTATAAACCCTTAGGATAGGATCAAAATTACATATAATGATGTTTTGTGTCCCATTATGCCTATTACATGGATTTATACCATTTCTCTCATTGAAGGCCTACAAATATAGGAATTTTTTTAGCCATTTTAGGCCTCCTAGGCACGTAAACATGTCAAATTATTCTACATAATAGGTTTTAAAAGATATTTATGGAGTCTTATACAAATTAAAATTGGTTTCCAAGTTATTATATGCCATTTTATGGACCTATGAGTTGAAAAAACCAAAACTAGTTAAAAAGCTCCTTTAGGAGCCTAAACAAGCTCACCTTCAAGATGATTGTTCATAAAATTTAGATTCATGTTATACTAATTATTGACATTTATATTTATTATATATAACCCTTAAATATATTCTAAATTATTGTTCTCCCATGATTAAGGTATTCAAATATACATACGTAAGAAGTTTACTTATGGGGTTCTACATGCATTTTGGGCCTACTTAGATTCTTCAAGATTATTCACAAACCTCAAGCCCTTAATAAAAATCAATAAATAATTAATTTAAATTAAATATATGTAATAAAAACATATTAAAATCAATTTTAATAAATCCCTATGGCATGAAAGATATGAGCATCTAAAGAGGGGCTCAAACTAGGTGTCTTAGCCCTGAAAAGCTAGAATTTCTCCTTAGACTAGAAATAAATGCTCCATTGACATGTACCATGATTTAAAACACCTTAAAAGACCTCAAAAAACTATAAAAATCAAATTATACTGCAAAAAAAATTTAAATAAGAAAGAATTTTCTACTAAATGTCTAACTTGTTTCACCTTATTTTTATTTTGTGAACCTAAACATGTATAGATCTTGGATTAATTCAATTTTTTTTAAATATAAAAATAAAAACTAAAATGAATGTAAAAATTATAATATTATTTGAAATAAATTACTTGATATAAATATAAATGACCTAAAGGATTTAGATACTTAGACTAATTACTATTTTGTGTAGGTTTGAGACTGAATGCAACTGGAAGAAAGGGCTAAAAATTGGATCAAGATTTGATCATATCAGTAAATGGGTCTTTGTATGTGTATGGATTATTTTTTAAGTATATGGATGATTTTTAAATACAATAACATCTATCTTATACTAGATTTATCTATCTAGACTACATTTATATGTTTTAGCAAATGTCATTACATCTTCTTGTAATCTATCTTTGTGTGTGATATTAGAGTTGTATTAATGTGAAATGTCAAAAAAACATGTATCCTCTTATTTATAACCCAAGGTAAATTTCAAAAATACATTTATGTCTTAAAAAAGGGAATAAATTTTGGTTGAGATGACCTCAATCACTCCCCAAAGAATGACTAAGTGTTTCCTGCATATCAAATACTTCAAAGAGGGATGTTAACTTGAATAGAGTTCTCCTTATTAAGTGTATGTGTTCAATAGTGATACTTTAGTTAATTCAACCCATGGTCTAGATTTTTAAACTTATCAAATG